>OX577856.1:14505169-14577669 GCA_951213275.1 Idaea straminata
TTCACTTATTCAATATCTGCGTTATTGCATACGGCGGTACTGGTACAATAATACTTGAAAGTATTTCGTGTAGGTATCGCTGGATGGCATGATGCATGTATTCAGCAAACGGTTGAGCCTCTTAATCAATATCTGCGTCATTGCATACGGTGGTGCTGATACAATAATACTTATGAGTATATCGTGTATGTATCACTGAATGCCATAATGCATGTATTCAACAAGTGATTCTACTTATTCAATATCTGCGTTATTGCATACGGCGGTACTGATACAATGATACTTATGAACATTTCGTGTAGGCATCGCTGAATGCCATGGTACATGTATTCGACAAGAGGTTCCACTTATTCAATATCTGCGTTATTGCGTAAGGCGATACTGATACAATTGTACATATGAGTATATCGTGTAGGTATCACTGAACGCCATAATGCATGTATTCAACAGGTGGTTAGTGGATGAGCCATTTATTGAATCTCTGCGTCGCGTCACACGGCGGTACTGATACAATAATACTTATAAGTATATCGTGTTTGTATCACTGCATGCCTTAATGCATGTATTCAACAAGTGATTTCACTTATTTAATATCTGCGTTATTGCATACGGCGATACTGATACGACTATGCTTTGGTGTACATCGTGTGGGTATCACTGAATGCCCTAATGCATGTATTCAAAAAGTGGTTAGTGGATGGGTCATTTATTCAATATCTGCATCACCGCATGCAGCGACACTGACACGAGTATACTCTGGAGTATATCATGTGGGTATCACCGCATGCCATGACACATGTATTCAACAAGTGGTAGGTGGATGGGCCATTTATTCAATATCTACGTCACTGCATTCAGCGATACTGATATGAATATACTCTGGAGTATATCATGTGGGTATCACCGCATGCCATGACCCATGTATCGAACAAGTGGTTGGTGGATGGGCCATTTATTAGCCAAACGTATTGCATTTAGAATATAAATATTGGTATTATATGTTGTTTGAGTGAAGGCGCAGTGCTGAAATTGAACACAAACACATGAATTTTAAGTTAAAGCAGAGTACATGAAAATATAATATTTAAAGAAGATGACTTTAAGCTGTCTCCTCGTTCAGTTGATGTTAGTAAATAAGGGATCCATTGTGCTTCCTTTAGAGAGTGAATCGAACATCCTTGCCACTCGCACGATATACATGTTCCACCCGTAATTAGCTTTCCGTCCATGTGTAAGTATCATGAAATTTATTCATCTTTTCGAAGGTATCTGAGTTTGTTTGCATTTATCTAGTTTTATTTGAATTTATTTGAACTTATCTGATTTTATTTTAATTTGTTTAATTTTATTTTAATTTATTTCAGTTTCTTTGGGTTGATTTGGATTTGTCTGATTTGTTTGATTTGATATTATTACGGTTTTATTGCAGATATGATTTGTGGATGAGCCATTTATTCAATATCTGTGTCATTTCATTCAGCGAAACTGATATGAATATACTCCTGGGTATATCATGTGGGTGTCGCCGCATGCCATGACACATGTATTCAACAAGTGGTTGGTGGATGGGCCATTTATTCAATATCTGCGTCATTGCATTCAGCAATACTGATATGAATATACTCTGGAGTATATCATGTGGGTATCACTGCATGCCACGACACATGTATTCAACAAGTGGTTGGTGGATGAACCATTTATTCAATATCTGCGTCGCTGCACTCAGCGACACCGACATGAGTATACTCTGGAGTATATCATGTGGGTGTCGCCGCATGCCACGACACATGTATCCAACAAGTGGTTGGTGGATGGGCCATTTATTCAATATCTGCGTCATTGCATTCAGCAATACTGATATGAATATACTCAGGAGTATATCATGCGGGTATCACCACATGCCATGACACATGTATCCAACAAGTGGTTGGTGGATGGGTCATTTATTCAATATCTGCGTTATTGCACTCAGCGACACCGACATGGATACACTCCGGAGCACATCATGCGGGCATCACCGCACGCCATGGCACATGCGTTCAACAAGCCATTGGTGAATTGATGTGATTGGCGGGATTGGTGAGTAATTTATTTGGATTTAATTGAGTTTGCTTGGATTTGTCTATATTTATTTGGATTTAAATTTATTTGAATTGACCTGGAATTTATCTGACTTTATTTTGATTTATTTGTATTTGAGTCTATTCACTTGAATTTATCTGTATTTATTTGAGAGTTTATTAGGATTTATTTAGATTTATTTAATATATTTGAATTAATTTGGATATGTTTAATTTGTTTTGGTTTTCCATATTGCATGTATCCGACGCATGGTTGACGACCTCGATGAGATGAATGACCAAGATTGAATTATGATTCAGTCTGTGTGAATATTGCTATTAGTCATTGTGGCTCAATCTGTCCGATCATTGCTATCGGTCGCTGTAACTCAATCTTATCTAACTATTGCTACTAGTCATTGTGACTCGATTATGATTCATTCTATCTAGTTATTGCGTTTGGTCAAAGTGGTTGTCCATTGTTACAATTTGTGGTAATGACTATGACAGTGACAGCGCTCTTGACACTGTCATGATATGTCACTATATTATTACTAACAAAATTAAACTTTAAATTAGAATATTTAGACATGGTATTTATTAATTCGTTTTGAAATTAAATGTATTAATTCATTATCTATGTATATATTTATTGCTTATGTATCTTTATTTGTATTGTTTTTTTGTTTAGTCTTTCTATGGTTTTACTCCAAAATTATTCTGCACAAGGAATCTCAAGTACCGATCAAAACCTAATACCGTTCACTCTTTTTTTTTTTTTTTTTTTTTTTTTCCCCTCGATTCACTTGACATTGACAGAATTGCGCCCTTATGTCAGCAATAGCCATATAAAAAAAAAGTTGAATTGAATTGTCATTCAGGTAGGTTTTGTTCGTTGATATGTTTTTACCTGACCTGTTGTAAGTTTGGTTTGTGGATCTATAAATGCGTAATTTTTTGCCTGCGCCGTCATGAATTGCTCAGAAAGAGGAGTGACGGCAGGACGCTAGCAAAACCCCATTTTAAAATGGAGGCATAGAGGAGCCAGCGCGCATATATTCCTTGTTGATTGTCTAATTTGTTTATGTGTTTCATTTTGCAGGGTTCCGAAGCGATGTCCAGTGTCCGTGCTCTCTTAGATTCACGCAGGGAGACTTTGGGTGATAAGCGGGTGTACTTCGATGCGGTTCATCAATGGCGAGCCCGTTCAATTTGGCGCATGGATTCTGCTATGGATGTTCGCTAGTAAGTTGTAGACCCTCTGCCAGTGGCCTTATGCTGAAACTGCCGAGTGATAGTGATTTGGCAGGGGAGTCTTTGGTGGCTGTGCCGATTCGGCCCGCCTCATACCGGGCTGTGTTCTTGTTCCGAATATCATGTGTTCGTGTTCCTATTAATTAGTAATTTGTTTGTTGCAGTTATAGCGAGCTTGTGGGGTCTTCGGCTGTACCGACGACATCGTGGTAACATGAACCTGCCAGGAGGAAGCTAGGACCGTGGAGATGCCTAGGGACCGAGGCCGTTTTACTGTGCTGTGACGCCACCCAGGGAAGGGTGCTTTCTGTTATGGCAGAGGCAGAGCAGTAATCTGACTGCAGAGAGGGAAGAGATGAGGCAAAAGCAGGCAGCGTGAGCCTGTGTAAGTATACTTAAAACTAAATTTGCCTATTTATTGTGTATATGCCTGTTTCTGTAATTATATTTTTGCCATGACCATTGTTTCAGTGAACTGCTACACTGAGCGGGCACCGTCCCGGCGAGTCACTGCCTCGGTGAGTCACTGCCTCGGCGAGCCACTGCCTCGGCGAGCCACTGACTCGGCGAGCCACCGACTCGGCGAGCCACCGACTCGGCGAGTCACTGCCTCGGCGAGCAACCGCTTCGGCGAGCAGCCGCTTCGACGAGTAACCGCTTCGGCGAGTCACTGTTTCGGCGAGCATCTGCTTCGGCGAGCAATCGCTTCGGCGAGTCACCGACTCGGCGAGCCACTGCCTCGGCGAGCCACTGCCTCGGCGAGTCACTGTTTCGGCGAGCAACTGCTTCGGCGAGCGACCGCTTCGGCGAGCTTTTACTTCATCAAGCCTTTGCCTTCATGACTGGGTTTGTGATATGGTGACTTTTATGTATTTGATGTTTTGAGTGATGTTATGCATTGTGCTTCTTGTTGTGATACATTATTATTAATAAAGATGATGTTTGATCAGCCTTTGTGTGTATGATTTTAGAGTTATGGTAGATTGTGTGACAGTGTTGTATATATGGAGACAGATGATGCGTTATCTATCATTGTATTGTTTAATGTGGAGGCCGCGATAAGAAATAATAATGAATATTTCAGGACATTCCACACATCTCAATACGGCCCCAAGCTAAGTAACTAGGCTTGTGTTATGGGTGCTAGACAGAGGATATCTTACTTATATACTTTTCTTTTGTAGATATGTACTTGTAAAACATATAGGAACAACCAGACCACGGACAAGTATCTGAGCATAAATACTTATCTGAGGCGGGAATCGAACCCGCAATCCTGTATTATAGGTGTATTATAAATTGTGTGGGTATTTCGCGTTTATTGGGTTTTGGTGTTGATAAATAAATAAATAAATATTTCAGGACATTCCACACATCGCCATCTAGCCCCAAGCTAAGTAACTAGACTTGTGTTATGGGTGCTAGATAACGGATATACTACTTATATACTTTTCTTTTGTAGATATATACTTGTAAAACATATATAGGAACAACCAGACCACAGACAAATATCTAAGCATAAATACTTGTCTGAGACGGGAATCGAACCTGCATAGTTAATAAAATAGTTAACGTTTGTTTACAGAAATGAATCAAATGATAGATTTTGGCCTCTAGAAACTATGTTTGTGGATAATAGTGCTAAAATGTTTTGTATATTGATCAAATAAAGCTTTATTTGATATAACTTTATTTATTTTGTTTTTCATTTTTTAATTTTTTTTTGTTTCGGCTATGGTCTTTGATCGAGCGAATTGATTAGTATGAGGTGTGTGTTGGTTGATATATTATTATTAGGGTGAAAGTTTATCGCAGTGGGGTTGGTATGTATTTATTATGCACTGGGTTTTGTTGTGATTGAAGATGCCTGTTAGTTGGGTGGTTTAGGCTTTCAACGTGGTATCGATGACTAGGTACTGATGCGTGTGACGTTATTTTGCTTTAGTCCACTAATTCTGTTTGCATTATAGTGTGGGGTCGAGTCGTTCGCTTGTATTTTTTATTTTGATGAAATTTGTAGAGAGATAATGTTTCAAGAATGTTGAGTAGATACTTGAAATCGATGTATAGTTTTGTCGTAGTGAGTTTGCTTGTGTATCGATATGGTGTTTTAGTTATGGTCAGGAGTAACTGTTGCTTTTGATTTTGTGGACGATGGGTCTTGCGTGACCACATGTGACGTCGACTTGCGCCATTACGCTTTGGTGGCGTGTCAGATACGGGTCCGCTTCACGTGTTTACTTCTCTAAGTCGGAAATTGGTGAAGTGATTCTTATCGCTTGTATTTGTTTCTGGCGATAGCTAATATTCAATAAGTTGTGCCTGGATGGATTAGTTGGTATGTATGTGTGTGATGCGACTGCACGAAGCCACAGCTTTGCCACAACGGTCTTCGAATTTCGCGCGTTACTTTTACTTTGGCTGTATTCGTGGTTAGTTTTGCCTGCCCTGCTGCGGGCCATGCAGTGAGAGAGATGACAGTTTGACGTTTGCGCATTTTGACAGTTATATTTTTGGAGGGTGTTTGGGACCAGTACTTGTTTATTTTCGTGGATTTTAAACTTTGCAGGGTTCAAAGGTGACTTTCCCGTCCAGACTGCGCCGAACCGGTTCGCATATTATGTAGTTTAGGTAGAGGAGGGCCGCGCTTTCGCCGGCCCCGAGGCGAGGTGGGCAACATTCGACATGAATAATTCATGTCGAATATTACCCACCCCGCCCCGGGGCCTACTCCTAACAGCCCCTATCAACACCGACAATTATTGTCAGTATTAATAGGGGCCGTCAAAAGTAAAACCTATTATCTAACTTCTGTGCCGACGTTTTTGTGACTGAGCGATGTGAGAGTTAGTGTTAGTTGTGCATCTGGACCTATGTTTGTGAGTTGGTGAACTCTTGTGGGGAGTGCCCGCGCCGTGTCCGTGTTTTGAGATGGTGGTTTTAACATTTCAGGGTTCCTAGGCTATGTCGCGAGCATGCCCCGAGCTTCGCGAGACCGCTGAGTCCCTCGGCGCGCCGCGCTGGGCCTCGTTGGGACCCCTTGACGACCCCGTCCGAGCCAGGGAAAGGCGACCCCAGCCAGTGAGGGCATCAGAGGTCTGCCTTTGATGAGGTATGTATCGAACTGTAATACTTTAGTCATATTCCGACACGAGTACTCGAGGTATGCCTGTTGTATGTATATATATCGCGCCAGCGGGGACACCGCCGCGTGTTTCGCGAGCCCTCGGCGGCCGGAGGTGCTACCGCGGGCGAGGACATCGAGGTCCACAGCCGCATGTGGGCTGCTCGAGGGCTGGGCGTCCACACGCCTCCGTCGGAACGTTCGTTGCGCGGGGACTAGAGATAGGGCCGCTCTGTGAGTCCGGCTCCGGCGTCAGAGCACTCCGCGACACGATCGTCGGACCTTCTGAAGTGCGGCGAGAACATTGACAGCTGTACACCTTCCGATCCCAAACGAATACCTGTCGATGTCATCCGTGGGCCCCGTAGCCCCGCCTGTACCAGCTTTATGGTTCGGTTGAGGGGGGGGAGCCTGCTAGGACCGAGTCCCCGCCCGGTTCTGTCCCCGGGGGCAGACACGGTCCCCGCCGAGGCCGCCGGACCGGTTCGCATATGTAATTTAGGTAGAGAGGAGGGCCGCGCTTTCGCCGGCCCCGAGACGAGGCGGGTGATATTCGACATGGATTGTCAATATTAATAGGGGCTCTGTTGAAGGTCAAGTTTATTATCTGACTTCTGTCCCGGCGTTTGCTGTGACTGAGCGATGTGAGAGTTAGTGTTAGTTGTGTGTTTTAAAGTGATAGTTTTAACATTTCAGGGTTCCTAGGCTGTGTCGCAAACATGCCCCGAGTGTCGCGAACATGCCCCGAACTTCGCGAGACCGCTGAGTCCCCCGGCGCACCGCGCTGGGCCTCGTTGGGACCCCTTGACGACCCCGTCCGAGCCAGGGAAAGGCGACCCCAACCAGTGAGGGCATCGGAGGTCTGCCTTTGATGAGGTATGTATCGAACTGTAATACTTTAGTCATATTCCGACACGAGCACTCGAGGTATGCCTGTTGTATGTATATATACTCTCTGATCAGTTACTTTGGTGGTGACAAGCCTCTTGTTGAGACTTAGAGTCATGACTGAATAGATCGTCTCGTGGTGAGGTGTACATATATGGAAAATAGAGTGATGAAGTAAAGAGTTGCAATTGCTATCCTTGTAGCTTTGGTTGGGGCGCTCATCTTTTTTTTTTTGTATCTGTGTATATAATTATATATTGGTATGTATTGTATGTATAATTTGATATTTTAAAGCCATATTTATGTAAATACTTTATACTATCACCTGTTACAGGTTATGTTTGGTATCCTGCTTGAGGAAATTCACAACCTACCATTAAAGCTGAATCAGTTCTTTTCCATCCAAAGGTTGCCTGGAAGAAATCGCTTTCAGCGACAAGGCCGCCCATTTTGTGCAACTTATGCTTTCTAGCTGTTACTTCGCTTTGTGTATATAGTGTTCTGTTTTTTCCTGTGTTGTACAAATAAAGTTATCTATCTATCTATCTATCTATCTATCTATCTATCTATCTATCTATCTATCTCATCGGTGTTGTTTATATTATGTTTTAGGGCCGCCTGGAGGGCCCTGCGTCCCCCCACGCTGGCGGCGGCGTTCGCCCCAGACCCCGCCGCGAGCGCGACCGCCTCGCACCAGCGGGGACACCGCCGCGTGTTTCGTGAGCCCTCGGCGGCCGGAGGTGCTACCGCGGGCGAGGACATCGAGGTCCGCAGCCGCATGTGGGCGGCTCGAAGGGCTGGGTGTCCACACGCCTCCATCGGAACGTTCGTTGCGCGGGGACTAGAGATAGGGCCGCGCTGTGAGTCCGGCTCCGGCGTCCGAGCACTCCGCGACACGATCGTCGGACCTTCCGAAGTGCGGCGAGAACATTGACAGCTGTACGCCTTCCGATCCCAAACGAATACCTGTCGATGTCGTCCGTGGGCCCCGTAGCCCCGCCTGAACCAGCTTTATGGTTCGGTTGAGGGGGGAGCCTGCTAGGACCAAGTCCCCGCCCGGGTCTAGAAGGTGTCTTTTCCGTCCCCGGGGGCAGACACGGTCCCCGCCGAGGCCGCCGGACCGGTTCGCATATGTATTTTAGGTAGAGAGGAGGGCCGCGCTTTCGCCGGCCCCGAGACGAGGCGGGTGATATTCGACATGGATTGTCAATATTAATAGGGGCTCTGTTGAAAGTTAAATTTGTTGTCTGGCTTCTGTCCCGGCGTTTGTTGTGACTGAGCGATGTGAGAGTTAGTGTTAGTTGTGTGTTTAGACCTATGTTTGTGAGTTGGTAAAGTCTTGTGGTGAGTGCCCGCGCCGTGTCTGTGTTTTAAGATGGTAGTTTTAACATTTCAGGGTTCCTAGGCTGTGTCGCGAGCATGCCCCGGGCGTCGCAAGACCGCTGCATTCCTCGGCGCACCGCGCTGGGCCTCGTTGGGACCCCTTGACAGCTCCGTCCGAGCCAGGGAAAGGCGACCCCAGCCAGTTGGGGCATCAGAGGCCTGCCTTTGACAAGGTATGTATCGAAGCTGTAATACGTTGGTCATGTTCCAACGCGAGCACCCTAGATATGCATGTTGTATATATATATACTCTCTGCAGGTGCGCCTGCGTATCTGCAGCACCTGCTGAGGCTTTACTCATTCCAGCAACACACGGTTTCTCATATACTTTAATTTCTATTTTTATAATTTCTTTTATTTGTAAATATCTCTTATTATTTCCTATTTGTGTCTATACTTTGTCATGTGTTTGTATGATTAAATTGTGTTCTGTTCTATTATAGGAGTTTGAGGCGGGGCTGCGCTCCCAGACCGGCCCCGGCGACCGAACAGTTCGTGTTCGTGTTCGAGTTCGAGCTGCCGGGCATACGGACACACGAGGAGGGCGTCAACAGGCGCTTTAGTTATAATCGATGTGGCCTCATCCGCGCCGGCCAGAGGTCCAGTGTTGTGTTGTGTTGTTTGTTAACATTTTAAAAATGTAAAATAAATATCGATAGTACTATTGTATTCTTTAATCTCATAGATACCCGGACCACATTTTAATGGTGGATTGTTTTGCTGCATATCTACCATTGTACTATGTAGGTTTAGTTTTAGTTAGTTTAGTTTTACGGGGGTGTTTGCGCACTTAACCTCGTTACTCTTATTATTTTGGTCATTGTGAATGTATTATGTAGGTAATTGATACTTATACCGCTTTGATTGCGCCTAATTTGGGAAAAATGTAGCGAAACGACCCAAGTAGGTAGGTTTCATACGCATCTGTATAGTTTTCAATTTAAGAAATGTAGGTGGTGCTGATTCAAACTGTCATGTATAGATTTCACACGAAAGGGTTCTCCTTTCCCAAGTCTAATATTTTACTCTCTGCGTATGAGCCTCAAACCCGCTTGGTTAAACGAGTAATTTCACTGCCGACCTCGAGTTGAGTCATTTCGACTACTAGCAACATTCAGCAAGGGCCGGTCTATGTGAAGGATTGGTGACGGTTTTCCCTGCCGAACTCAGATTGAGTCATTGCGACTGCTAGCAATATTTGATGAGGGTGGTTGAAGGGAACCACTTCAGATTAAGAGATATAGGTGGCGCTGATCCAAGTTGGCATGTACAAATTTCGCACAAGAGGGTTTGTTTATGTATGTGTTAAGTGTATTTTGTATTAATAGCAATAATTATACTGGCTTATTTACCTTCGTTTTTTTTTGTGTATTATAGTGGGGGGGAAAAGTGGAATAAACAAAACTAAAGGGGGAATTTATAGGCTTTCTTTACATTAGGGTTCAGTTTTCCCCCCTAAGGGGGATTCCCTAAGGGGGAAAACAGGAATAAGCCCATTTTACTCTTGGCGTGTAAGTTTGGGGGACGCGCTTGGTTGAAATCATT
This sequence comes from Idaea straminata, assembly GCA_951213275.1. Lineage (NCBI taxonomy): Eukaryota > Metazoa > Arthropoda > Insecta > Lepidoptera > Geometridae > Idaea > Idaea straminata. Next base: position 14,515,424 of record OX577856.1, read on the forward strand.
TCGCTTCCGAACTCGAGTTGAGTCATTTCAATTACTAGCGATATGCAGTGAGGGCCGGTCTATGTGAAGGGTTGCTGGCGGCGGTGCGACCCGCCTGCAGTGTTATCCTTTGTTTTTTTTTTTTTTTTTTTTTTTTTTTTTTTTTTTTTTTTTTTTTTTTTTTTTTTTTTTTTTTTTTTTTTTTTTTTTTTTTTTTTTTTTTTTTTTTTTTTGGAGCCAGTTATTATGCATATCTATTGATTCCCTTTAGTGATTGTCTAGATTAACGCCTTGCCTGAGCATTCCTGATTCCATATGTGAGTGGGCTAAGCTAATTTAGAGGGTAAAGAAGTAAATGTGTTTGACCAGGCAGAGCACAATCGCGGGAGAGGTGTTGTGTGCTCTTGGTCCGTAGTTAATGATAGATAATATTTCTGATGTAAAGCTGTTGAGTTACGACTTACCGGTATCTGTTTTTCGGAGGTCCCTCCCCATCGCTACATTAGAGGATGAGGAGGGTGAAGAGGATTGTTGGAGGCCCTTTGAGGGTAACTCGCGGGTTTGGAGCACTGGCTCTCCAACGATACCACTTGATGCACACCGATTCTAGCGTCGAGCCGAAGCATCGGGGCTTCGGCGACACCGTTTTGACGCGTATCTACTTCGGCGATCGCGCGCGCACCGACCACGGCGTCGAGCCGGAGGACCGGCCCTCCGGCGACACCGCCCGACACACGCTGTTCCCGACATAAACCGATTCCGGCGTCGAGCCGAAGCACCGGGGCTCCGGCGACACCGTTTTGACGCGCACTTACATTGATGAACGCGCGCGCACTGACTAACCACAGCGTCGAGCTGGAGCACCGGCTCTCCAGCGACACCGCTTGATGCACACCGATTTCGGCGTCAAGCCGAAGCACCGGGGCTCCGGCGACACCGTTTTGACCCGTATCTACTTCGGCGATCGCGCGCGCACCGACCACGGCGTCGAGCCGGAGGACCGGCCCTCCGGCGACACCGCCCGACACACACTGTTCCCAACGTAAACCGATTCCGGCGTCGAGCCGAAGCACCGGGGCTCCGGCGACACCGTTTTGACGCGCACTTACATCGATAAACGCGCGCACACTGACTAACCACAGCGTCGAGCTGGAGCGCCGGCTCTCCAGCGACACCGCTTGATGCACACCGATTTCGGCGTCGAGCCGAAGCACCGGGGCTCCGGCGACACCGTTTTGAAGCGCACTTACATTGATGAACGCGCGCGCACTGACTAACCACAGCGTCGGGCTGGAGCACCGGCTCTCCAGCGACACCGCTTGATGCACACCGATTTCGGCAGCACCGGGGCTCCGGCGACACCGTTTTGACCCGTATCTACTTCGGCGATCGCGCGCGCACCGACCACGGCGTCGAGCCGGAGGACCGGCCCTCCGGCGACACCGCCCGACACACACTGTTCCCGACGTAAACCGATTCCGGCGTCGAGCCGAAGCACCGGGGCTCCGGCGACACCGTTTTGACGTGCACTTACATCGATAAACGCGCACGCACTGACTAACCACAGCGTCGAGCTGGAGCACCGGCTCTCCAGCGACACCGCTTGATGCACACCGATTTCGGCGTCGAGCCGAAGCACCGGGGCTCCGGCGACACCGTTTTGACGCGCACTTACATCGATGAACGCGCGCGCACTGACTAACAACAGCGTCGAGCTGGAGCACCGGCTCTCCAGCGACACCGCTTGATGCACACCGACTTCGGCGTCAAGCCGAAGCACCGGGGCTCCGGCGACACCGTTTTGACCCGTATCTACTCCGGCGATCGCGCGCGCACCGACCACGGCGTCGAGCCGGAGGACCGGCCCTCCGGCGACACCGCCCGACACGCACTGTTCCCGACGTAAACCGATTCCGGCGTCGAGCCGAAGCACCGGGGCTCCGGCGACACCGTTTTGACGCGCACTTACATCGATAAACGCGCGCGCACTGACTAACCACAGCGTCGAGCTGGAGCACCGGCTCTCCAGCGACACCGCCCGATGCACACCGATTTCGGCGTCGAGCCGAAGCACCGGGGCTCCGGCGACACCGTTTTGACGCGCACTTACATCGATGAACGCGCGCGCACTGACTAACTACGGCGTCGAGCTGGAGCACCGGCTCTCCAGCGACACCGCTGGATGCACACCGATTTCGGCGTCAAGCCGAAGCACCGGGGCTCCGGCGACACCGTTTTGACGCGCACTTACATCGATAAACGCGCGCGCACTGACTAACCACAGCGTCGAGCTGGAGCACCGGCTCTCCAGCGACACCGCCCGATGCACACCGATTTCGGCGTCGAGCCGAAGCACCGGGGCTCCGGCGACACCGTTTTGACGCGCACTTACATCGATGAACGCGCGCGCACTGACTAACTACGGCGTCGAGCTGGAGCACCGGCTCTCCAGCGACACCGCTGGATGCACACCGATTTCGGCGTCAAGCCGAAGCACCGGGGCTCCGGCGACACCGTTTTGACGCGTATCTACTTCGGCGATCGCGCGCGCACCGACCACGGCGTCGAGCCGGAGGACCGGCCCTCCGGCGACACCGCCCGACACACGCTGTTCCCGACGTAAACCGATTCCGGCGTCGAGCCGAAGCACCGGGGCTCCGGCGACACCGTTTTGACGCGCACTTACATCGATGAACGCGCGCGCACTGACTAACTACAGCGTCGAGCTGGAGCACCGGCTCTCCAGCTACACCGCTTGATGCACACCGATTTCGGCGTCAAGCCGAAGCACCGGGGCTCCGGCGACACCGTTTTGAAGCGCACTTACATTGATGAACGCGCGCGCACTGACTAACCACAGCGTCGGGCTGGAGCACCGGCTCTCCAGCGACACCGCCCGATGCACAACGACTCCGGCGTCAAGCCGAAGCACCAGGGCTCCAGCGACACCGCCCTGACGCGCACTTACTTCGGTTTGTAATCCCAATCCGTAGGAGGAGCGCCGTGTGGACTCGACCGCTCCCTCAACTCCAAGTTCTATGAGCTCTGGCTTCGATGAGTACCAGCCGATGAGTACGATGAGCCAGTGCTTCAATGACGGTGCTTGACGCACACTCGCTTCGGTGAGCATCAAGCCGATGAGTCAGCTTGACGCACACTCGCTTCGGTGAGCATTAAGTCGATGAGTCCGCTTGACGCACACTCGCTTCGGTGAGCATCAAGCCGATGAGTCCGATGAGTCGGTGCTTCGAACGACGGCGCTCGACGAGTACCGACCGATGGATCCGATGAGCCCGTACTTCGGTGACACTGCTTGACGCATTCTTGCTTCGATGAGTACTGACCGGTGAATCCGATGAGTACTGACCGATGAATCCGATGAGCCCGTGTTTCAGCGACACCGCTGGACGCACACATGCTTCGATGAGTACCAACCGATGAGTCCGATGAGCTCGTGCCTCAGCGACACCCACTTGATACACACTTGCTTTATCTCCGAGTGGACTCGACCGCTCCCTACGACGGACCGAGACCGACTGGTTAGGTTAGGTTAGGTTAGGTTAGGTTAGGTTAGGTTAGGTTAGGTTAGGTTAGGTTAGGTTAGGTTAGGTTAGGTTCCCCCCCATGGGACCACGCCTTGTCGTGGCGGGGGGGCTCAGTAGCTGCAGGCAATCCAGCCTGTAGTGAAGCGAAGTGGTCCCCGGAGGGCGCTCCGCCTGTCCCTCTGAATAGCAGAGGGCAGAGTGGACGTGCAAGTGATGGTGAGTTGGGGCGACGGACCAGGGGTTATGAACCCCCCCGTTCGGCCCAACCGATGGTGGATTAAGGGAGGGGCGACGGACTAGGGGTTATGAACCCCCCCGTTCGGCCTACCCTAGGTGGTAGTTGTGGGCCAGGGCGACGGACAAGGGGTTGTCAACCCCCCCGATCGGCTTGGCTCGTGGTGGTAGCTTTGGGAAGGGGCGACGGATTGCGGTTACAAACCCTTCCGCTCGGCCTGACCCATGTAAGGGGCGACGGATCAGGGGTTGTAAACCCCCCCGATCGGCCCAACCCGTAACCCTCAACGGAGAGGAACGGGGGTCCCAAGGGACCGCGTGGAGTAAACCACTTTAAAAAATCCGTAAATCCTAAGCTTTGGTGCCTGGCGAGGGGATGCATGGTCGACGCGGAGGTCGGCCCCTAGGGCACCGACGTCGGGTCCCAGACGTTAACTGGACAAAAAAACATGAAAAATGAAGCAGTGCCAAAATAATCCCCGGGCGGGTCCCAGCAACATTGCTGGGGAATCCCGTGCTGCCCTTTCCAGGGCGGCTGGCCCCACGTATACGGGGGGGGCCAACACTGCCTCGCGACCTCGGTCGCGCACCGGAGTAGACACGGAGGAGACGGTGGACGTTCCGACCACACAAACATTTTGTGCGGTCGATGATCCCACCAACACTGGACTGGACACAAGGAGATCGGGGGCGAGTTTTGTTCGCTCCCGGTCTCACTCAAGGACGACCTCAGAGGAGAGCCTGGTCTTGCGGTTTGCTAGACCAGGTACTCCTTGCCCGAGGCTTAGGGCCGGGAGGGGGAATGATGGGGACAGCGACGCTATGTCTGCGGTCTCTATCTCATCCTCCATCGGCGGAACTCTGCGGGCGCGAAAGCGCAAACCGCAGCGTCCTGCCGATGATGACGGGAGGCCCATGGTCATCAGGAGGAGGAAAGCGGACGACGCCACCGCGGAGCAGGAAGCGACGCAACCGGCCGCTGAAACCGGAGGAATCGGTGAACGAGCGTCAGCGGACATAGGCTCGGAGCTCTTCTCATGTCTATCGGCCGTAGAGAAGACGGTCGATAAACCGAAGAGCTCCAAGGCGGAAGTAGTGAAGTCCGTTCGTTCCGCCTTCGCCACCTTAAAGGCCTGCGCATCCGAACTGTGCGTTAGGGCGGAGACTCGGGATCGGGAGAACGAGAGGACTCGTTCCCTGATCGACCAGCTCTACGCCCGCATCGAGGTGCTGGCCAGCGAGTTGGCGGAGCTTCGGAGGGGAGGGGGTGCCTCTCATCCCACGGCCGCGGCGTCTCGGAGAGGTTTGCCCGCCCCGACAGCGCCGACATCGGCAAAAGCGAAAAAGGGACGAGACGGTCCACAAAGGGGGGCGCCCGCGCCGACACCTCGGCTGACGGCGTCAGCCCCCCAACCAAGCTCGGACTGGAGCCAGCTCTCGGCCATTATGGACCGAGAGTACGCCCGTTTTCAGTCCGAGCTTATGGGCCGTCTCTTCCCCGAGATGGGACGAAGACCTCCCCTGGGACAGGGTCAGCGTCGAGAGGGGGAAATTCCCCAGGCGACGCTGACTAAGTCCCAAAGAAAGAGGAAAAGGCGGGCACAGAGGGGAACGGCTTCAACACAGGCCCCGCCAGTTCCAGCTTTGGCGGGGCCGTCGACGGAGCGGGTGGGGGCACAGAGCGGCACCTGGGCAACGGTGGTCGGCCGAAAGGCGGCCGCCCGTGCCAAACAACAGGTCGCTGCTCCTACACGGACCCAGGCCACCCCCACTCCTCAAAAAAAGAAGGGGCAGCCCAAACCCCCCACATGTGCGGCGGTTGTGGTCACGGTGCCTGAAGGCGCCGAGACCACGATCGCTGCAGTGATGACAGCCGCCAAGGCCCGCATCAAACTAGCGGACCTTGGCATCGTGGGGGGCGTAAGGCAGAGGAAGGCGGCCACCGGGGCTCTCCTATTGGAGGTCCCCGGTCCCGAGAGCTCCTCCAAGGCCGACGCCCTGGCGGAGAAGATGCGGGAGGCCCTCGCCGACACGGGCGCGCTCATCTCGCGCCCGTGTAAAATGGGCGACTTGCGGGTGATGGACCTAGACGAGTCCATCACCCCCGCGGACGTCACGGCGGCGATCGCCGAGGCGGGCGGATGCTCCCCGACCGATATCAAGATCGGGGAGATCCGCACCGCCTCATCACGCTTGGGGACAGCTTGGGTCCGCTGCCCGGTCGGGGCCGTCAGAAAGGTGGCCGCCCAAGGGCGGGTGCAGATAGGGTGGACCGCGGCAAGAGTAGAGGCACTGGCAGCACGGCCGTTGCAGTGTTACCAGTGCCTCGAGTTGGGGCACGTCAGAGTAAAGTGCCCCAACACCGTGGACAGGAGCGGACGCTGCTACAGGTGCGGTGAGACGGGGCACATTGCCCGTCATTGCACAGCGTCCGCCCCCCATTGCCCGGTCTGCGCGGACCTAGGGCGGGCCGCCGACCACCGGCTGGGGACCAAAAAGTGTTCCCCGCCGAAGAATAAAAAGAAGAAGGGGCCAGTCCAGCCCCCTTCCCCGGCCCAGGGAAGTGAGGAAGTAATGGAGACCTCCTAATGGCTCCCCACGTCCGTGTGCTGCAGGTCAACCTGAACCACCGCCGAGCGGCGCAGGATCTCCTGCTCCAAACGCTCGCGGAGTGGTCGGTTGGCCTGGCGGTAGTCGCCGAGCCCTACTCCGTCCCGGACAACCCTAGGTGGTTCGGGGACGACTTGGGCTTGGTCAGCATTTATTGGGCGGGGGGTGACCATCTCCATTGCTCCCTCATCGCAAAAGGGCCGGGTTACGTGGCCGTGGAGTGGGGGTCCACGGCCATGGTGGGCTGCTATATCTCCCCTAACAGCGGCCTCGCTGTTTTCGAGGCATACCTGGAGGAGCTGGCGAGCTGCATACGCGGCTGCGCCCCCCGCCAGGTATTTGTCCTGGGTGATTTTAACTCCCGCTCGAGAGAGTGGGGGGACACCCTGGACAACGTTAGGGGAGAGACGCTTCTGGAGTGGGCGGCAGGGCTGGACCTTCGGTTGCTAAACCGAGGTTCGGCCCGTACCTGTAGGCGATGGCAGGGGGAGTCGATCGTGGACCTGTCATGGGCGACTCCCTCAGCCTCGCATACAGTTACAGGATGGAGGGTGGCGGAGGAGGCGGTCACGCTATCGGACCACCTATACATCGTATTCGATGTATCCCTCCGCCACCCTATCCGCCCACGCCAGGACCGCAGCCCTCCGCGACGTTGGTCTCTCAAGCGGCTCGACCGAGACATGGCCGTAGCCGCCGCCAACGTCGCGGACTGGACGGAGGAACAGATCTCGCCCGATCCGGAGGCGCAAGCCGCCTGGTTCCGGGACACAATGACGTCCATCTGTGACGTCTCGATGCCCCGAGCCAGGCCGCCCCAGCGGGGCTCTGTGTACTGGTGGAGCGAGGAGATCGCGCGGCTTCGACGATCGGTCGTGGCTGCGCGACGCCAGTACCAAAGAGCCCGAAGGAGAAGGCAAGCCTCACTAGAGGAGACCCTAAGAGCCAGGCGGGAATACGGGACCGCGGCCCATGCCCTCAGCATCGCAATCGCTGAGGCCAAGGAGCGGTCCTGGAACGAGCTCGTGGAGGGACTGGATAGGGATCCATGGGGGCGCCCGTACAAGATGGTACTGGGCAAGCTCAGACCGTGGGTCCCTCCGTTGACGGAAACCCTGGACCCCAACTTCGTGGGGAGAGTCGTAGCAACACTCTTCCCAAGGGTCCAGGACAGTCCCTCCAGTCACCCTCCCTTGTCGCCGGATCGAGATTTTTGGTCCGACGATCTGGGGGTGACAGGGGCCGAGCTCGAGCTGGCCGTTAGGCGGCTGGCATCCCGCTCCACCGCACCCGGCCCGGATGGTGTTCCGGGCAGGGTGCTTGTGCTGGCTCTGAAGGTCTTAGGGAACCGGCTGAGGCAGCTCTTCAACGACTGCCTCCGCCTATCCGTGTTCCCCCTCGAGTGGAAGTCAGCAAGACTGGTGCTCCTGAGGAAGGAGGGAAGGACCGCCGAGTCTCCGTCGTCGTTTCGACCGATATGCCTGCTGAACGAGACGGGGAAGCTCTTCGAAAGAGTTATCTCCGATCGTATCAGCGGGCACCTGTCGCGGGTAGGCCCAGATCTATCGGACTGCCAGTTCGGATTCCGGCCGGGGCGGTCGACCGTGGACGCTGTCCGCCTCGTCCGCTCCCTTTCGGAATCGGCAGTCCGTTCAGGGGGGGTTGCGCTGGCGGTGTCCCTGGACATCGTCAACGCTTTCGGAACCCTCCCGTGGCAGGCAATTAGGGAGGCACTGGTTTATCACGGCGTGCCTCCCTACCTGCGGGCAATCATCGGGGCCTACCTTCGCGACAGACGCGTCAGGATTACCGGTCGAAACGGGACGGAGACAGAACGGGAGATTACGTGCGGGGTTCCGCAGGGGTCCGTTTTGGGCCCCCTGCTATGGAACCTCGCATATGATGCGGTCCTTCGCACCAGTCTTCCCGGTGACGTGAGTGTCGTCTGCTATGCGGATGACACTCTTGTTGTCGCCACCGGCGCTGACTTCGGGCGAACGCTCAGGCTTGCCGAGCTGGGGGTGGCATGTGTCGTGCGGGCGATTCGCGAGCTGGGCCTAGAGATAGCGCCTCACAAGTGCGAGGCGCTATGGTTCCACCGCCTCAGACGAGGCCAGGAACCCCCCAACTCGCGAATCCGTGTAGGTGACGCCGAAGTCCAGGTGGGGCGGTACATCAAGTACCTAGGCCTCACCCTGGACAGCCGATGGAGTTTCGAGGAGCATTTCGTGCGCCTGATCCCCCGAGCGCGCAGGATAGCAGGTGCGTTACATCGCCTGCTGCCCAACCTCGGGGGACCGCGGGAAGGAGTTCGCCGCCTCTACGGTGGCGTCATACGATCCGTGGCCTTGTACGGGGCCCCCGTGTGGTCCAACGACCTCACGAGGTCCTGCCGCTGCGGAGCTCTGTTAAGGAGCCTGCAGCGGCTAATGGCCATGCGGATCGTGCGAGGCTACCGAACGATTTCGTTCGAGGCGGCGACGGTTCTGGCCCGTTCCCCCCCTTTCCAAATCCTGGCCAAGATGGACGCCGCCGTCTATGACGCGCGGCGAGGCATCGACCAGGGTGGAGGAGACGGGGGGTACGCGCTAGAACCCGCGCAAGGAATGCTCCGGCGGGACGCGCACCGACAGGCCTTGAGGGACTGGCGCGCGCAGCTGGAACGACAGGGCTGTGCGCGCCAACGCGCTGTCGGTGCCGTCCTGCCCAACTTCGAGGCCTGGATCGGCAGAAAAGGCGAGGTCACCTACAGATTGACTCAGATACTCACCGGACACGGTTGCTTCGGTGAGTATCTGAACCGAATCGGGAGGGAGGAAACGACACAGTGCCACCATTGCGCTTCCGACCGGGACTCCGCCCAGCACACGCTGGAAGACTGCCCCGCGTGGGAGTCTGAGCGTCGAGTCCTGGTCGACGTCATCGGGCGAGATCTGTCCCCTCCAGCATTGGTCGCGGCCATGCTGGAGAGTGAGGAGGGTTGGGAGGCAGCGCTCTCCTTCTGCGAGACAGTAATGCTCCAGAAGGAGAGCGCCGAGCGGGATCGGGAGAGAGCCGATCCCGCTCGAAGGAGGCGGCGGCGGGCCACATAGCTTGGCTAGCCGCCGCGCCGGGCTTGCGTGCGGGTACATCGTTGGGGTTGATGTGCCCGTGGTAGCGGCCCGGGATGACACCGCCGGTGCGGCGGGTGGTGTCGTCGAGGGGGCCCCGTCTCGCTCCACGTCACTTTTACAAGGCGTGGATCGAAACGGCGTTCCCCTGCGGGGTTGAGCCTCTGTCAGGCTCCCCCGGGAGAGGGCCCCCCTAAGTGATTGGGGGGGCGAAGGCGGGAGGGTTCCGGTGCGCTTAAGCGATCCCGGGACCCCCCCAGATGCCTGAGGAAGGCCGCCGTGAGGTTTTTAGTGGGTAGGCCGGCCGCTTCACGGCCGGAGAGCCCCACATACCCCACCGCTCCGCCCCCAGGACGGTGGGGATGCAGTTCAATGCATTTTCCTCACGAACAAAAAAAAAAAAAAAAAAAAAAAAAAAGGTTAGGTTAGGTTAGGTTAGGTTAGGTTAGGTTAGGTTAGGTTAGGTTAGGTTAGGTTAGGTTAGGTTAGGTTAGGTTAGGTTAGGTTAGGTTAGGTTAGGTTAGGTTAGGTTAGGTTAGGTTAGGTTAGGTTAGGTTAGGTTAGGTTAGGTTAGGTTAGGTTAGGTTAGGTTAGGTTAGGTTAGGTTAGGTTAGGTTAGGTTAGGTTAGGTTAGGTTAGGTTAGGTTAGGTTAGGTTAGGTTAGGTTAGGTTAGGTTAGGTTAGGTTAGGTTAGGTTAGGTTAGGTTAGGTTAGGTTAGGTTAGGTTAGGTTAGGTTAGGTTAGGTTAGGTTAGGTTAGGTTAGGTTAGGTTAGGTTAGGTTAGGTTAGGTTAGGTTAGGTTAGGTTAGGTTAGGTTAGGTTAGGTTAGGTTAGGTTAGGTTAGGTTAGGTTAGGTTAGGTTAGGTTAGGTTAGGTTAGGTTAGGTTAGGTTAGGTTAGGTTAGGTTAGGTTAGGTTAGGTTAGGTTAGGTTAGGTTAGGTTAGGTTAGGTTAGGTTAGGTTAGGTTAGGTTAGGTTAGGTTAGGTTAGGTTAGGTTAGGTTAGGTTAGGTTAGGTTAGGTTAGGTTAGGTTAGGTTAGGTTAGGTTAGGTTAGGTTAGGTTAGGTTAGGTTAGGTTAGGTTAGGTTAGGTTAGGTTAGGTTAGGTTAGGTTAGGTTAGGTTAGGTTAGGTTAGGTTAGGTTAGGTTAGGTTAGGTTAGGTTAGGTTAGGTTAGGTTAGGTTAGGTTAGGTTAGGTTAGGTTAGGTTAGGTTAGGTTAGGTTAGGTTAGGTTAGGTTAGGTTAGGTTAGGTTAGGTTAGGTTAGGTTAGGTTAGGTTAGGTTAGGTTAGGTTAGGTTAGGTTAGGTTAGGTTAGGTTAGGTTAGGTTAGGTTAGGTTAGGTTAGGTTAGGTTAGGTTAGGTTAGGTTAGGTTAGGTTAGGTTAGGTTAGGTTAGGTTAGGTTAGGTTAGGTTAGGTTAGGTTAGGTTAGGTTAGGTTAGGTTAGGTTAGGTTAGGTTAGGTTAGGTTAGGTTAGGTTAGGTTAGGTTAGGTTAGGTTAGGTTAGGTTAGGTTAGGTTAGGTTAGGTTAGGTTAGGTTAGGTTAGGTTAGGTTAGGTTAGGTTAGGTTAGGTTAGGTTAGGTTAGGTTAGGTTAGGTTAGGTTAGGTTAGGTTAGGTTAGGTTAGGTTAGGTTAGGTTAGGTTAGGTTAGGTTAGGTTAGGTTAGGTTAGGTTAGGTTAGGTTAGGTTAGGTTAGGTTAGGTTAGGTTAGGTTAGGTTAGGTTAGGTTAGGTTAGGTTAGGTTAGGTTAGGTTAGGTTAGGTTAGGTTAGGTTAGGTTAGGTTAGGTTAGGTTAGGTTAGGTTAGGTTAGGTTAGGTTAGGTTAGGTTAGGTTAGGTTAGGTTAGGTTAGGTTAGGTTAGGTTAGGTTAGGTTAGGTTAGGTTAGGTTAGGTTAGGTTAGGTTAGGTTAGGTTAGGTTAGGTTAGGTTAGGTTAGGTTAGGTTAGGTTAGGTTAGGTTAGGTTAGGTTAGGTTAGGTTAGGTTAGGTTAGGTTAGGTTAGGTTAGGTTAGGTTAGGTTAGGTTAGGTTAGGTTAGGTTAGGTTAGGTTAGGTTAGGTTAGGTTAGGTTAGGTTAGGTTAGGTTAGGTTAGGTTAGGTTAGGTTAGGTTAGGTTAGGTTAGGTTAGGTTAGGTTAGGTTAGGTTAGGTTAGGTTAGGTTAGGTTAGGTTAGGTTAGGTTAGGTTAGGTTAGGTTAGGTTAGGTTAGGTTAGGTTAGGTTAGGTTAGGTTAGGTTAGGTTAGGTTAGGTTAGGTTAGGTTAGGTTAGGTTAGGTTAGGTTAGGTTAGGTTAGGTTAGGTTAGGTTAGGTTAGGTTAGGTTAGGTTAGGTTAGGTTAGGTTAGGTTCCCCCCCATGGGACCACGCCTTGTCGTGGCGGGGGGGCTCAGTAGCTGCAGGCAATCCAGCCTGTAGTGAAGCGAAGTGGTCCCCGGAGGGCGCTCCGCCTGTCCCTCTGAATAGCAGAGGGCAGAGTGGACGTGCAAGTGATGGTGAGTTGGGGCGACGGACCAGGGGTTATGAACCCCCCCGTTCGGCCCAACCGATGGTGGATTAAGGGAGGGGCGACGGACTAGGGGTTATGAACCCCCCCGTTCGGCCTACCCTAGGTGGTAGTTGTGGGCCAGGGCGACGGACAAGGGGTTGTCAACCCCCCCGATCGGCTTGGCTCGTGGTGGTAGCTTTGGGAAGGGGCGACGGATTGCGGTTACAAACCCTTCCGCTCGGCCTGACCCATGTAAGGGGCGACGGATCAGGGGTTGTAAACCCCCCCGATCGGCCCAACCCGTAACCCTCAACGGAGAGGAACGGGGGTCCCAAGGGACCGCGTGGAGTAAACCACTTTAAAAAATCCGTAAATCCTAAGCTTTGGTGCCTGGCGAGGGGATGCATGGTCGACGCGGAGGTCGGCCCCTAGGGCACCGACGTCGGGTCCCAGACGTTAACTGGACAAAAAAACATGAAAAATGAAGCAGTGCCAAAATAATCCCCGGGCGGGTCCCAGCAACATTGCTGGGGAATCCCGTGCTGCCCTTTCCAGGGCGGCTGGCCCCACGTATACGGGGGGGGCCAACACTGCCTCGCGACCTCGGTCGCGCACCGGAGTAGACACGGAGGAGACGGTGGACGTTCCGACCACACAAACATTTTGTGCGGTCGATGATCCCACCAACACTGGACTGGACACAAGGAGATCGGGGGCGAGTTTTGTTCGCTCCCGGTCTCACTCAAGGACGACCTCAGAGGAGAGCCTGGTCTTGCGGTTTGCTAGACCAGGTACTCCTTGCCCGAGGCTTAGGGCCGGGAGGGGGAATGATGGGGACAGCGACGCTATGTCTGCGGTCTCTATCTCATCCTCCATCGGCGGAACTCTGCGGGCGCGAAAGCGCAAACCGCAGCGTCCTGCCGATGATGACGGGAGGCCCATGGTCATCAGGAGGAGGAAAGCGGACGACGCCACCGCGGAGCAGGAAGCGACGCAACCGGCCGCTGAAACCGGAGGAATCGGTGAACGAGCGTCAGCGGACATAGGCTCGGAGCTCTTCTCATGTCTATCGGCCGTAGAGAAGACGGTCGATAAACCGAAGAGCTCCAAGGCGGAAGTAGTGAAGTCCGTTCGTTCCGCCTTCGCCACCTTAAAGGCCTGCGCATCCGAACTGTGCGTTAGGGCGGAGACTCGGGATCGGGAGAACGAGAGGACTCGTTCCCTGATCGACCAGCTCTACGCCCGCATCGAGGTGCTGGCCAGCGAGTTGGCGGAGCTTCGGAGGGGAGGGGGTGCCTCTCATCCCACGGCCGCGGCGTCTCGGAGAGGTTTGCCCGCCCCGACAGCGCCGACATCGGCAAAAGCGAAAAAGGGACGAGACGGTCCACAAAGGGGGGCGCCCGCGCCGACACCTCGGCTGACGGCGTCAGCCCCCCAACCAAGCTCGGACTGGAGCCAGCTCTCGGCCATTATGGACCGAGAGTACGCCCGTTTTCAGTCCGAGCTTATGGGCCGTCTCTTCCCCGAGATGGGACGAAGACCTCCCCTGGGACAGGGTCAGCGTCGAGAGGGGGAAATTCCCCAGGCGACGCTGACTAAGTCCCAAAGAAAGAGGAAAAGGCGGGCACAGAGGGGAACGGCTTCAACACAGGCCCCGCCAGTTCCAGCTTTGGCGGGGCCGTCGACGGAGCGGGTGGGGGCACAGAGCGGCACCTGGGCAACGGTGGTCGGCCGAAAGGCGGCCGCCCGTGCCAAACAACAGGTCGCTGCTCCTACACGGACCCAGGCCACCCCCACTCCTCAAAAAAAGAAGGGGCAGCCCAAACCCCCCACATGTGCGGCGGTTGTGGTCACGGTGCCTGAAGGCGCCGAGACCACGATCGCTGCAGTGATGACAGCCGCCAAGGCCCGCATCAAACTAGCGGACCTTGGCATCGTGGGGGGCGTAAGGCAGAGGAAGGCGGCCACCGGGGCTCTCCTATTGGAGGTCCCCGGTCCCGAGAGCTCCTCCAAGGCCGACGCCCTGGCGGAGAAGATGCGGGAGGCCCTCGCCGACACGGGCGCGCTCATCTCGCGCCCGTGTAAAATGGGCGACTTGCGGGTGATGGACCTAGACGAGTCCATCACCCCCGCGGACGTCACGGCGGCGATCGCCGAGGCGGGCGGATGCTCCCCGACCGATATCAAGATCGGGGAGATCCGCACCGCCTCATCACGCTTGGGGACAGCTTGGGTCCGCTGCCCGGTCGGGGCCGTCAGAAAGGTGGCCGCCCAAGGGCGGGTGCAGATAGGGTGGACCGCGGCAAGAGTAGAGGCACTGGCAGCACGGCCGTTGCAGTGTTACCAGTGCCTCGAGTTGGGGCACGTCAGAGTAAAGTGCCCCAACACCGTGGACAGGAGCGGACGCTGCTACAGGTGCGGTGAGACGGGGCACATTGCCCGTCATTGCACAGCGTCCGCCCCCCATTGCCCGGTCTGCGCGGACCTAGGGCGGGCCGCCGACCACCGGCTGGGGACCAAAAAGTGTTCCCCGCCGAAGAATAAAAAGAAGAAGGGGCCAGTCCAGCCCCCTTCCCCGGCCCAGGGAAGTGAGGAAGTAATGGAGACCTCCTAATGGCTCCCCACGTCCGTGTGCTGCAGGTCAACCTGAACCACCGCCGAGCGGCGCAGGATCTCCTGCTCCAAACGCTCGCGGAGTGGTCGGTTGGCCTGGCGGTAGTCGCCGAGCCCTACTCCGTCCCGGACAACCCTAGGTGGTTCGGGGACGACTTGGGCTTGGTCAGCATTTATTGGGCGGGGGGTGACCATCTCCATTGCTCCCTCATCGCAAAAGGGCCGGGTTACGTGGCCGTGGAGTGGGGGTCCACGGCCATGGTGGGCTGCTATATCTCCCCTAACAGCGGCCTCGCTGTTTTCGAGGCATACCTGGAGGAGCTGGCGAGCTGCATTCGCGGCTGCGCCCCCCGCCAGGTATTTGTCCTGGGTGATTTTAACTCCCGCTCGAGAGAGTGGGGGGACACCCTGGACAACGTTAGGGGAGAGACGCTTCTGGAGTGGGCGGCAGGGCTGGACCTCCGGTTGCTAAACCGAGGTTCGGCCCGTACCTGTAGGCGATGGCAGGGGGAGTCGATCGTGGACCTGTCATGGGCGACTCCCTCAGCCTCGCATACAGTTACAGGATGGAGGGTGGCGGAGGAGGCGGTCACGCTATCGGACCACCTATACATCGTATTCGATGTATCCCTCCGCCACCCTATCCGCCCACGCCAGGACCGCAGCCCTCCGCGACGTTGGTCTCTCAAGCGGCTCGACCGAGACATGGCCGTAGCCGCCGCCAACGTCGCGGACTGGACGGAGGAACAGATCTCGCCCGATCCGGAGGCGCAAGCCGCCTGGTTCCGGGACACAATGACGTCCATCTGTGACGTCTCGATGCCCCGAGCCAGGCCGCCCCAGCGGGGCTCTGTGTACTGGTGGAGCGAGGAGATCGCGCGGCTTCGACGATCGGTCGTGGCTGCGCGACGCCAGTACCAAAGAGCCCGAAGGAGAAGGCAAGCCTCACTAGAGGAGACCCTAAGAGCCAGGCGGGAATACGGGACCGCGGCCCATGCCCTCAGCATCGCAATCGCTGAGGCCAAGGAGCGGTCCTGGAACGAGCTCGTGGAGGGACTGGATAGGGATCCATGGGGGCGCCCGTACAAGATGGTACTGGGCAAGCTCAGACCGTGGGTCCCTCCGTTGACGGAAACCCTGGACCCCAACTTCGTGGGGAGAGTCGTAGCAACACTCTTCCCAAGGGTCCAGGACAGTCCCTCCAGTCACCCTCCCTTGTCGCCGGATCGAGATTTTTGGTCCGACGATCTGGGGGTGACAGGGGCCGAGCTCGAGCTGGCCGTTAGGCGGCTGGCATCCCGTTCCACCGCACCCGGCCCGGATGGTGTTCCGGGCAGGGTGCTTGTGCTGGCTCTGAAGGTCTTAGGGAACCGGCTGAGGCAGCTCTTCAACGACTGCCTCCGCCTATCCGTGTTCCCCCTCGAGTGGAAGTCAGCAAGACTGGTGCTCCTGAGGAAGGAGGGAAGGACCGCCGAGTCTCCGTCGTCGTTTCGACCGATATGCCTGCTGAACGAGACGGGGAAACTCTTCGAAAGAGTTATCTCCGATCGTATCAGCGGGCACCTGTCGCGGGTAGGCCCAGATCTATCGGACTGCCAGTTCGGATTCCGGCCGGGGCGGTCGACCGTGGACGCTGTCCGCCTCGTCCGCTCCCTTTCGGAATCGGCAGTCCGTTCAGGGGGGGTTGCGCTGGCGGTGTCCCTGGACATCGTCAACGCTTTCGGAACCCTCCCGTGGCAGGCAATTAGGGAGGCACTGGTTTATCACGGCGTGCCTCCCTACCTGCGGGCAATCATCGGGGCCTACCTTCGCGACAGACGCGTCAGGATTACCGGTCGAAACGGGACGGAGACAGAACGGGAGATTACGTGCGGGGTTCCGCAGGGGTCCGTTTTGGGCCCCCTGCTATGGAACCTCGCATATGATGCGGTCCTTCGCACCAGTCTTCCCGGTGACGTGAGTGTCGTCTGCTATGCGGATGACACTCTTGTTGTCGCCACCGGCGCTGACTTCGGGCGAACGCTCAGGCTTGCCGAGCTGGGGGTGGCATGTGTCGTGCGGGCGATTCGCGAGCTGGGCCTAGAGATAGCGCCTCACAAGTGCGAGGCGCTATGGTTCCACCGCCTCAGACGAGGCCAGGAACCCCCCAACTCGCGAATCCGTGTAGGTGACGCCGAAGTCCAGGTGGGGCGGTACATCAAGTACCTAGGCCTCACCCTGGACAGCCGATGGAGTTTCGAGGAGCATTTCGTGCGCCTGATCCCCCGAGCGCGCAGGATAGCAGGTGCGTTACATCGCCTGCTGCCCAACCTCGGGGGACCGCGGGAAGGAGTTCGCCGCCTCTACGGTGGCGTCATACGATCCGTGGCCTTGTACGGGGCCCCCGTGTGGTCCAACGACCTCACGAGGTCCTGCCGCTGCGGAGCTCTGTTAAGGAGCCTGCAGCGGCTAATGGCCATGCGGATCGTGCGAGGCTACCGAACGATTTCGTTCGAGGCGGCGACGGTTCTGGCCCGTTCCCCCCCTTTCCAAATCCTGGCCAAGATGGACGCCGCCGTCTATGACGCGCGGCGAGGCATCGACCAGGGTGGAGGAGACGGGGGGTACGCGCTAGAACCCGCGCAAGGAATGCTCCGGCGGGACGCGCACCGACAGGCCTTGAGGGACTGGCGCGCGCAGCTGGAACGACAGGGCTGTGCGCGCCAACGCGCTGTCGGTGCCGTCCTGCCCAACTTCGAGGCCTGGATCGGCAGAAAAGGCGAGGTCACCTACAGATTGACTCAGATACTCACCGGACACGGTTGCTTCGGTGAGTATCTGAACCGAATCGGGAGGGAGGAAACGACACAGTGCCACCATTGCGCTTCCGACCGGGACTCCGCCCAGCACACGCTGGAAGACTGCCCCGCGTGGGAGTCTGAGCGTCGAGTCCTGGTCGACGTCATCGGGCGAGATCTGTCCCCTCCAGCATTGGTCGCTGCCATGCTGGAGAGTGAGGAGGGTTGGGAGGCAGCGCTCTCCTTCTGCGAGGCTGTAATGCTCCAGAAGGAGAGCGCCGAGCGGGATCGGGAGAGAGCCGATCCCGCTCGAAGGAGGCGGCGGCGGGCCACATAGCTTGGCTAGCCGCCGCGCCGGGCTTGCGTGCGGGTACATCGTTGGGGTTGATGTGCCCGTGGTAGCGGCCCGGGATGACACCGCCGGTGCGGCGGGTGGTGTCGTCGAGGGGGCCCCGTCTCGCTCCACGTCACTTTTACAAGGCGTGGATCGAAACGGCGTTCCCCTGCGGGGTTGAGCCTCTGTCAGGCTCCCCCGGGAGAGGGCCCCCCTAAGTGATTGGGGGGGCGAAGGCGGGAGGGTTCCGGTGCGCTTAAGCGATCCCGGGACCCCCCCCCAGATGCCTGAGGAAGGCCGCCGTGAGGTTTTTAGTGGGTAGGCCGGCCGCTTCACGGCCGGAGAGCCCCACATACCCCACCGCTCCGCCCCCAGGACGGTGGGGATGCAGTTTAATGCATTTTCCTCACGAACAAAAAAAAAAAAAAAAAAAAAAAAAAAAAAAAAGGTTAGGTTAGGTTAGGTTAGGTTAGGTTAGGTTAGGTTAGGTTAGGTTAGGTTAGGTTAGGTTAGGTTAGGTTAGGTTAGGTTAGGTTAGGTTAGGTTAGGTTAGGTTAGGTTAGGTTAGGTTAGGTTAGGTTAGGTTAGGTTAGGTTAGGTTTTTTTTTTTTTTTTTATTGTGGAAGAGAATAGAGGTTGACGCTTAGGTGCTATCGGGATACTCCATCCACGCCCCCATTTTCGAAGAGAGTAGAATAGAAAAGATAGAAAGAAGAGTAGAAAAGAGTGTTGGTTTGGGAAGATATAGAGGAATGGGAAGGTCAAATATGGACGGAATTGTGAGGGGGTATGTCAGAATGTTAACCCGCACCTACACGCAACCCATATATACTTGTATTTAGTTTATACAATAGATAAATTTATTTAATAGTGGCAAGAGTGCAATCAGATGGACGAGCGAGGTGATCACTTCTATACCAGTCGTCCATGGACGACAGCTGATAGAGAGTGAGTAGTTTATAGATGTACCTCCCTCGTTCATCGCACCATATTATGATCAGGTTGATCAATTGTTTGAGACTTTGAATATTATAATGTTAGATAATAATAGATGAATAGATTTAATGATGGACAGACCGAGCATATCGAGTGAGGCAAACTCCGCTTAGCCTAAAGCCTGGCTATTTTTTGGGAAGGGGTGAAATAAACAGGCGAATGCTATAGCGGTAATCAATCAAGTCATGACTATGCCAGTCGCCTGTTGAGCTGTGAGCGTCTAACGAAACATAGTAGTATCCTTGCCAGATTTGGCAATTCGGATACAGATTCGCACAGCCTGAAGCCTCATGCGGCGACAGATGATAGAGGGTTAGTTTGATAGTAGGCCATACTCAATATGTCGATGAGTCCACTTTATGTCAAGTTGACAATTTCTGTAGGGAGAGAATATAAGTAAATGATTGTATTTAATAAGTGTAAGTAAAAAGATGCGTTGGGTTGGTTGGGGTGAAAGAAAAACAATAGTTACCACTATTATTATCACACTCCAACCAACCCAACGTAATGAGAGATTGAGCTACCTGATTTCAGAGGGTAAGATCAATAATAGTACCAATAATAATCAGTATAAAACTGAGCAAATGTGAGTAAAGTGTGTGAATGATAAAAATAATAGATAAATAGATTTAATGATGAGCAGACAAAAGAGTTGAGTAAGACAGACTCCGCTTAGCCTAAAGCCGAGCTGCCCACAACAACAATAAAGTGGTGGTGGAGCAGCCAGTCGAATGCTATAGCAGTAATCATATACTTAATAATGCCCTTCGCCATTTGGAACGAAAGCAGCACGAAGGAGATGATGGCATGCGCTTGGCACGCCCTTCAAATATGTTTCGAGTTGCTCCCAACCGCAGACGAACTTAAGATTAAGTTGACAGCAAGTCTCTCTCAACCTTCAGTGAGTCGTCGTATATGTAGTTTTCATAAAATATATAAGTGCGTGTTGTGTATGTGTTGTGTAAGTGCGTGTGTGTATATTGTTTTTACTCCTTCACGCTAGAACTACTACTGAAAGGACTGAAATAAAACTGAGCAAATGTGAGTAAAGTGTGTGAATGATAAAAATAATAGATAAATAGATTTAATGATGAGCAGACAAAAGAGTTGAGTAAGACAGACTCCGCTTAGCCTAAAGCCGAGCTGCCCACAACAACAATAAAGTGGTGGTGGAGCAGCCAGTCGAATGCTATAGCAGTAATCATATACTTAATAATGCCCTTCGCCATTTGGAACGAAAGCAGCACGAAGGAGATGATGGCATGCGCTTGGCACGCCCTTCAAATATGTTTCGAGTTGCTCCCAACCGCAGACGAACTTAAGATTAAGTTGACAGCAAGTCTCTCTCAACCTTCAGTGAGCTCACTTAAGGTCAAATTGACCAGTACTGTAAATGCGTTAGCTGACAAGTAAGCGAGATTGACTCCATGTAATAGGATTGAACCATAGGGTTGGATTATTTAATAGATTTTGTGGTGTGATCGATAAGAGAGAGATATCATCACAGGTATAGGTATATATTGAAATAGAAGAGATGGGTGGACTCATATACACATCAGCTGGCGCTAAGTGGGTCAGGTATTTAGTTTATACAATAGATAAATTTATTTAATAGTGGCAAGAGTGCAATCAGATGGACGAGCGAGGTGATCACTTTTATACCAGTCGCTCATGGACGACAGCTGATAGAGAGTGAGTAGTTTGTAGATGTGCCTCCCTCGTTCATCGTACCATATTATGATCGGATTGATCAATTGTTTGAGACTTTGAATATTATAATGTTAGATAATAATAGATGAATAGATTTAATGATGGACAGACCGAGCACATCGAGTGAGGCAAACTCCGCTTAGCCTAAAGCCTGGCTATTTTTTGGGAAGGGGTGAAATAAACAGGCGAATGCTATAGCGGTAATCAATCAAGTCATGACTATGCCAGTCGCCTGTTGAGCTGTGAGCGTCTAACGAAACATAGTAGTATCCTTGCCAGATTTGGCGATTCAGATACAGATTCGCACAGCCTGAAGCCTCAGGCGGCGACAGATGATAGAGGGTTAGTTTGATAGTAGGCCATACTCAATATGTCGATGAGTCCACTTTATGTCAAGTTGACAATTTCTGTAGGGAGAGAATATAAGTAAATGATTGTATTTAATAAGTGTAAGTAAAAAGATGCGTTGGGTTGGTTGGGGTGAAAGAAAAACAATAGTTACCACTATTATTATCACACTCCAACCAACCCAACGTAATGAGAGATTGACCTACCTGATTTCAGAGGGTAAGATCAATAATAGTACCAATAATAAACAGTATAAAACTGAGCAAATGTGAGTAAAGTGTGTGAATGATAAAAATAATAGATAAATAGATTTAATGATGAGCAGACAAAAGAGTTGAGTAAGACAGACTCCGCTTAGCCTAAAGCCGAGCTGCCCACAACAACAATAAAGTGGTGGTGGAGCAGCCAGTCGAATGCTATAGCAGTAATCATATACTTAATAATGCCCTTCGCCATTTGGAACGAAAGCAGCACGAAGGAGATGATGGCATGCACTTGGCACGCCCTTCAAATATGTTTCGAGTTGCTCCCAACCGCAGACGAACTTAAGATTAAGTTGACAGCAAGTCTCTCTCAACCTTCAGTGAGCTCACTTAAGGTCAAATTGACCAGTACTGTAAATGCGTTAGCTGACAAGTAAGCGAGATTGACTCCATGTAATAGGATTGAACCATAGGGTTGGATTATTTAATAGATTTTGTGGTGTGATCGATAAGAGAGAGATATCATCACAGGTATAGGTATATATTGAAATAGAAGAGATGGGTGGACTCATATACACATCAGCTGGCGCTAAGTGGGTCAGGTATTTAGTTTATACAATAGATAAATTTATTTAATAGTGGCAAGAGTGCAATCAGATGGACGAGCGAGGTGATCACTTTTATACCAGTCGCTCATGGACGACAGCTGATAGAGAGTGAGTAGTTTGTAGATGTGCCTCCCTCGTTCATCGTACCATATTATGATCGGATTGATCAATTGTTTGAGACTTTGAATATTATAATGTTAGATAATAATAGATGAATAGATTTAATGATGGACAGACCGAGCACATCGAGTGAGGCAAACTCCGCTTAGCCTAAAGCCTGGCTATTTTTTGGGAAGGGGTGAAATAAACAGGCGAATGCTATAGCGGTAATCAATCAAGTCATGACTATGCCAGTCGCCTGTTGAGCTGTGAGCGTCTAACGAAACATAGTAGTATCCTTGCCAGATTTGGCGATTCAGATACAGATTCGCACAGCCTGAAGCCTCAGGCGGCGACAGATGATAGAGGGTTAGTTTGATAGTAGGCCATACTCAATATGTCGATGAGTCCACTTTATGTCAAGTTGACAATTTCTGTAGGGAGAGAATATAAGTAAATGATTGTATTTAATAAGTGTAAGTAAAAAGATGCGTTGGGTTGGTTGGGGTGAAAGAAAAACAATAGTTACCACTATTATTATCACACTCCAACCAACCCAACGTAATGAGAGATTGAGCTACCTGATTTCAGAGGGTAAGATCAATAATAGTACCAATAATAATCAGTATAAAACTGAGCAAATGTGAGTAAAGTGTGTGAATGATAAAAATAATAGATAAATAGATTTAATGATGAGCAGACAAAAGAGTTGAGTAAGACAGACTCCGCTTAGCCTAAAGCCGAGCTGCCCACAACAACAATAAAGTGGTGGTGGAGCAGCCAGTCGAATGCTATAGCAGTAATCATATACTTAATAATGCCCTTCGCCGTTTGGAACGAAAGCAGCACGAAGGAGATGATGGCATGCGCTTGGCACGCCCTTCAAATATGTTTCGAGTTGCTCCCAACCGCAGACGAACTTAAGATTAAGTTGACAGCAAGTCTCTCTCAACCTTCAGTGAGCTCACTTAAGGTCAAATTGACCAGTACTGTAAATGCGTTAGCTGACAAGTAAGCGAGATTGACTCCATGTAATAGGATTGAACCATAGGGTTGGATTATTTAATAGATTTTGTGGTGTGATCGATAAGAGAGAGATATCATTACAGGTATAGGTATATATTGAAATAGAAGAGATGGGTGGACTCATATACACATCAGCTGGCGCTAAGTGGGTCAGGTATTTAGTTTATACAATAGATAAATTTATTTAATAGTGGCAAGAGTGCAATCAGATGGACGAGCGAGGTGATCACTTTTATACCAGTCGCTCATGGACGACAGCTGATAGAGAGTGAGTAGTTTGTAGATGTGCCTCCCTCGTTCATCGTACCATATTATGATCGGATTGATCAATTGTTTGAGACTTTGAATATTATAATGTTAGATAATAATAGATGAATAGATTTAATGATGGACAGACCGAGCACATCGAGTGAGGCAAACTCCGCTTAGCCTAAAGCCTGGCTATTTTTTGGGAAGGGGTGAAATAAACAGGCGAATGCTATAGCGGTAATCAATCAAGTCATGACTATGCCAGTCGCCTGTTGAGCTGTGAGCGTCTAACGAAACATAGTAGTATCCTTGCCAGATTTGGCGATTCAGATACAGATTCGCACAGCCTGAAGCCTCAGGCGGCGACAGATGATAGAGGGTTAGTTTGATAGTAGGCCATACTCAATATGTCGATGAGTCCACTTTATGTCAAGTTGACAATTTCTGTAGGGAGAGAATATAAGTAAATGATTGTATTTAATAAGTGTAAGTAAAAAGATGCGTTGGGTTGGTTGGGGTGAAAGAAAAACAATAGTTACCACTATTATTATCACACTCCAACCAACCCAACGTAATGAGAGATTGAGCTACCTGATTTCAGAGGGTAAGATCAATAATAGTACCAATAATAATCAGTATAAAACTGAGCAAATGTGAGTAAAGTGTGTGAATGATAAAAATAATAGATAAATAGATTTAATGATGAGCAGACAAAAGAGTTGAGTAAGACAGACTCCGCTTAGCCTAAAGCCGAGCTGCCCACAACAACAATAAAGTGGTGGTGGAGCAGCCAGTCGAATGCTATAGCAGTAATCATATACTTAATAATGCCCTTCGCCGTTTGGAACGAAAGCAGCACGAAGGAGATGATGGCATGCGCTTGGCACGCCCTTCAAATATGTTTCGAGTTGCTCCCAACCGCAGACGAACTTAAGATTAAGTTGACAGCAAGTCTCTCTCAACCTTCAGTGAGCTCACTTAAGGTCAAATTGACCAGTACTGTAAATGCGTTAGCTGACAAGTAAGCGAGATTGACTCCATGTAATAGGATTGAACCATAGGGTTGGATTATTTAATAGATTTTGTGGTGTGATCGATAAGAGAGAGATATCATTACAGGTGTAGGTATATAATAAAAATAGAAGAGATGGGTGGACTCATATACACATCAGCTGGCGCTAAGTGGGTCAGGTATAAGAAATGACAGTTGTTGTGTATTTTTATTTTTGTTATTTTAATTTAATAGACGATGATGACGAAGAATTATTGGTGAGTAAATAAAAGGTGGTGGCTAACGAGTGGGTGATGTGAATTTTCCTTTTTTAGTTTTGGTTTGGGAAGATAAACATAATGGGAAGGTTGCATATGGAGGAATTGTGAGCCAGATAAATAGTGAGACATATATACATGTATTTAGTAAGTAGTATTTAGCCGCTTGTTCAACACTTACGTCATCGCATACGGCGACACCGATACAACAATACTACTTGTGAGTACCTCGTGCGGGCATCGCCGAGTGCCATAATACATTATGTATTTAATAGGACGTGGTTTCACTTTTCCAATATCTGCATTATTGCATACGGTTATGCTGATACGATGGTACCCAGGAGTATATCGTGTGGGCAATACCGAATGCCAAAATGCATGTATTTGATAAGTGGTTGGTGGTGGTGGTGGTGTTGGTGGTGGATGTACCATTTGTTAGATATCTGCGTCACGACATTCAGTGATACTGATATGAATATACTCTGGAGTATATCATGTGGATATCACCGCATGTCATGACACATGTATTCAACAAGTGGTTGGTGGATGGATGGATGGGCCATTTATTCAATATCTGCGTCATTGCACTCAGCGATACTGATATGAATAAACTCTGGAGTATATCATGTGGGTATCGCCGCATGCCATGACACATGTATCCAACAAGTGGTTGGTGGATGGGCCATTTATTCAATATCTGCGTCATTGCACTCAGTGATACTGATATGAATATACTCTGGAGTATATCATGTGGGTATCACCGCATGCCACGACACATGTATCCAACAAGTGGTTGATGGGTGGGTGGATGGGCCATTTATTCAATATCTGCGTCATTGCATTCAGCGATACTGATATGAATATACTCTGGAGTATATCATGTGGATATCACCGCATGCCGTGGCACATGTATTCAACAAGTGGTTGGTGGATGGGCCATTTATTCAATATCTGCGTCATTGCATTCAGCGATACTGATATGAATATACTCTGGAGTATATCATGTGGGTATCACCGCATGCCATAACACATGTATTCAACAAGTGGTTGGTGGATGGGAAATATTATTCAATATCCGCGTCACTGCACTCAGCGATACCGACACCGATGATGCTCCGGAGCATATCACGCGGGTAAAATCGCATGCCATGACACACGTATCCAACAAGCGGTTGGTGGAGGGGCCATTTATTCAGTACTCGCGTCATTTTATTCAAGGGTAGGCATATACGTATCAGATGACATGAAATGGGTCAGGTATATGAGGACGGTGGTTGTATATATATATATATATATATTTTAAAGGATGATGAGGTGATAAAAGACTCATTCCCCTCTCGTTTGCCAAAATTCGGGTTTTTTTTTTTTTTTTTTTTATAATGTTATAAATTAGGAGAAGAATAACTTTCTAAGCCACAAACAGATTGATGAAAGTACTGGTCGTCGAATACAGGTTAGCCTCTGAGGGGGTAGTGTGATGCGTTCAGATAGAGGCTGAGAACAGAGTTGTTTTCCTTAAATAAATAAATAAATAATTTTATTAATATTAGTGAGTGAGTGAGTGAGTAAGTGAATGAGTATACAATGATTATTTAAGTAGATGTATACAGCCTTATGTGGCTTGTGGTTTGCACTCACGTAATATATAACTGTTTCTGTATTAATCAGATAGCTTCCGTTTTCTTATTTAATTATACTATTGGTACCTATATATATGGCAGAAGGAGTTGACTAGACTACTAGCAATGATTAGGGTAGAGAGAGTTGTCGAGAATACAAGTAGCTGCTTGCTAGAGGTTAAGGTTGTGTAGTTATAAAAACAAAGTTGTACATAGGATTATTATAATTATGATGAGTACTAGTAACCATAGTTTCTGCCAGCAAAGAGAAGTAGTGGTATATCCGCCTTCCGGCACCCATGACACAAGTCCAGTTGCTCCATGTTTGTCCGAAAGACAGGGGTCCATTAAGTTAAGGCATATGCTTTTTAGCAGTTCTCCGCGCCTTCACAATTATTAGTTCACACATATATTTAAATATATATTTATTCTCATTAGATGTTATGATCTCTTTGTTCTATATAATTTATTTCTAATGTCATTATGATTTTGGTGGTTGTTGTATTGTAGTGCTGTGCGCAACAATAGGTTGGGAACACAAGTAATATCTAATCCATACTAATATTATGAAACCAAGGGGTTTGTTTGTCTATTTGAGAGTGTTTGCTTGAGATCTATTGGTTTCAAATTATTATTGTTGTTGTTACAAGACCGGGACCCTTTTGGGTGAGTGAGACCGCAGAGCGCAGCTAGTATATAAGGGCAACAGAAGGTGAAGGAACCAGCTCAAGAGGTAATGAAAGTAGAGGTTGAAAGAGTTAATAGGAGAGTCTGATGTTAATTTATTCATGACTGAGGTTGATTGAAGCCCGAGAGATGTGGAGAGAGGCGAGAGGATGTAATCGGTCATATGAAAAAGAAGTGTTATGAGTTAATTTAGTTGAATTTAGAGGAGTTTTGTTTTGCAGAGAGATAATATCCAGCTATCTCAACATCAGCGGTCGCGTACTAATGTTCGTTCATTAATTTATTCATTCATTTGAATAAAATAGTTATAGTAGAGGCTACTGTCGCGTGTTTATATATTTATTGTTGTGTGTTATGTTCTTTAGATCCCTGCGCCTATATTTAATTGAAGCTTAGGTTAAGTAAAGTAATTGCTATGAAGTTTCGGTCAGGAGTTGTTGGGATTAAATTGTTATTTTATTTATCTCTTTTTTCTTTTCTTTTGAGACTTTCCTACGGACTTTTGCCACGCAGGCATGGATATAAGATTTTATAAGAGAAGTTAGGTTTTACTCAACACCATAAATTAATAATATCTAATTTATACCAATATTATAAAGCAGCGAGGGGTTGTTTGTTTGTTTATTTGAGTGCGTTCATTTAAGAACTAATGACTTGAAATAACTGCAGGCACGGGGCTTTTGAGGGCAGAATAGCAAAGCGCAGTTTGTATTATTTCATGGGAATTTTGGAGCCAATTCCGAGATTCCAATTATATATATATGTATATACGAGAATTGCTCGTTTAGAGATATAAGATATATGATTAACTGGAGAGCTTATTGTTTTGTTTTATACTATCTATCTCGAATACCACTATGACTATGGTGATGGTGTTGTAATGTAATGTGCAAGTAATAGGTGAAGAATAACAATATCTAATTTTTACTAATATTGTAAAGCAGCTGAGGGGTTTGTTTGTTTGTTTGAGGGCATTCATTTGAGAATTAATGGTTTAAGATAACTACAGCCCGCACGAGTGAGACCGCAGAACACAGCTAGTATTATGTAAACGGCAGTAGGTGGAGGTATCCTCCCAAGTGGCGGGCAACACAATGAGAAAATCAGGTATTGTTATTATTCATGATTGGAGGTTATTTGAAGCTTAGGAGATATGGAGAGAGGTGACAGAATGTCATCGGTTGTCAATATAGTTGTTTATGAATTAATTTTGAGTTTGAAGGAGAGGCTGGTTGAGAGGTTGGAGATGGCTGATAGAGAGATAAGGAGGTGCGTGGACCTCATGCGAAGGTTGCGGAGGTAATCGGCAGTACCAGTAGTGTTTGAGGATGAGTCAGGATGTAGGAGGAGGCCTTTAGAGGCTAGTGAAAGTGACGGTTAGTTGAAACTCAGCAGATGTGGAGAGAGGTGACAGGGTGTAACCGAATGTCGATAGAGGTGTTATGAATTAGTTTAGTTGAGTTTTGAAGGAGTGATATTTATAGAGTTAGAAGCTGATCATATTATTACATTCAATCAGTACCAAATTTGTAGGAAGAGGCCTTTAGAGGCTAATGAAAGTGGAGGTTAGTTGAAACTCAGCAGGTGTGGAGAGAGGTGACAGAATGTAGCCGGTTGTAAGTGGAGGTGTTATGAATTAGTTTAATGAATTAATTAAAAGAGTTTTGTTTTGAGAGATAATATTTGTACTGAATTTACCCACCTTTTATTTAGCGCTAATTAGTTGATAGTTGCATAATCTTTCTCCAGTGTTACCATGGCTATTATGATGAATATAGCAATTTTGTGTAGAATAATAAGTTGAGAGTATCAGCATTCAAAGTATACTGATATATGGATCTGAGAGGTTAGTTAGTTGTTTGTTTGAGAGCGTTCATTTAGAAAATAAATGGCTTGAGATAATTACGAGACCGAGATCAGCTGATATTATCAAGACAGCAGGAGGTGAAAGAGGTCCATTTAATTGGTGAGCAGAAGAGGTAGTAAGAGTTAATTAGAAGTCAGACGTTGTTATTATTATGAATGAGGTTAGTTGAAACTCAGCAAATGTGGGGAGAGGTGATAGGATGTGACCGGTTGTCAATAGAGGTGTTATGAGTTAGTTTAGTTGAGTTCTAAGGATTTTTGTTTATAGAGTTAGAGGCTGGTTATATTATCACTATCAGTATGTGTAATTTGTTTATTAATTTTCCTTTTAAAATCTAGTGAGGTAAACGAGGAGGTGCACCGATGAAATGAGATATGAGGGCTATAGTGGTCATTAGAGGTAGTCAGAGGTGAGCCACTCAGTTTGGAGGTAGGAAGAGTCAGACCGAAGCTAAAGGAGGTGTAATACAGTGTTAAGAGGTATAAAGAGGTTTGATACTAGCTGCTGCCCGTGGCTTATAGCACACGAGTTAAATTTTTAGTGAAGACAAGATTAAAGAGATGCTTAGTGTCTTATTCAACGAATGGATCGTTTATTGACGAAAAGAATTTTCAGGTTCTCAGCCTGGAGTATCTAATATTGAGTATGTACGAACTGAGATGGATTAATGAATAAATTATTATTTGTTAAAAGAATGTTGTGCATAACTCTTAGTGGAGCCTGAATTTAAATTTAGAGAAAGCTATCAACCTTCTCATAGGTATTGAGCCGCCGGCGGCTCGGCTATTGTAGAACCAAAATCGCGCTCAGTGGCAGTGAGCCGCCTCGGCGCGCGCATACTATTTGATACCGTATTTTTATTATGATAGAGTATATATTCCTTTGAGCAATTTGTGTTTAAGGTATAGACAATGAACACAAAGAATCGTTGTTGAGGTTTCGCGTCATAAGTTGTCAGTTGTAACTGATGGCGCGGATCATGGAAATCTGAGTCTTATTAGTAGGACGTTATGGTGTAAAGTCAAATGACAAGTTGTATGAAACAGAAATGTGTTTGCAATTTAAGCCTTATAGCTAGTAGGTTGGGGCATACAATTAAAATTTTAATTTGTGTCAATTAAAGATTGTTTACATTGACGTTTTTATGTTTATTTTGTTTGATCTTGTTATTAGTTATTATAAATTACATCAGCGCAGAGGAGCAGATAGGAGGGATTAATGTAATTGTATTGAGTAGATTTATATATGAGTTAGTAAATATGTACATGTGGGCCGGGTGTTGTTTGTGTAGTATAGTTGGAAGAAGAGAGTGACCGGGTGTAAAGGAGTATAATCAACATAAGATGGTCGTGGAAATGATATTTATTTGATATTATGTCTTATTTATATAGAGGTCGGTTGGGAGGCTGAAGATGGCTAAATAGATAGAAAAAGAGGCATGCGGAATCCATATGCTTGTAATTGAGTTAGAATGCAGGGAGAGGTTTTTAGAGATTTATGAGAGTGGAGGCTAGTTGAGTCCAACAGATGTGGAGAGAGGCGGCAAGACGTAACAAGAGGTCAGTTGAGAGACACAGAGGCATGTAGAGTCCATTCAACGGCGGTGGAGGCAACTGACTGTTGCTTGTGACCGAGTCAGGATGTAGGAAGAGGCCTTTAGAGGCTAATGAAAATGGAGGTCAGTTGAAACCCCAACAGATGTGGAGAGAGGCGACAGAATGCAGCCGGCTGTCAGCAGAGGTGTTATGAACCAGTTAATTAATTAATTAAGAGAGCTTTGCTTTGAGAAATGAGATTTGTACTGAATTCACCTACTTTTGCTTTATATGAAAAGATAGAAGTAAGAGACAGTTATATAGCGCTAATCAGTTGATAGTTGCATAATCCCTCCCCAATGTTACCATGGCTATTATGATGAATATAGTAATTTAGTGCAGAATAATGAGTTGAGAGTATCAACATTCAAAATATACTGATATTGTGAATCTGGGAGGTTAGTTAGTTGTTTCTTTGAGAGCGTTTATTTAAGGAATGGATGACTTGAGATAATTTCGAGACCAGCTGGTGTAATCAGAACAGCAGGAGGTGGGGAGGTCAATTCAAGTGGTGAGCAGAAAAGGTAGTAAGAGTTAATTAGAAGTCGGACATTGTTATAATTCATGAATGAGCTTGGTTGAAACTTGGCAGATGTGGAGAGAGGTGACAGGATATAAACGTTGTAAATAGAGGTGTTATGAATTAGTTTATTTGAGTTCTAAGGAGTTTTATTTATAGAGTTGGAAGCTAGTTATGTTATCACTATCAATCTGTGTTATATTTTAATTAATTTTTCTTTTAAAAGCTAGTGAGGCAAACGAGGAGGCGCACAGATGAAACGAGATAGTGGTCATTAGAGGTAATCAGAGGTGAGTCACTCAGTTTGGAGGCGGGAAGAGTCGGACCGAGGCTAAAGGAGGTGTGATACAGTGTTAAGAGGTATAATGAGGTTTGACAGGTACTGGCTGCTGCCCGTGGTTTTACAACACACAAGTTAAACTTTAGTAAATATAAGATTAAAGAGATTCTTAGTATTTTATTTAGCGAATGGATCATTTATTTCTCAGCCTGGAGTATCTGATACCGAGTATACATGAACTGAGATGGATCAATGAATAGATTATTATTTGTCAAAAGAATGTTGTGCATAATTCTCATTGGAGCCTGAGTTTAAATTTAGAGAAAGCTATCAACCTTCTCATAGGCATTGAGCCGCCGGCGGCTCGGTCATTGTAGAACCAAAATCGCGCTTAGTGGCAGTGAGCCGCCAGCGGCTCGGCGTGCGCATACTATTTGATACCGTTTTTCATTATGATAGAGTCCACATTTCCTTGACCAACCTGTGTTTTAAAATTGGTCCAGTATTTTCCCAGTAATTCTGACGCTAATAAGTTCGAAAGTATAGACAATATACACAAGAAATCGTTGTTGAAGTTTCGCGCCATCAATTGTCATTTGCAACTGGCGGCGCGAAATGTGGAAATCTGAGTCTTGTTAGTAGGACGTTATGGTACAGAATCAAATGACAGGTTTGTATGATACAAAAAATGTGTTTCCAATCTAAGCCTTATAGCTAGTAGATTAGAGCACACAATTAAAATTTTAATTTGTGTCAAAAGATTGTTTGCGTTGATGTTTTTATGTTTATGTTGTTAGATCCTGTTATTAGTTATTATAAGTTACATAAGCCTAGAGGTCCATTATTGAGTAAGCTATTGTCGTTTATTATTTATATAGAGGCCGGTTGGGAGGCTGAAGACGGCTAATAGGTAGAAAAAGAGGCATGCGGGAACCATATGCTTGTAATTGAGTCAGGATGTAGGGAGAGGTTTTCAATAGAGGTGTTATGAATTAGTTTAGTTGAGTTCTAAGGATTTTTATTTATAGAGTTAGAAGCTAGTTATTTTATCACTATCAGTATGTGTAATTTGTTTGCTAATTTTCCTTTTAAAAGCTAGTGAGGCAAACGAGGAGGCGTACCGATGAAATGAGATATGAGGGCTATAGTGGTCATTAGAGGTAATCAGAGGTGAGCCACTCAGTTTGGAGGTAGGAAGAGTCAGACCGAAGCTAAAGGAGGTGTAATACAGTGTTAAGAGGTATAAAGAGGTTTGATACTAGCTGCTGCCCGTGGCTTACAGCACACGAGTTAAACTTTAGTAAAGACAAGATAAAAGAGATGCTTAGTGTCTTATTCAACGAATGGATCGTTTATTGACGAAAAGAATTTTCAGGTTCTCAGCCTGGAGTATCTAATATTGAGTATGTATGAACTGAGATGGATTAATGAATAAATTATTATTTGTTAAAAGAATGTTGTGCATAACTCTTAGTGGAGCCGGAATTTAAATTTAGAAAAAGCTATCAACCTTTTCATAGGCATTGAGCCGCCGGCGGCTCGGCTATTGTAGAACCAAAATCGCGCTCAGCGGCAGTGAGCCGCCTCGGCGCGCGCATATTATTTGATACCGTATTTTTATTATGATAGAGTATATATTCCTTTGAGCAACTTGTGTTTAAGGTATAGAAAATGAACACAAAGAATCGTTGTTGAGGTTTCGCGTCATAAGTTGTCAGTTGTAACTGATGGCGCGGATCATGGAAATCTGAGTCTTATTAGTAGGACGTTATGGTGTAAAGTCAAATGACAAGTTGTATGAAACAGAAATGTGTTTGCAATTTAAGCCTTATAGCTAGTAGGTTGGGGCATACAATTAAAATTTCAATTTGTGTCAATTAAAGATTGTTTACATTGACGTTTTTATGTTTATTTTGTTTGATCTTGTTATTAGTTATTATAAATTACATCAGCATAGAGGAGCAGATAGGAGGGATTAATGTAATTGTATTGAGTAGATTTATATATGAGTTAGTAAATATGTACATGTGGGCCGGGTGTTGTTTGTGTAGTATAGTTGGAAGAAGAGAGTGACCGGGTGTAAAGGAGTATAATCAACATAAGATGGTCGTGGAAATGATATTTATTTGATATTATGTCTCATTTATATAGAGGTCGGTTGGGAGGCTGAAGATGGCTAAATAGATAGAAAAAGAGGCATGCGGAATCCATATGCTTGTAATTGAGTCAGAATGTAGGGAGAGGCTTTTAGAGATTTATGAGAGTGGAGGTTAGTTGAGTCCAACAGATGTGGAGAGAGGTGGCAGGATGTAATAAGTGGTCAGTAGAGAGATACAGGAGCATGTAGAGTCCATTTAACGGCGGTGGAGGTAACTGGCAGGTGCTTGTGACTGAGTCAGGATGTAGAAAAAGGCCTTTAGAGGCTAGTGAAGGTGGAGGTTAGTTGGAACCCCAACAGATGTGGAGTGAGGTGACAGGATGTAATAAGTGGTCAGTAGAGAGATACAGGAGCATGTAGAGTCCATTTAACGGCGGTGGAGGTAACTGGCAGGTGCTTGTGACTGAGTCAGGATGTAGAAAAAGGCCTTTAGAGGCTAGTGAAGGTGGAGGTTAGTTGAAACCCCAACAGATGTGGAGAGAGGTGACAGGATGTAATAAGTGGTCAGTAGAGAGATATAAGAGCATGTAGAGTCCATTTGACGGTGGTGGAGGTAACTGGCAGGTGCTTGTGACTGAGTCAGGATGTAGAAAAAGGCCTTTAGAGGCTAGTGAAGGTGGGGGTTAGTTTAAACCCCAACAGATGTGGAGAGAGGTGACAGGATGTAATAAGTGGTCAGTAGAGAGATATAGGAGCATGTAGAGTCCATTTGACGGTGGTGGAGGTAACTGGCAGGTGCTTGTGACTGAGTCAGGATGTAGAAAAAGGCCTTTAGAGGCTAGTGAAGGTGGAGGTTAGTTGAAACCCCAACAGATGTGGAGAGAGGTGACAGGATGTAATAAGTGGTCAGTAGAGAGATACAGGAGCATGTAGAGTTCATTTAACGGCGGTGGAGGTAACTGGCAGGTGCTTGTGACTGAGTCAGGATGTAGAAAAAGGCCTTTAGAGGCTAGTGAAGGTGGAGGTTAGTTGAAACCCCAACAGATGTGGAGAGAGGTGACAGGATGTAATAAGTGGTCAGTAGAGAGATATAGGAGCATGTAGAGTCCATATTGACGGCGGTGGAGGTAACTGGCAGGTGCTTGTGACTGAGTCAGGATGTAGAAAAAGGCCTTTAGAGGCTAGTGAAGGTGGAGGTTAGTTGAAACCCCAACAGATGTGGAGAGAGGTGACTGGATGTAATAAGTGGTCAGTAGAGAGATATAGGAGCATGTAGAGTTCATTTGACGGCGGTGGAGGTAACTGGCAGGTGCTTGTGACTGAGTCAGGATGTAGAAAAGGCCTTTAGAGGCTAATGAAGGTGGAGGTTAGTTGAAACCCCAACAGATGTGGAGAGAGGTGACAGGATGTAATAAGTGGTCAGTAGAGAGATATAGGAGCATGTAGAGTCCATTTGACGGCGGTGGAGGTAACTGGCAGGTGCTTGTGACTGAGTCAGGATGTAGAAAAAGGCCTTTAGAGGCTAATGAAGGTGGAGGTTAGTTGAAACCCCAACAGATGTGGAGAGAGGTGACAGGATGTAATAAGTGGTCAGTAGAGAGATACAGGAGCATGTAGAGTCCATTTGAGGGCGGTGGAGGTAACTGGCAGGTGCTTGTGACTGAGTCAGGATGTAGAAAAAGGCCTTTAGAGGCTAGTGAAGGTGGAGGTTAGTTGAGACCCCAACAATAATTAATTAATTAAAAGAGTTTTGTTTTGAGAGATAATATTTGTACTGAATTTATCCACCTTTTATTTAGCGCTAATTAGTAGATAGTTGCATAATCTTTCTCCAGTGTTACCATGGCTATTATGATGAATATAGCAATTTTGTGTAGAATAATAAGTTGAGAGTATCAGCATTCAAAGTATACTGATATATGGATCTGAGAGGTTAGTTAGTTGTTTGTTTGAGAGCGTTCATTTAAAAAATAGATGGCTTGAGATAATTACGAGACCGAGATCAGCTGGTATTATTAAAACAGCAGGAGGTGAAAGAGGTCCATTCAATTGGTGAGCAGAAGAGGTAGTAAGAGTTAATTAGAAGTCAGACGTTGTTATTATTATGAATGAGGTTAGTTGAAACTCAGCAAATGTGGAGAGAGGTGATAGGATGTGACCGGTTGTCAGTAGAGGTGTTATGAGTTAGTTTAGTTGAGTTCTAAGGATTTTTATTTATAGAGTTAGAGGTTAGTTATATTATCACTATCAGTATGTGTAATTTGTTTATTAATTTCCTTTTAAAATCTAGTGAGGTAAACGAGGAGGCGCACCGATGAAATGAGATATGAGGGCTATAGTGGTCATTAGAGGTAGTCAGAGGTGAGCCACTCAGTTTGGAGGTAGGAAGAGTCAGGCCGAAGCTAAAGGAGGTGTGATACAGTGTTAAGAGGTATAAAGAGGTTTGATACTAGCTGCTGCCCGTGGCTTATAGCACACGAGTTAAATTTTAGTGAAGACAAGATTAAAGAGATGCTTAGTGTCTTATTCAACGAATGGATCGTTTATTGACGAAAAGAATTTTCAGGTTCTCAGCCTGGGGTATCTAATATTGAGTATGTACCTACGAACTGAGATGGATTAATGAATAAATTATTATTTGTTAAAAGAATGTTGTGCATAACTCTTAGTGGAGCCGGAATTTAAATTTAGAAAAAGCTATCAACTTTTTCATAGGCATTGAGCCGCCGGCGGCTCGGCTATTGTAGAACCAAAATCGCGCTCAGTGGCAGTGAGCCGCCTCGGCGCGCGCATACTATTTGATACCGTATTTTTATTATGATAGAGTATATATTCCTTTGAGCAACTTGTGTTTAAGGTATAGACAATGAGCACAAAGAATCGTTGTTGAGGTTTCGCGTCATAAGTTGTCAGTTGTAACTGATGGCGCGGATCATGGAAATCTGAGTCTTATTAGTAGGACGTTATGGTGCAAAGTCAAATGACAAGTTGTATGAAACAGAAATGTGTTTGCAATCTAAGCCTTATAGCTAGTAGGTTGGGGCATACAATTAAAATTTCAATTTGTGTCGATTAAAGATTGTTTACGTTGACGTTTTTATGTTTATTTTGTTTGATCTTGTTATTAGTTATTATAAATTACATCAGTATAGAGGAGCAGATAGGAGGGATTAATGTCATTGTATTGAGTAGATTTATATATGAGTTAGTAAATATGTACATGTGGGCCGGGTGTTGTTTGTGTAGTATAGTTGGAAGAAGAGAGTGACCAGGTGTAAAGGAGTATAATCAACATAAGATGGTCATGGAGATGATATTTATTTGATATTATGTCTTATTTATATAGAGGTCGGTTGGGAGGCTGAAGATGGCTAAATAGATAGAAAAAGAGGCATGCGGAATCCATATGCTTGTAATTGAGTTAGAATGCAGGGAGAGGTTATTAGAGATTTATGAGAGTGGAGGCTAGTTGAGTTCAACAGATGTGGAGAGAGGCGGCAAGACGTAACAAGAGGTCAGTTGAGAGACACAGAGGCATGTAGAGTCCATTCAACGGTGGTGGAGGCAACTGACTGTTTCTTGTGACCGAGTCAGGATGTGGGAAGAGGCCTTTAGAGGCTAATGAAAATGGAGGTCAGTTGAAACCCCAACAGATGTGGAGAGAGGCGACAGAATGCAGCCGGCTGTCAGCAGAGGTGTTATGAACCAGTTAATGAGAATATACTAACAATTATTTACATAATAAGAAATAAGTAAATAAAAATAAAAGAAAAGATAAAAATATAATAATATTATACAAGCATTTCTAAGAGAAGAAACAAGAATATAAATATGAGAAGAAATAAGAGGCAAGAGTTATGTACCAATAAAGTAATGTTCAGTTATCATACTCTTGAAAATGGGTAGGGTTAATAGAAGTAAGAAGAGACTAAACTGTGATAAAGTAAGAGGATACATGGAGGTCTATGATTAGTGTTAGTTAAGTTTGTATTAAATTAGAGATCATTTAGTTTTATCTAATCTTTTTCTAATATTATCATGTCTATTATAATAAAGATTGCATCATTGTGTAAGAGAGCAAATTGAGGGTATCAATATAAAGTTCTATTAGTATAGTTAGGCTGAGAGGTTTGTTTGTTTGTTTAAAAAGCGTTTAAAATAAAAGGATGGTTTGAAATAATAACGGGACCAGGACTTGTATGGGTGAGACCGTATAGTACAGCTAGTATTGTTTTGTTTTGTGTATTTTCATAGCAGGAGGTGGCAGGAGGAGGAACCCATCCAAGTGGTGTGCAGAAGAGGCAAGATTAATAAGAGGTCAAGTATTGTAGTATTTGTGATTGAGGTTAATTGAAAACAAAAGATGTGAAGAGAGGTGGCAGGATGTAATCGGTTGTCAACAAAGGTGTTATGAATTAATTTAGTTTAGTTGAAAGGAGTTTAGTTTTTTAGAAGCTGGCCGTATTATCATTATAGATTGGCGCAATTTTGCTCAATCGTTTCATATTTGAGCAAAAAAAAAAAAAAAAAAAAAAAAAAAAAAAAAAAAAAAAAAAAAAAAAAAAAAAAAAAAAAAAAAAAAAAAAAAAAAAAAAAAAAGTAAGAGCCCATTGTATAGGATCAGTTAGTAGATAGTGTGATAGAATGAGCATTGGTTGATATATTTTAGTCTATTTGGTTAAAGTTATATTTTAGAAGAAGTTATTAATAGCTTTTGTAATTGAGCAAATTTATATGTAAGTTAATGAGTATAAATATATATAGGCTAATATAGTTTGTATTTGTTTAATAGGGAGATAGTAAACAGGACGAGTAAGAGCATAATTGCATAGAGTAATTATTATAGAAATGATAGATAGGAGCTGGTTTGGAGATTGAAGACGATAGATGAGGAGATAAAGAGGCATGTGACAACCATGTGTCAGCGATGAAGGCAGCCAGAGGCGGTAGCGTTGCCTGCAGATGAGTCAAGATGTAGGGAGAGGTCATTAAGAGACTAGTGAGAGTGGAGGTTGGTTGAAATTCAATAGATGTGGAGAGAGGTGATAGGATG
This sequence comes from Idaea straminata, assembly GCA_951213275.1. Taxonomy (NCBI): domain Eukaryota; kingdom Metazoa; phylum Arthropoda; class Insecta; order Lepidoptera; family Geometridae; genus Idaea; species Idaea straminata. The sequence continues at coordinate 14,553,332 of OX577856.1, forward strand.
TAGTCGGTGGTTAGAGATGTTTAATGAATATATTTAGCTGAGTTAAAAGGAGTTTTTGTTACTAGAGTTAGTAATAGTCATTTTTCGTAATTTGTTTGTATTACTTTGTTAACTAGGGTTTTTTAATAATAATACAAACAAGGAGCCACTTATGTAGTGTTAGCTAGTTGACAGCGTGACAGAGCGCGCGTGTGTTTAGGTTATTAGATAAGCTGGCTGTACACAGAGAAGGATAATCATAGAAATGATATGTAAAGGCCAGTTAGGAAACTGAGGATAACAAACAGAGAAGTAGAGACTCAGCCGGTGACCAATCAAAAAGGGGTCATGGATTAATTTAGCCGAGTTTGAAGGAGAAGCTGGTTTAGAGGTTGGATAAGGTTGATAGAGAGTTCATGTGACGGTGGCAGAGGTAACCGGCATCGGCGGAAGTGTTCGGAAGCGAGTCAAGATGTAGGGAGAGGTTTTTAGAATTTAATGAAAGTGGAGGTTTTTAGTTGAGATCCAGAGATGTGGAGAGAGGTGACAGGATGATTTAATTATAGAAATGATTAATAGAATCAGTTTGAAATACCGAATATAGCTAATAGAGAGATATGGGGGTTTGCGAGACTCATGCGATGGCTGCAGAGGTAGACGACGGCAGCGGCGGCGTCCTCGAGCGTGAGTCAGGATATAGGAGAAAACTTTAGAGACTAATGAGAGCGAATTTGAGTGACTATGATGATTAGAGATGGTTATTGTTATTGACGGGAGCCACCAATAGAAGCCAGAAGAAGCAAGATTTTGATAATATCAGTAAAGGAGCACTCGAAAGCCCAAGACTAAATTCGGTTAGGCTTTGTCAACAAAGCACTATTGAGTAGAAATTCCTATGTTTCACGTAATCGATTTCTAACATAACTGTGATTATGATGATTGCACTGCGATGCCGTGCACAAGAACAGGTTGAGAATAAGGCTATTTAATCCAAGCCAACACCATCAAGCCGAGGGGTATGCCTGTCTTATTCGAGAGTGTTCACTCTAAGAATCAATGGTTCGTCGTTACTATGGGACAAGGATCTGCATATGTGGAAATGTATTATTGATAAAACAGGTGGATAGATAGATTGATAAATTCCCATTGTAAATACTAATTTCAAATAGTGCATGGAAGGGTCTGCATCACACGGAGGTCAGTAGAGGTAAGAAGAGCCGGCTCAGAAGGCCAGGCGCTGCCACTATCAATGACAGAGGCCAGATGAGATTAAAAGATGCAACAGTATGTAATAACTTGGCCAAGTCGCTTTAAGCGATAAGACCGTCCATTTTGTGCGACTTATACATTCTCGCTATTGCTTAAATTTGAGTTGTTAATGTATTGAGTTTATTTAATTTATTTAATTTGTTTCATTTTATTGAATTTATTTAATTTGTCCCAATTTATTACAAATTATTTTAATTTAAATGATTTGATATGTATTTGTTTTAGTTTTAATGAGATTATAAGAATTTATTTTAATTTATTTGAATTTATATGATTTTATTTTAATTTTTAAATTTCATTAAGATTTGTATGAATTTATTTTTATTAGTATGAATTATTTTAATTTTAGTTTTTAATAGTGCTGTTACTAGAAGTAGAATAAAACCGGTCATGATAATATTGTTTATAAAGATCGAAATGAAGGATGTACAAAGCCTCGCGTCACATCCACTCTCAAGGGATGCGAAAATGTGTGTAAGCATGATAGCTTCTATCAAATAGATGTGGAGAGAGGTGATAGGTTCTATTCAATACATGTGGAGAGAGGTGATAGGATGTAGTCGGTGGTTAGAGATGTTTAATGAATATATTTAGCTGAGTTAAAAGGAGTTTTTGTTACTAGAGTTAGTAATAGTCATTTTTCGTAATTTGTTTGTATTACTTTGTTAACTAGGGTTTTTTAATAATAATACAAACAAGGAGCCACTTGTGTAGTGTTAGCTAGTTGACAGCGTGACAGAGCGCGCGTGTGTTTAGGTTATTAGATAAGCTGGCTGTACACAGAGAAGGATAATCATAGAAATGATATGTAGAGGCCAGTTAGGAAACTGAGGACAACAAACAGAGAAGTAGAGACTCAGCCGGTGACCAATCAAAAAGGGGTCATGGATTAATTTAGCCGAGTTTGAAGGAGAATCTTGTTTAGAGGTTGGTTAAGGTTGATAGAGAGTTCATGTGACGGCGGCAGAGGTAACCGGCATCGGCGGAAGTGTTCGGAAGTGAGTCAAGATGTAGGGAGAGGTTTTTAGAATTTAATGAAAGTGGAGGTTTTTAGTTGAGATCCAGAGATGTGGAGAGAGGTGACAGGATGATTTAATTATAGAAATGATTAATAGAATCAGTTTGAAATACCGAATATAGCTAATAGAGAGATATGGAGGTTTGCGAGACTCATGCGATGGCAGCAGAGGTAGACGACGGCAGCGGCGGCGTCCTCGAGCGTGAGTCAGGATATAGGAGAAAACTTTAGAGTCTAATGAGAGCGAATTTGAGTGACTATGATGATTAGAGATGGTTATTGTTATTGACGGGAGCCACCAATAGAAGCCAGAAGAAGCAAGATTTTGATAATATCAGTAAAGGGGCACTCGAAAGCCCAAGACTAAATTCGGTTAGGCTTTGTCAACAAAGCACTATTGAGTAGAAATTCCTATGTTTCACGTAATCGATTTCTAACATAACTGTGACTATGATGATTGCACTGCGATGCCGTGCGCAACAACAGGTTGAAAATAAGGCTATTTAATCCAAGCCAACACCATCAAGCCGAGGGGTATGCCTGTCTTATTCGAGAGTGTTCACTCTAAGAATCAATGGTTCGTCGTTACTATGGGACAAGGATCTGCATATGTGGAAATGTATTATTGATAAGACAGGTGGATAGATAGATTGATAAATTCCCATTGTAAACACTAATTTCATATAGTGCATGGAAGGGTCTGCATCACGCGGAGGTCAGTAGAGGTAAGAAGAGCCGGCTCAGAAGGCCAGGCGCTGCCACTATCAATGACAGAGGCCAGATGAGATTAAAAGATGCAACAGTATGTAATAACTTGGCCAAGTCGCTTTAAGCGATAAGACCGTCCATTTTGTGCGACTTATACATTCTCGCTATTGCTTAAATTTGAGTTGTTAATGTATTGAGTTTATTTAATTTATTTAATTTGTTTCATTTTATTGAATTTATTTAATTTGTCCCAATTTATTACAAATTATTTTAATTTAAATGATTTGATATGTATTTGTTTTAGTTTTAATGAGATTATAAGAATTTATTTTAATTTATTTGAATTTATATGATTTTATTTTAATTTTTAAATTTCATTAAGATTTGTATGAATTTATTTTTATTAGTATGAATTATTTTAATTTTAGTTTTTAATAGTGCTGTTACTAGAAGTAGAATAAAACCGGTCATGATAATATTGTTTATAAAGATCGAAATGAAGGATGTACAAAGCCTCGCGTCACATCCACTCTCAAGGGATGCGAAAATGTGTGTAAGCATGATAGCTTCTATCAAATAGATGTGGAGAGAGGTGATAGGTTCTATTCAATAGATGTGGAGAGAGGTGATAGGATGTAGTCGGTGGTTAGAGATGTTTAATGAATATATTTAGCTGAGTTAAAAGGAGTTTTTGTTACTAGAGTTAGTAATAGTCATTTTTCGTAATTTGTTTGTATTACTTTGTTAACTAGGGTTTTTTAATAATAATACAAACAAGGAGCCACTTATGTAGTGTTAGCTAGTTGACAGCGTGACAGAGCGCGCGTGTGTTTAGGTTATTAGATAAGCTGGCTGTATACAGAGAAGGATAATCAAAGAAATGATATGTAGAGGCCAGTTGGGAAACTGAGGACAACGAACAGAGAAGTAGAGACTCAGCCGGTGACCAATCAAAAAGGGGTCATGGATTAATTTAGCCGAGTTTGAAGGAGAATCTGGTTTAGAGGTTGGATAAGGTTGATAGAGAGTTCATGTGACGGCGGCAGAGGTAACCGGCATCGGCGGAAGTGTTCGGAAGTGAGTCAAGATGTAGGGAGAGGTTTTTAGAATTTAATGAAAGTGGAGGTTTTTAGTTGAGATCCAGAGATGTGGAGAGAGGTGACAGGATGATTTAATTATAGAAATGATTAATAGAATCAGTTTGAAATACCGAATATAGCTAATAGAGAGATATGGAGGTTTGCGAGACTCATGCGATGGCAGCAGAGGTAGACGACGGCAGCGGCGGCGTCCTCGAGCGTGAGTCAGGATATAGGAGAAAACTTTAGAGACTAATGAGAGCGAATTTGAGTGACTATGATGATTAGAGATGGTTATTGTTATTGACGGGAGCCACCAATAGAAGCCAGAAGAAGCAAGATTTTGATAATATCAGTAAAGGGGCACTCGAAAGCCCAAGACTAAATTCGGTTAGGTTTTGTCAACAAAGCACTATTGAGTAGAAATTCCTATGTTTCACGTAATCGATTTCTAACATAACTGTGATTATGATGATTGCACTGCGATGCCGTGCACAACAACAGGTTGAGAATAAGGCTATTTAATCCAAGCCAGCACCATCAAGCCGAGGGGTATGCCTGTCTTATTCGAGAGTGTTCACTCTAAGAATCAATGGTTCGTCGTTACTATGGGACAAGGATCTGCATATGTGGAAATGTATTATTGATAAAACAGGTGGATAGATAGGTTGATAAATTCCCATTGTAAACACTAATTTCAAATAGTGCATGGAAGGGTCTGCATCACGCGGAGGTCAGTAGAGGTAAGAAGAGCCGGCTCAGAAGGCCAGGCGCTGCCACTATCAATGACAGAGGCCAGATGAGATTAAAAGATGCAACAGTATGTACTAACTTGGCCAAGTCGCTTTAGGCGATAAGACCGTCCATTTTGTGCGACTTATACATTCTCGCTATTGCTTAAATTTGAGTTGTTAATGTATTGAGTTTATTTAATTTATTTAATTTGTTTCATTTTATTGAATTTATTTAATTTGTCCCAATTTATTACAAATTATTTTAATTTAAATGATTTGATATGTATTTGTTTTAGTTTTAATGAGATTATAAGAATTTATTTTAATTTATTTGAATTTATATGATTTTATTTTAATTTTTAAATTTCATTAAAATTTGTATGAATTTATTTTTATTAGTATGAATTATTTTAATTTTAGTTTTAATAGTGCTGTTACTAGAAGTAGAATAAAACCGGTCATGATAATATTGTTTGTAAAGATCGAAATGAAGGATGTACACCGCCTCGCGTCACATCCACTCTCAAGGGATGCGAAAATGTGTGTAAGCATGATAGCTTCGATCGTTGGTTCGTGAAGTATAATTGTCTTTAGCCACGTGCTTCGCCGAACCATAGTGCTTGATCAGAATTTTCATATGCATTGCCTCTGCTGCATCCACTTTACAAGGGATGCAGAGAGGTGCGAAGGCAAGACAGCGTCGATCGTCGGTTCGTGAAGTATAATTGTCATCATCCCCGTGTTTCGTCGGACATCCGAGCCCAGCCGTAAATTTTCATATCCCATCAACCGCCTCTGCTGCATCCACTCTTCAAGGGATGAGGAGAGGTGCGAAGGCAAGACAGCGTCGATCGTCGGTTCGTGAAATATAATTGTCATCATCCCCGTGTTTCGTCGGACATCCGAGCCCAGCCGTGAATTTTCATATCCCATCAACCGCCTCTGCTGCATCCACTCCTCAAGGGATGCGGAGAGGTGCGAAGGCAAGACAGCGTCGATCGTCGGTTCGTGAAGTATAATTGTCATCATCCCCGTGTTTCGTCGGACATCCGAGCCCAGCCGTAAATTTTCATATCCCATCAACCGCCTCTGCTGCATCCACTCTTCAAGGGATGCGGAGGAGAGGTGCGAGGGCAAGACAGCGTCGATCGTCGGTTAGTGAGGTATAATTGTTGTCATCTCCGTGTTTCGTCGGGCAACCGAGCCCAGCCGTGAATTTTCATATTCCATCAACCGCATCTGCTGCATCCACTCTTCAAGGGATGCGGAGAGGTGCGAAGGCAAGACAGCGTCGATCGTCGGTTCGTGAAGTATAACTGTCATTAGCCCCGTGTTTCGTCGAAACCGCCGAGCCCATATTATGCACCCATACTATATTCCACCAGCCTCGCCCCGCGACCCCACCCATGCAAGCACAGATCCCGTGGGAAAATCGAGACAAAGAGAGCCCATGCGTCAATTCAGGCGTCCAGCCATTCACATAACAGAATTTTATTTCAGTCCTTTCAGTAGTAGTTCTAGCGTGAAGGAGTAAAAGCAATATACACACACGCACTTACACAACACATACACAACACGCACTTATATATTTTACGAAAACTAAATATACGACGATCAGAGTATAGCTCCGGAAGTATAGCTATCACAAGCACTATGTTCCGTCGAAACACCTAGCCCGACCAAGCATTTTATATTATGATGTACCTATATATTCTATGAAAATTATAAATAAAAATATGAAGAATCTGAGATTTTGAAGACGTAGACGCAAAGCTGTTCCATTTACGACTCACCAACCGCCTACTTCCAAGGGGGTCCCTCCTTGTCGCTGCCTACGCAGAGAGGACAAGGAGGCGGAGGAGGATCGCTCGGGTCTCCGGGGGAGAACTCACAAAATTAATTGCTCCTCACCCCAGCCTCAGCGATCCCCGATGCTCTGATGAATGAAAGGATGACTGAAGAAACGCTGTTCAGGCCGCAGAAACAAAACCAGCTTTATACTAGCACTTTTTTCAGAGCCGAAAAGGCAGTCCGATGGACGCGGGCACCAGATGATCCAGGTCAGGGGGCCATGCCCATTCAGAAGGGAGCACCGATCTCTCCGATAAGACCAAAAAGCGGTCTGTTTTCCATCAGAAAACCAAGTTCTGATCATCATTTATTCCGATTTTATTCCATCAATTATTTATTCGTAGGGCCCCGCCGACAATACCAAAAGGCATTCCGTTTTCCGTCAGAAATCCAAGTTCTGAACCGTCACCTGTTCCAAAGACAATATGGTGGTAATCCAGGGAAAGCATATTCCAATAATTCCGGTTCGTAGGGCTCCGCCACAAACATCAAAAACACACAAAGCACCAAAAACACTAATAAAATTCACTTATAAAATAGATACTAGACATCACTCGACCTCTTTTAAAATCCTCGAAAAATACACGGGAGCGCCTAGTGGAGTCGACCGCTCTCCACTACGGCCCGAGACCGACTGGTTAGGTTAGGTTAGGTTAGGTTAGGTTAGGTTAGGTTAGGTTAGGTTAGGTTAGGTTAGGTTAGGTTAGGTTAGGTTAGGTTAGGTTAGGTTAGGTTAGGTTAGGTTAGGTTAGGTTAGGTTAGGTTAGGTTAGGTTAGGTTAGGTTAGGTTAGGTTAGGTTAGGTTAGGTTAGGTTAGGTTAGGTTAGGTTAGGTTAGGTTAGGTTAGGTTAGGTTAGGTTAGGTTAGGTTAGGTTAGGTTAGGTTAGGTTAGGTTAGGTTAGGTTAGGTTAGGTTAGGTTAGGTTAGGTTAGGTTAGGTTAGGTTAGGTTAGGTTAGGTTAGGTTAGGTTAGGTTAGGTTAGGTTAGGTTAGGTTAGGTTAGGTTAGGTTAGGTTAGGTTAGGTTAGGTTAGGTTAGGTTAGGTTAGGTTAGGTTAGGTTAGGTTAGGTTAGGTTAGGTTAGGTTAGGTTAGGTTAGGTTAGGTTAGGTTAGGTTAGGTTAGGTTAGGTTAGGTTAGGTTAGGTTAGGTTAGGTTAGGTTAGGTTAGGTTAGGTTAGGTTAGGTTAGGTTAGGTTAGGTTAGGTTAGGTTAGGTTAGGTTAGGTTAGGTTAGGTTAGGTTAGGTTAGGTTAGGTTAGGTTAGGTTAGGTTAGGTTAGGTTAGGTTAGGTTAGGTTAGGTTAGGTTAGGTTAGGTTAGGTTAGGTTAGGTTAGGTTAGGTTAGGTTAGGTTAGGTTAGGTTAGGTTAGGTTAGGTTAGGTTAGGTTAGGTTAGGTTAGGTTAGGTTAGGTTAGGTTAGGTTAGGTTAGGTTAGGTTAGGTTAGGTTAGGTTAGGTTAGGTTAGGTTAGGTTAGGTTAGGTTAGGTTAGGTTAGGTTAGGTTAGGTTAGGTTAGGTTAGGTTAGGTTAGGTTAGGTTAGGTTAGGTTAGGTTAGGTTAGGTTAGGTTAGGTTAGGTTAGGTTAGGTTAGGTTAGGTTAGGTTAGGTTAGGTTAGGTTAGGTTAGGTTAGGTTAGGTTAGGTTAGGTTAGGTTAGGTTAGGTTAGGTTAGGTTAGGTTAGGTTAGGTTAGGTTAGGTTAGGTTAGGTTAGGTTAGGTTAGGTTAGGTTAGGTTAGGTTAGGTTAGGTTAGGTTAGGTTAGGTTAGGTTAGGTTAGGTTAGGTTAGGTTAGGTTAGGTTAGGTTAGGTTAGGTTAGGTTAGGTTAGGTTAGGTTAGGTTAGGTTAGGTTAGGTTAGGTTAGGTTAGGTTAGGTTAGGTTAGGTTAGGTTAGGTTAGGTTAGGTTAGGTTAGGTTAGGTTAGGTTAGGTTAGGTTAGGTTAGGTTAGGTTAGGTTAGGTTAGGTTAGGTTAGGTTAGGTTAGGTTAGGTTAGGTTAGGTTAGGTTAGGTTAGGTTAGGTTAGGTTAGGTTAGGTTAGGTTAGGTTAGGTTAGGTTAGGTTAGGTTAGGTTAGGTTAGGTTAGGTTAGGTTAGGTTAGGTTAGGTTAGGTTAGGTTAGGTTAGGTTAGGTTAGGTTAGGTTAGGTTAGGTTAGGTTAGGTTAGGTTAGGTTAGGTTAGGTTAGGTTAGGTTAGGTTAGGTTAGGTTAGGTTAGGTTAGGTTAGGTTAGGTTAGGTTAGGTTAGGTTAGGTTAGGTTAGGTTAGGTTAGGTTAGGTTAGGTTAGGTTAGGTTAGGTTAGGTTAGGTTAGGTTAGGTTAGGTTAGGTTAGGTTAGGTTAGGTTAGGTTAGGTTAGGTTAGGTTAGGTTAGGTTAGGTTAGGTTAGGTTAGGTTAGGTTAGGTTAGGTTAGGTTAGGTTAGGTTAGGTTAGGTTAGGTTAGGTTAGGTTAGGTTAGGTTAGGTTAGGTTAGGTTAGGTTAGGTTAGGTTAGGTTAGGTTAGGTTAGGTTAGGTTAGGTTAGGTTAGGTTAGGTTAGGTTAGGTTAGGTTAGGTTAGGTTAGGTTAGGTTAGGTTAGGTTAGGTTAGGTTAGGTTAGGTTAGGTTAGGTTAGGTTAGGTTAGGTTAGGTTAGGTTAGGTTAGGTTAGGTTAGGTTAGGTTAGGTTAGGTTAGGTTAGGTTAGGTTAGGTTAGGTTAGGTTAGGTTAGGTTAGGTTAGGTTAGGTTAGGTTAGGTTAGGTTAGGTTAGGTTAGGTTAGGTTAGGTTAGGTTAGGTTAGGTTAGGTTAGGTTAGGTTAGGTTAGGTTAGGTTAGGTTAGGTTAGGTTAGGTTAGGTTAGGTTAGGTTAGGTTAGGTTAGGTTAGGTTAGGTTAGGTTAGGTTAGGTTAGGTTAGGTTAGGTTAGGTTAGGTTAGGTTAGGTTAGGTTAGGTTAGGTTAGGTTAGGTTAGGTTAGGTTAGGTTAGGTTAGGTTAGGTTAGGTTAGGTTAGGTTAGGTTAGGTTAGGTTAGGTTAGGTTAGGTTAGGTTAGGTTAGGTTAGGTTAGGTTAGGTTAGGTTAGGTTAGGTTAGGTTAGGTTAGGTTAGGTTAGGTTAGGTTAGGTTAGGTTAGGTTAGGTTAGGTTAGGTTAGGTTAGGTTAGGTTAGGTTAGGTTAGGTTAGGTTAGGTTAGGTTAGGTTAGGTTAGGTTAGGTTAGGTTAGGTTAGGTTAGGTTAGGTTAGGTTAGGTTAGGTTAGGTTAGGTTAGGTTAGGTTAGGTTAGGTTAGGTTAGGTTAGGTTAGGTTAGGTTAGGTTAGGTTAGGTTAGGTTAGGTTAGGTTAGGTTAGGTTAGGTTAGGTTAGGTTAGGTTAGGTTAGGTTAGGTTAGGTTAGGTTAGGTTAGGTTAGGTTAGGTTAGGTTAGGTTAGGTTAGGTTAGGTTAGGTTAGGTTAGGTTAGGTTAGGTTAGGTTAGGTTAGGTTAGGTTAGGTTAGGTTAGGTTAGGTTAGGTTAGGTTAGGTTAGGTTAGGTTAGGTTAGGTTAGGTTAGGTTAGGTTAGGTTAGGTTAGGTTAGGTTAGGTTAGGTTAGGTTAGGTTAGGTTAGGTTAGGTTAGGTTAGGTTAGGTTAGGTTAGGTTAGGTTAGGTTAGGTTAGGTTAGGTTAGGTTAGGTTAGGTTAGGTTAGGTTAGGTTAGGTTAGGTTAGGTTAGGTTAGGTTAGGTTAGGTTAGGTTAGGTTAGGTTAGGTTAGGTTAGGTTAGGTTAGGTTAGGTTAGGTTAGGTTAGGTTAGGTTAGGTTAGGTTAGGTTAGGTTAGGTTAGGTTAGGTTAGGTTAGGTTAGGTTAGGTTAGGTTAGGTTAGGTTAGGTTAGGTTAGGTTAGGTTAGGTTAGGTTAGGTTAGGTTAGGTTAGGTTAGGTTAGGTTAGGTTAGGTTAGGTTAGGTTAGGTTAGGTTAGGTTAGGTTAGGTTAGGTTAGGTTAGGTTAGGTTAGGTTAGGTTAGGTTAGGTTAGGTTAGGTTAGGTTAGGTTAGGTTAGGTTAGGTTAGGTTAGGTTAGGTTAGGTTAGGTTAGGTTAGGTTAGGTTAGGTTAGGTTAGGTTAGGTTAGGTTAGGTTAGGTTAGGTTAGGTTAGGTTAGGTTAGGTTAGGTTAGGTTAGGTTAGGTTAGGTTAGGTTAGGTTAGGTTAGGTTAGGTTAGGTTAGGTTAGGTTAGGTTAGGTTAGGTTAGGTTAGGTTAGGTTAGGTTAGGTTAGGTTAGGTTAGGTTAGGTTAGGTTAGGTTAGGTTAGGTTAGGTTAGGTTAGGTTAGGTTAGGTTAGGTTAGGTTAGGTTAGGTTAGGTTAGGTTAGGTTAGGTTAGGTTAGGTTAGGTTAGGTTAGGTTAGGTTAGGTTAGGTTAGGTTAGGTTAGGTTAGGTTAGGTTAGGTTAGGTTAGGTTAGGTTAGGTTAGGTTAGGTTAGGTTAGGTTAGGTTAGGTTAGGTTAGGTTAGGTTAGGTTAGGTTAGGTTAGGTTAGGTTAGGTTAGGTTAGGTTAGGTTAGGTTAGGTTAGGTTAGGTTAGGTTAGGTTAGGTTAGGTTAGGTTAGGTTAGGTTAGGTTAGGTTAGGTTAGGTTAGGTTAGGTTAGGTTAGGTTAGGTTAGGTTAGGTTAGGTTAGGTTAGGTTAGGTTAGGTTAGGTTAGGTTAGGTTAGGTTAGGTTAGGTTAGGTTAGGTTAGGTTAGGTTAGGTTAGGTTAGGTTAGGTTAGGTTAGGTTAGGTTAGGTTAGGTTAGGTTAGGTTAGGTTAGGTTAGGTTAGGTTAGGTTAGGTTAGGTTAGGTTAGGTTAGGTTAGGTTAGGTTAGGTTAGGTTAGGTTAGGTTAGGTTAGGTTAGGTTAGGTTAGGTTAGGTTAGGTTAGGTTAGGTTAGGTTAGGTTAGGTTAGGTTAGGTTAGGTTAGGTTAGGTTAGGTTAGGTTAGGTTAGGTTAGGTTAGGTTAGGTTAGGTTAGGTTAGGTTAGGTTAGGTTAGGTTAGGTTAGGTTAGGTTAGGTTAGGTTAGGTTAGGTTAGGTTAGGTTAGGTTAGGTTAGGTTAGGTTAGGTTAGGTTAGGTTAGGTTAGGTTAGGTTAGGTTAGGTTAGGTTAGGTTAGGTTAGGTTAGGTTAGGTTAGGTTAGGTTAGGTTAGGTTAGGTTAGGTTAGGTTAGGTTAGGTTAGGTTAGGTTAGGTTAGGTTAGGTTAGGTTAGGTTAGGTTAGGTTAGGTTAGGTTAGGTTAGGTTAGGTTAGGTTAGGTTAGGTTAGGTTAGGTTAGGTTAGGTTAGGTTAGGTTAGGTTAGGTTAGGTTAGGTTAGGTTAGGTTAGGTTAGGTTAGGTTAGGTTAGGTTAGGTTAGGTTAGGTTAGGTTAGGTTAGGTTAGGTTAGGTTAGGTTAGGTTAGGTTAGGTTAGGTTAGGTTAGGTTAGGTTAGGTTAGGTTAGGTTAGGTTAGGTTAGGTTAGGTTAGGTTAGGTTAGGTTAGGTTAGGTTAGGTTAGGTTAGGTTAGGTTAGGTTAGGTTAGGTTAGGTTAGGTTAGGTTAGGTTAGGTTAGGTTAGGTTAGGTTAGGTTAGGTTAGGTTAGGTTAGGTTAGGTTAGGTTAGGTTAGGTTAGGTTAGGTTAGGTTAGGTTAGGTTAGGTTAGGTTAGGTTAGGTTAGGTTAGGTTAGGTTAGGTTAGGTTAGGTTAGGTTAGGTTAGGTTAGGTTAGGTTAGGTTAGGTTAGGTTAGGTTAGGTTAGGTTAGGTTAGGTTAGGTTAGGTTAGGTTAGGTTAGGTTAGGTTAGGTTAGGTTAGGTTAGGTTAGGTTAGGTTAGGTTAGGTTAGGTTAGGTTAGGTTAGGTTAGGTTAGGTTAGGTTAGGTTAGGTTAGGTTAGGTTAGGTTAGGTTAGGTTAGGTTAGGTTAGGTTAGGTTAGGTTAGGTTAGGTTAGGTTAGGTTAGGTTAGGTTAGGTTAGGTTAGGTTAGGTTAGGTTAGGTTAGGTTAGGTTAGGTTAGGTTAGGTTAGGTTAGGTTAGGTTAGGTTAGGTTAGGTTAGGTTAGGTTAGGTTAGGTTAGGTTAGGTTAGGTTAGGTTAGGTTAGGTTAGGTTAGGTTAGGTTAGGTTAGGTTAGGTTAGGTTAGGTTAGGTTAGGTTAGGTTAGGTTAGGTTAGGTTAGGTTAGGTTAGGTTAGGTTAGGTTAGGTTAGGTTAGGTTAGGTTAGGTTAGGTTAGGTTAGGTTAGGTTAGGTTAGGTTAGGTTAGGTTAGGTTAGGTTAGGTTAGGTTAGGTTAGGTTAGGTTAGGTTAGGTTAGGTTAGGTTAGGTTAGGTTAGGTTAGGTTAGGTTAGGTTAGGTTAGGTTAGGTTAGGTTAGGTTAGGTTAGGTTAGGTTAGGTTAGGTTAGGTTAGGTTAGGTTAGGTTAGGTTAGGTTAGGTTAGGTTAGGTTAGGTTAGGTTAGGTTAGGTTAGGTTAGGTTAGGTTAGGTTAGGTTAGGTTAGGTTAGGTTAGGTTAGGTTAGGTTAGGTTAGGTTAGGTTAGGTTAGGTTAGGTTAGGTTAGGTTAGGTTAGGTTAGGTTAGGTTAGGTTAGGTTAGGTTAGGTTAGGTTAGGTTAGGTTAGGTTAGGTTAGGTTAGGTTAGGTTAGGTTAGGTTAGGTTAGGTTAGGTTAGGTTAGGTTAGGTTAGGTTAGGTTAGGTTAGGTTAGGTTAGGTTAGGTTAGGTTAGGTTAGGTTAGGTTAGGTTAGGTTAGGTTAGGTTAGGTTAGGTTAGGTTAGGTTAGGTTAGGTTAGGTTAGGTTAGGTTAGGTTAGGTTAGGTTAGGTTAGGTTAGGTTAGGTTAGGTTAGGTTAGGTTAGGTTAGGTTAGGTTAGGTTAGGTTAGGTTAGGTTAGGTTAGGTTAGGTTAGGTTAGGTTAGGTTAGGTTAGGTTAGGTTAGGTTAGGTTAGGTTAGGTTAGGTTAGGTTAGGTTAGGTTAGGTTAGGTTAGGTTAGGTTAGGTTAGGTTAGGTTAGGTTAGGTTAGGTTAGGTTAGGTTAGGTTAGGTTAGGTTAGGTTAGGTTAGGTTAGGTTAGGTTAGGTTAGGTTAGGTTAGGTTAGGTTAGGTTAGGTTAGGTTAGGTTAGGTTAGGTTAGGTTAGGTTAGGTTAGGTTAGGTTAGGTTAGGTTAGGTTAGGTTAGGTTAGGTTAGGTTAGGTTAGGTTAGGTTAGGTTAGGTTAGGTTAGGTTAGGTTAGGTTAGGTTAGGTTAGGTTAGGTTAGGTTAGGTTAGGTTAGGTTAGGTTAGGTTAGGTTAGGTTAGGTTAGGTTAGGTTAGGTTAGGTTAGGTTAGGTTAGGTTAGGTTAGGTTAGGTTAGGTTAGGTTAGGTTAGGTTAGGTTAGGTTAGGTTAGGTTAGGTTAGGTTAGGTTAGGTTAGGTTAGGTTAGGTTAGGTTAGGTTAGGTTAGGTTAGGTTAGGTTAGGTTAGGTTAGGTTAGGTTAGGTTAGGTTAGGTTAGGTTAGGTTAGGTTAGGTTAGGTTAGGTTAGGTTAGGTTAGGTTAGGTTAGGTTAGGTTAGGTTAGGTTAGGTTAGGTTAGGTTAGGTTAGGTTAGGTTAGGTTAGGTTAGGTTAGGTTAGGTTAGGTTAGGTTAGGTTAGGTTAGGTTAGGTTAGGTTAGGTTAGGTTAGGTTAGGTTAGGTTAGGTTAGGTTAGGTTAGGTTAGGTTAGGTTAGGTTAGGTTAGGTTAGGTTAGGTTAGGTTAGGTTAGGTTAGGTTAGGTTAGGTTAGGTTAGGTTAGGTTAGGTTAGGTTAGGTTAGGTTAGGTTAGGTTAGGTTAGGTTAGGTTAGGTTAGGTTAGGTTAGGTTAGGTTAGGTTAGGTTAGGTTAGGTTAGGTTAGGTTAGGTTAGGTTAGGTTAGGTTAGGTTAGGTTAGGTTAGGTTAGGTTAGGTTAGGTTAGGTTAGGTTAGGTTAGGTTAGGTTAGGTTAGGTTAGGTTAGGTTAGGTTAGGTTAGGTTAGGTTAGGTTAGGTTAGGTTAGGTTAGGTTAGGTTAGGTTAGGTTAGGTTAGGTTAGGTTAGGTTAGGTTAGGTTAGGTTAGGTTAGGTTAGGTTAGGTTAGGTTAGGTTAGGTTAGGTTAGGTTAGGTTAGGTTAGGTTAGGTTAGGTTAGGTTAGGTTAGGTTAGGTTAGGTTAGGTTAGGTTAGGTTAGGTTAGGTTAGGTTAGGTTAGGTTAGGTTAGGTTAGGTTAGGTTAGGTTAGGTTAGGTTAGGTTAGGTTAGGTTAGGTTAGGTTAGGTTAGGTTAGGTTAGGTTAGGTTAGGTTAGGTTAGGTTAGGTTAGGTTAGGTTAGGTTAGGTTAGGTTAGGTTAGGTTAGGTTAGGTTAGGTTAGGTTAGGTTAGGTTAGGTTAGGTTAGGTTAGGTTAGGTTAGGTTAGGTTAGGTTAGGTTAGGTTAGGTTAGGTTAGGTTAGGTTAGGTTAGGTTAGGTTAGGTTAGGTTAGGTTAGGTTATGTTAGGTTAGGTTAGGTTAGGTTAGGTTAGGTTAGGTTAGGTTAGGTTAGGTTAGGTTAGGTTAGGTTAGGTTAGGTTAGGTTAGGTTAGGTTAGGTTAGGTTAGGTTAGGTTAGGTTAGGTTAGGTTAGGTTAGGTTAGGTTAGGTTAGGTTAGGTTAGGTTAGGTTAGGTTAGGTTAGGTTAGGTTAGGTTAGGTTAGGTTAGGTTAGGTTAGGTTAGGTTAGGTTAGGTTAGGTTAGGTTAGGTTAGGTTAGGTTAGGTTAGGTTAGGTTAGGTTAGGTTAGGTTAGGTTAGGTTAGGTTAGGTTAGGTTAGGTTAGGTTAGGTTAGGTTAGGTTAGGTTAGGTTAGGTTAGGTTAGGTTAGGTTAGGTTAGGTTAGGTTAGGTTAGGTTAGGTTAGGTTAGGTTAGGTTAGGTTAGGTTAGGTTAGGTTAGGTTAGGTTAGGTTAGGTTAGGTTAGGTTAGGTTAGGTTAGGTTAGGTTAGGTTAGGTTAGGTTAGGTTAGGTTAGGTTAGGTTAGGTTAGGTTAGGTTAGGTTAGGTTAGGTTAGGTTAGGTTAGGTTAGGTTAGGTTAGGTTAGGTTAGGTTAGGTTAGGTTAGGTTAGGTTAGGTTAGGTTAGGTTAGGTTAGGTTAGGTTAGGTTAGGTTAGGTTAGGTTAGGTTAGGTTAGGTTAGGTTAGGTTAGGTTAGGTTAGGTTAGGTTAGGTTAGGTTAGGTTAGGTTAGGTTAGGTTAGGTTAGGTTAGGTTAGGTTAGGTTAGGTTAGGTTAGGTTAGGTTAGGTTAGGTTAGGTTAGGTTAGGTTAGGTTAGGTTAGGTTAGGTTAGGTTAGGTTAGGTTAGGTTAGGTTAGGTTAGGTTAGGTTAGGTTAGGTTAGGTTAGGTTAGGTTAGGTTAGGTTAGGTTAGGTTAGGTTAGGTTAGGTTAGGTTAGGTTAGGTTAGGTTAGGTTAGGTTAGGTTAGGTTAGGTTAGGTTAGGTTAGGTTAGGTTAGGTTAGGTTAGGTTAGGTTAGGTTAGGTTAGGTTAGGTTAGGTTAGGTTAGGTTAGGTTAGGTTAGGTTAGGTTAGGTTAGGTTAGGTTAGGTTAGGTTAGGTTAGGTTAGGTTAGGTTAGGTTAGGTTAGGTTAGGTTAGGTTAGGTTAGGTTAGGTTAGGTTAGGTTAGGTTAGGTTAGGTTAGGTTAGGTTAGGTTAGGTTAGGTTAGGTTAGGTTAGGTTAGGTTAGGTTAGGTTAGGTTAGGTTAGGTTAGGTTAGGTTAGGTTAGGTTAGGTTAGGTTAGGTTAGGTTAGGTTAGGTTAGGTTAGGTTAGGTTAGGTTAGGTTAGGTTAGGTTAGGTTAGGTTAGGTTAGGTTAGGTTAGGTTAGGTTAGGTTAGGTTAGGTTAGGTTAGGTTAGGTTAGGTTAGGTTAGGTTAGGTTAGGTTAGGTTAGGTTAGGTTAGGTTAGGTTAGGTTAGGTTAGGTTAGGTTAGGTTAGGTTAGGTTAGGTTAGGTTAGGTTAGGTTAGGTTAGGTTAGGTTAGGTTAGGTTAGGTTAGGTTAGGTTAGGTTAGGTTAGGTTAGGTTAGGTTAGGTTAGGTTAGGTTAGGTTAGGTTAGGTTAGGTTAGGTTAGGTTAGGTTAGGTTAGGTTAGGTTAGGTTAGGTTAGGTTAGGTTAGGTTAGGTTAGGTTAGGTTAGGTTAGGTTAGGTTAGGTTAGGTTAGGTTAGGTTAGGTTAGGTTAGGTTAGGTTAGGTTAGGTTAGGTTAGGTTAGGTTAGGTTAGGTTAGGTTAGGTTAGGTTAGGTTAGGTTAGGTTAGGTTAGGTTAGGTTAGGTTAGGTTAGGTTAGGTTAGGTTAGGTTAGGTTAGGTTAGGTTAGGTTAGGTTAGGTTAGGTTAGGTTAGGTTAGGTTAGGTTAGGTTAGGTTAGGTTAGGTTAGGTTAGGTTAGGTTAGGTTAGGTTAGGTTAGGTTAGGTTAGGTTAGGTTAGGTTAGGTTAGGTTAGGTTAGGTTAGGTTAGGTTAGGTTAGGTTAGGTTAGGTTAGGTTAGGTTAGGTTAGGTTAGGTTAGGTTAGGTTAGGTTAGGTTAGGTTAGGTTAGGTTAGGTTAGGTTAGGTTAGGTTAGGTTAGGTTAGGTTAGGTTAGGTTAGGTTAGGTTAGGTTAGGTTAGGTTAGGTTAGGTTAGGTTAGGTTAGGTTAGGTTAGGTTAGGTTAGGTTAGGTTAGGTTAGGTTAGGTTAGGTTAGGTTAGGTTAGGTTAGGTTAGGTTAGGTTAGGTTAGGTTAGGTTAGGTTAGGTTAGGTTAGGTTAGGTTAGGTTAGGTTAGGTTAGGTTAGGTTAGGTTAGGTTAGGTTAGGTTAGGTTAGGTTAGGTTAGGTTAGGTTAGGTTAGGTTAGGTTAGGTTAGGTTAGGTTAGGTTAGGTTAGGTTAGGTTAGGTTAGGTTAGGTTAGGTTAGGTTAGGTTAGGTTAGGTTAGGTTAGGTTAGGTTAGGTTAGGTTAGGTTAGGTTAGGTTAGGTTAGGTTAGGTTAGGTTAGG
Organism: Idaea straminata; assembly: GCA_951213275.1. Classification (NCBI taxonomy): domain Eukaryota; kingdom Metazoa; phylum Arthropoda; class Insecta; order Lepidoptera; family Geometridae; genus Idaea; species Idaea straminata. Next base: position 14,570,893 of record OX577856.1, read on the forward strand.
TTAGGTTAGGTTAGGTTAGGTTAGGTTAGGTTAGGTTAGGTTAGGTTAGGTTAGGTTAGGTTAGGTTAGGTTAGGTTAGGTTAGGTTAGGTTAGGTTAGGTTAGGTTAGGTTAGGTTAGGTTAGGTTAGGTTAGGTTAGGTTAGGTTAGGTTAGGTTAGGTTAGGTTAGGTTAGGTTAGGTTAGGTTAGGTTAGGTTAGGTTAGGTTAGGTTAGGTTAGGTTAGGTTAGGTTAGGTTAGGTTAGGTTAGGTTAGGTTAGGTTAGGTTAGGTTAGGTTAGGTTAGGTTAGGTTAGGTTAGGTTAGGTTAGGTTAGGTTAGGTTAGGTTAGGTTAGGTTAGGTTAGGTTAGGTTAGGTTAGGTTAGGTTAGGTTAGGTTAGGTTAGGTTAGGTTAGGTTAGGTTAGGTTAGGTTAGGTTAGGTTAGGTTAGGTTAGGTTAGGTTAGGTTAGGTTAGGTTAGGTTAGGTTAGGTTAGGTTAGGTTAGGTTAGGTTAGGTTAGGTTAGGTTAGGTTAGGTTAGGTTAGGTTAGGTTAGGTTAGGTTAGGTTAGGTTAGGTTAGGTTAGGTTAGGTTAGGTTAGGTTAGGTTAGGTTAGGTTAGGTTAGGTTAGGTTAGGTTAGGTTAGGTTAGGTTAGGTTAGGTTAGGTTAGGTTAGGTTAGGTTAGGTTAGGTTAGGTTAGGTTAGGTTAGGTTAGGTTAGGTTAGGTTAGGTTAGGTTAGGTTAGGTTAGGTTAGGTTAGGTTAGGTTAGGTTAGGTTAGGTTAGGTTAGGTTAGGTTAGGTTAGGTTAGGTTAGGTTAGGTTAGGTTAGGTTAGGTTAGGTTAGGTTAGGTTAGGTTAGGTTAGGTTAGGTTAGGTTAGGTTAGGTTAGGTTAGGTTAGGTTAGGTTAGGTTAGGTTAGGTTAGGTTAGGTTAGGTTAGGTTAGGTTAGGTTAGGTTAGGTTAGGTTAGGTTAGGTTAGGTTAGGTTAGGTTAGGTTAGGTTAGGTTAGGTTAGGTTAGGTTAGGTTAGGTTAGGTTAGGTTAGGTTAGGTTAGGTTAGGTTAGGTTAGGTTAGGTTAGGTTAGGTTAGGTTAGGTTAGGTTAGGTTAGGTTAGGTTAGGTTAGGTTAGGTTAGGTTAGGTTAGGTTAGGTTAGGTTAGGTTAGGTTAGGTTAGGTTAGGTTAGGTTAGGTTAGGTTAGGTTAGGTTAGGTTAGGTTAGGTTAGGTTAGGTTAGGTTAGGTTAGGTTAGGTTAGGTTAGGTTAGGTTAGGTTAGGTTAGGTTAGGTTAGGTTAGGTTAGGTTAGGTTAGGTTAGGTTAGGTTAGGTTAGGTTAGGTTAGGTTAGGTTAGGTTAGGTTAGGTTAGGTTAGGTTAGGTTAGGTTAGGTTAGGTTAGGTTAGGTTAGGTTAGGTTAGGTTAGGTTAGGTTAGGTTAGGTTAGGTTAGGTTAGGTTAGGTTAGGTTAGGTTAGGTTAGGTTAGGTTAGGTTAGGTTAGGTTAGGTTAGGTTAGGTTAGGTTAGGTTAGGTTAGGTTAGGTTAGGTTAGGTTAGGTTAGGTTAGGTTAGGTTAGGTTAGGTTAGGTTAGGTTAGGTTAGGTTAGGTTAGGTTAGGTTAGGTTAGGTTAGGTTAGGTTAGGTTAGGTTAGGTTAGGTTAGGTTAGGTTAGGTTAGGTTAGGTTAGGTTAGGTTAGGTTAGGTTAGGTTAGGTTAGGTTAGGTTAGGTTAGGTTAGGTTAGGTTAGGTTAGGTTAGGTTAGGTTAGGTTAGGTTAGGTTAGGTTAGGTTAGGTTAGGTTAGGTTAGGTTAGGTTAGGTTAGGTTAGGTTAGGTTAGGTTAGGTTAGGTTAGGTTAGGTTAGGTTAGGTTAGGTTAGGTTAGGTTAGGTTAGGTTAGGTTAGGTTAGGTTAGGTTAGGTTAGGTTAGGTTAGGTTAGGTTAGGTTAGGTTAGGTTAGGTTAGGTTAGGTTAGGTTAGGTTAGGTTAGGTTAGGTTAGGTTAGGTTAGGTTAGGTTAGGTTAGGTTAGGTTAGGTTAGGTTAGGTTAGGTTAGGTTAGGTTAGGTTAGGTTAGGTTAGGTTAGGTTAGGTTAGGTTAGGTTAGGTTAGGTTAGGTTAGGTTAGGTTAGGTTAGGTTAGGTTAGGTTAGGTTAGGTTAGGTTAGGTTAGGTTAGGTTAGGTTAGGTTAGGTTAGGTTAGGTTAGGTTAGGTTAGGTTAGGTTAGGTTAGGTTAGGTTAGGTTAGGTTAGGTTAGGTTAGGTTAGGTTAGGTTAGGTTAGGTTAGGTTAGGTTAGGTTAGGTTAGGTTAGGTTAGGTTAGGTTAGGTTAGGTTAGGTTAGGTTAGGTTAGGTTAGGTTAGGTTAGGTTAGGTTAGGTTAGGTTAGGTTAGGTTAGGTTAGGTTAGGTTAGGTTAGGTTAGGTTAGGTTAGGTTAGGTTAGGTTAGGTTAGGTTAGGTTAGGTTAGGTTAGGTTAGGTTAGGTTAGGTTAGGTTAGGTTAGGTTAGGTTAGGTTAGGTTAGGTTAGGTTAGGTTAGGTTAGGTTAGGTTAGGTTAGGTTAGGTTAGGTTAGGTTAGGTTAGGTTAGGTTAGGTTAGGTTAGGTTAGGTTAGGTTAGGTTAGGTTAGGTTAGGTTAGGTTAGGTTAGGTTAGGTTAGGTTAGGTTAGGTTAGGTTAGGTTAGGTTAGGTTAGGTTAGGTTAGGTTAGGTTAGGTTAGGTTAGGTTAGGTTAGGTTAGGTTAGGTTAGGTTAGGTTAGGTTAGGTTAGGTTAGGTTAGGTTAGGTTAGGTTAGGTTAGGTTAGGTTAGGTTAGGTTAGGTTAGGTTAGGTTAGGTTAGGTTAGGTTAGGTTAGGTTAGGTTAGGTTAGGTTAGGTTAGGTTAGGTTAGGTTAGGTTAGGTTAGGTTAGGTTAGGTTAGGTTAGGTTAGGTTAGGTTAGGTTAGGTTAGGTTAGGTTAGGTTAGGTTAGGTTAGGTTAGGTTAGGTTAGGTTAGGTTAGGTTAGGTTAGGTTAGGTTAGGTTAGGTTAGGTTAGGTTAGGTTAGGTTGCCCACCAGTCGGACAGCCTCCTCGTGGCGTGGGTGGAAACGGCGTCGATCAATCGAAGAGAAGTTTCTCTTTTCCATTGATCGGCGCTGGCCAATGGTCTGACATAGTAGGTACACTATACATACACATCACACACACACACACACACATTGCTTCGTCCTCGTCGATGGGCTTTTACCATCGGCTTGGGCGAACCAATCACACACACATACATCACACACACACATACACTATACATATTGGAGGGTGTTCTTGCCTTAATCGGCTAGAGCTCGTGTAGCGTAGGTTATACACACGAAGCTGTGGATCAGCACCAAACACAAAAAAAATGGAAACGACGGCAATGGCAAATATTCTCCGGGCGGGTCCCTCCTCAGGAGGGGAATCCCGTCACGCTTCGGCGTGCTGCCCCGTAGTATACGGAGGGGGCAACTATTGCAAGAGTGGACAGGATAGTGGAGATGAGTGGGAGATGGCTCAGGAAGCCAGCGGGGGTTTGAAAAGACCTGGTGATGGAACAGTGCAGGTAGAGCTAGCACCTCAAAGTTCTAGTGAGAGCCAGGAGGGCCAGGCGGCGCAGGCTGAAAGACGAATGACCAGAAGCGCTACCAGTAGGAGCCGGTCTGAATCCGTTCGGCCGGAACAAGGCGAAAACAAACTAGAAGGGTTTAAGGAGGCGGTCATAAAACTTGATCGATTGCTTCTCGATAGAGAAAGGAGTCGAAGTCGACACAGTGAGCCGAATCAAATGTCCGATCTTGATAGCAGGACCATGGTTGTGGCACCGTCAGACGTGTCTTCTAACAACGCCGTCGATAAAAAGGCGGAAAAGCGACAGCGGCCGTCAAGTGATGGTGAAGATAGCGGGCAGACCCCTTCCAAGGCGAAACCTGTCGCCAAAAAGAAGGATAACCCGCCTACCAGAGGTGACCGTACTGGCCTGGAGAAGGCACAGAAGCATCTCCAGGAGTTGCAACAGGCTGCTGCTGAGACTGAACTTTCAGGTTCACAGCGGCCGAAGTCGCAAGTGCAGTCCTTTAAGAAGGACAAGATCGTCGTAAACCCAGTGGGGGATACTGAAGAACAGACGGCGGAGATGCTCCACAAGAAGGCAGGTGAAAGTGTCTTGGCCATTCTTGAGGTAGCGAAAAGGAGTGGTCATCTGAAAGGTGATTTTATCCGCAACCTCAAGGAAGCGTCACATAATCTGCAGAGCATCTCTGAGGAGCTGCATCGGCGGACCCAGTCTGAAGAGGTTGCCAAGCTTCAGGCCATCAATGCCAAATTGGAAAGACAGATGGCAGACCTCCGCAGGGAAGTTCAAGCGCTGAGGGAGGTGTTTGAGGAAACTCGTCACGAGCGATTGTGCGAGCCCACACAACTATCCATGCCGCCTGCTGTGACGGCACATGATATAGGCAGCATAGAAGAGTTAAGGCGTTCCCTACTTATAGACGTAGGGAATATGATGAACGCCCGCTTGGACGCTCTGAAAGATCGGCTTCCGCCCGAGAAACCTGTCCGCCCACCACTAGCGGCTGATCGGGCAAGATACACTGCGGCTGAAAGGACGCAGTCAACTACAGGTGTAACGGTGCCAACGGCACCGCAAGAGAAGAAGAAGAAGAAGCAGAGAGGTAAGAAAACCAAGAAGAACAGTCCGGAAGTTTCAGCTCCGACTCCCTCTGCTTCGACTCGTCCGGCTTCCGCCAGTGCCAAAGTGCCCACGTCAACTCGTTCTGAGTGGACTGCTGTTGGCAAAAATGGTAGGGCGGCGATGCCAAAGAAAACAAAGTCATCTCCCAAGAGGGTACGTACGCCTAAATCCACCGGGGTGGTGATCACACTGCTACCAGAGGGCGAGAAGCAGGGCGTTACATACGCTAAAATCCTATCGGATGCAAAGGCAAAGCTTGATTTGCCCAGTCTCGGCATTCCCAACGGGGTTCGTTGCAGAAAGACAGCTACCGGAGCTCGAATTCTCGAGGTTCCCGGGGCAACTAGTGGTGACATGGCAGACGCATTGGCCACTAAACTACAAGAGCACCTAGGTCCAGTGGTAGCTAAAGTGCATCGACCGGTTGCAACTGCGGAGATCCGAGTCTCGGGGCTAGATGACTCTGTCACTACCGAAGAGCTCGTGGCTGCAGTTGCTCGAGGTGGTAATTGCCATGTCGATGCTGTGAAGACAGGTCCCATACGCTGCGGCCCATCTGGAATGGGCACAGCCTGGGTGCGATGCCCAATCGCGGCGGCAAAGAGGGTGTCAGAGTCCAACCGGCTCTTGGTCGGCTGGGTCTCCGCCAGCGTCAAGCTGTTACAACCAAGAGCGAGAAGGTGTTACCGCTGCCTAGAGAGCGGCCATGTCTCAGCTAAGTGTGCTTCGGAGATCGACCGAAGTACCTTATGCTACCGCTGTGGAAAATCTGGCCACAAGGCCAGCGTATGTCAGGCCACCCCGCACTGCTTTTTATGTGCGGCGGCTAAGAAGCCTGCACAACACCGCTTGGGCACTAAAGCCTGTGCGGAGCCAAGGCTCACTAAGCCACGAAAGACTGTTGCCTCAGGAACACCGCCTCTGGCTCCGGTCTGCCCTGAAGCTTCTGAGGAAGTGATGGATGAGGAGTTCGAGATCGAGTGCCCATAATGGATCATACACCCATTCATCAATTCCTTCAGACGAACTGCAATCACTGCAGTGTGGCGCAAGACCTCCTCGTGCAGACCATCGCCGAGATGAGAATCGAGGTGACTGTAGTGGCAGAACCCTACAGGATACCTCAGGGTAGCAGGTGGATTGCAGACGCAGCGGGACTGATCGCCATCATTCCCTCCAGCGATCTTGTTCCCACCCTCAAACTTATCGCTCGTGGCGACGGCTACGTGGCGGTACTGTGGAGGGAGACTGTAGTGGTTGGAACGTACTTCTCGCCTAACCGACCAGACCATGAGTTTGAGTCATTCCTGGGCGAGGTTGGGGCCCTCTTGGACCGGATACAACTTCGTCAGGCCTTGGTCCTGGGCGACTTTAATTCATGGTCCACAAGATGGAGTAGTCGCTACACTTGCCCGAGAGGCGCAATCCTCGAGGAGTGGATAGACTCCGTCGGACTCATGGTCCTCAATCGTGGGTCGACCAGCACGTTTGCGCGACGGCGGGGCGAGTCGATTGTGGATATCACACTCGCCAGTCCTGCCCTCGCGCACAATGTGCAAAGTTGGAGGGTTCTCGAGGGGGTGGAGACTGGTTCTGATCATCGGTACATCCGATTTCAGATCTGTACCCATACCACAAACACTTTGGTTCAGCCCCTTCGTCAGTGCCGTCCCCGGTGGTCGCTGAAGAAGCTTGACCGGGAAATGCTGGAGGAAGCCTCGATCGTCCAGGCCTGGGTGTCTGCACCAGACAGGCCCGTCGACGTAAACGGGGAGGCGGAGTGGTTCCGTCAAGCCATGACGACAGTGTGTGACGCCTCGATGCCTCGGGTGAAGTCGCAGGGTCGCCCGCGGCAGGTGTACTGGTGGAGTGTGGAGATTGCCTCCCTACGCGCCGCCTGCGTAGCAACACGCCGTCCGTACACCCGACACCGGAGATATCGGCGGCACACACACGTGCCAGGCGACCCTGACCCAGTCGCCGACCAACTGTACGCAGTATACAGGGAGGCCATGAAGGCTTTGAAGACTGCCATCGCGGAGGCTAAAGACCGGGCTCGTGAGGAGATGCTCGCGTCCTTGAGTCAGGACCCATGGGGGCGCCCCTA
>OX577856.1:14592669-14629310 GCA_951213275.1 Idaea straminata
CAGCTGATAGAGAGTGAGTAGTTTGTAGATGTGCCTCCCTCGTTCATCGTACCATATTATGATCGGATTGATCAATTGTTTGAGACTTTGAATATTATAATGTTAGATAATAATAGATGAATAGATTTAATGATGGACAGACCGAGCACATCGAGTGAGGCAAACTCCGCTTAGCCTAAAGCCTGGCCATTTTTTGGGAAGGGGTGAAATAAACAGGCGAATGCTATAGCGGTAATCAATCAAGTCATGACTATGCCAGTCGCCTGTTGAGCTGTGAGCGTCTAGCGAAACATAGTAGTATCCTTGCCAGATTTGGCGATTCAGATACAGATTCGCACAGCCTGAAGCCTCAGGCGGCGACAGATGATAGAGGGTTAGTTTGATAGTAGGCCATACTCAATATGTCGATGAGTCCACTTTATGTCAAGTTGACAATTTCTGTAGGGAGAGAATATAAGTAAATGATTGTATTTAATAAGTGTAAGTAAAAAGATGCGTTGGGTTGGTTGGGGTGAAAGAAAAACAATAGTTACCACTATTATTATCACACTCCAACCAACCCAACGTAATGAGAGATTGAGCTACCTGATTTCAGAGGGTAAGATCAATAATAGTACCAATAATAATCAGTATAAAACTGAGCAAATGTGAGTAAAGTGTGTGAATGATAAAAATAATAGATAAATAGATTTAATGATGAGCAGACAAAAGAGTTGAGTAAGACAGACTCCGCTTAGCCTAAAGCCGAGCTGCCCACAACAACAATTAAGTGGTGGTGGAGCAGCCAGTCGAATGCTATAGCAGTAATCATATACTTAATAATGCCCTTCGCCATTTGGAACGAAAGCAGCACGAAGGAGATGATGGCATGCGCTTGGCACGCCCTTCAAATATGTTTCGAGTTGCTCCCAACCGCAGACGAACTTAAGATTAAGTTGACAGCAAGTCTCTCTCAACCTTCAGTGAGCTCACTTAAGGTCAAATTGACCAGTACTGTAAATGCGTTAGCTGACAAGTAAGCGAGATTGACTCCATGTAATAGGATTGAACCATAGGGTTGGATTATTTAATAGATTTTGTGGTGTGATCGATAAGAGAGAGATATCATCACAGGTATAGGTATATATTGAAATAGAAGAGATGGGTGGACTCGTATACACATCAGCTGGCGCTAAGTGGGTCAGGTATTTAGTTTATACAATAGATAAATTTATTTAATAGTGGCAAGAGTGCAATCAGATGGACGAGCGAGGTGATCACTTTTATACCAGTCGCTCATGGACGACAGCTGATAGAGAGTGAGTAGTTTGTAGATGTGCCTCCCTCGTTCATCGTACCATATTATGATCGGATTGATCAATTGTTTGAGACTTTGAATATTATAATGTTAGATAATAATAGATGAATAGATTTAATGATGGACAGACCGAGCACATCGAGTGAGGCAAACTCCGCTTAGCCTAAAGCCTGGCTATTTTTTGGGAAGGGGTGAAATAAACAGGCGAATGCTATAGCGGTAATCAATCAAGTCATGACTATGCCAGTCGCCTGTTGAGCTGTGAGCGTCTAGCGAAACATAGTAGTATCCTTGCCAGATTTGGCGATTCAGATACAGATTCGCACAGCCTGAAGCCTCAGGCGGCGACAGATGATAGAGGGTTAGTTTGATAGTAGGCCATACTCAATATGTCGATGAGTCCACTTTATGTCAAGTTGACAATTTCTGTAGGGAGAGAATATAAGTAAATGATTGTATTTAATAAGTGTAAGTAAAAAGATGCGTTGGGTTGGTTGGGGTGAAAGAAAAACAATAGTTACCACTATTATTATCACACTCCAACCAACCCAACGTAATGAGAGATTGAGCTACCTGATTTCAGAGGGTAAGATCAATAATAGTACCAATAATAATCAGTATAAAACTGAGCAAATGTGAGTAAAGTGTGTGAATGATAAAAATAATAGATAAATAGATTTAATGATGAGCAGACAAAAGAGTTGAGTAAGACAGACTCCGCTTAGCCTAAAGCCGAGCTGCCCACAACAACAATTAAGTGGTGGTGGAGCAGCCAGTCGAATGCTATAGCAGTAATCATATACTTAATAATGCCCTTTGCCATTTGGAACGAAAGCAGCACGAAGGAGATGATGGCATGCGCTTGGCACGCCCTTCAAATATGTTTCGAGTTGCTCCCAACCGCAGACGAACTTAAGATTAAGTTGACAGCAAGTCTCTCTCAACCTTCAGTGAGCTCACTTAAGGTCAAATTGACCAGTACTGTAAATGCGTTAGCTGACAAGTAAGCGAGATTGACTCCATGTAATAGGATTGAACCATAGGGTTGGATTATTTAATAGATTTTGTGGTGTGATCGATAAGAGAGAGATATCATCACAGGTATAGGTATATATTGAAATAGAAGAGATGGGTGGACTCGTATACACATCAGCTGGCGCTAAGTGGGTCAGGTATTTAGTTTATACAATAGATAAATTTATTTAATAGTGGCAAGAGTGCAATCAGATGGACGAGCGAGGTGATCACTTTTATACCAGTCGCTCATGGACGACAGCTGATAGAGAGTGAGTAGTTAGTAGATGTGCCTCCCTCGTTCATCGTACCATATTATGATCGGATTGATCAATTGTTTGAGACTTTGAATATTATAATGTTAGATAATAATAGATGAATAGATTTAATGATGGACAGACCGAGCACATCGAGTGAGGCAAACTCCGCTTAGCCTAAAGCCTGGCTATTTTTTGGGAAGGGGTGAAATAAACAGGCGAATGCTATAGCGGTAATCAATCAAGTCATGACTATGCCAGTCGCCTGTTGAGCTGTGAGCGTCTAGCGAAACATAGTAGTATCCTTGCCAGATTTGGCGATTCAGATACAGATTCGCACAGCCTGAAGCCTCAGGCGGCGACAGATGATAGAGGGTTAGTTTGATAGTAGGCCATACTCAATATGTCGATGAGTCCACTTTATGTCAAGTTGACAATTTCTGTAGGGAGAGAATATAAGTAAATGATTGTATTTAATAAGTGTAAGTAAAAAGATGCGTTGGGTTGGTTGGGGTGAAAGAAAAACAATAGTTACCACTATTATTATCACACTCCAACCAACCCAACGTAATGAGAGATTGAGCTACCTGATTTCAGAGGGTAAGATCAATAATAGTACCAATAATAATCAGTATAAAACTGAGCAAATGTGAGTAAAGTGTGTGAATGATAAAAATAATAGATAAATAGATTTAATGATGAGCAGACAAAAGAGTTGAGTAAGACAGACTCCGCTTAGCCTAAAGCCGAGCTGCCCACAACAACAATTAAGTGGTGGTGGAGCAGCCAGTCGAATGTTATAGCAGTAATCATATACTTAATAATGCCCTTCGCCATTTGGAACGAAAGCAGCACGAAGGAGATGATGGCATGCGCTTGGCACGCCCTTCAAATATGTTTCGAGTTGCTCCCAACCGCAGACGAACTTAAGATTAAGTTGACAGCAAGTCTCTCTCAACCTTCAGTGAGCTCACTTAAGGTCAAATTGACCAGTACTGTAAATGCGTTAGCTGACAAGTAAGCGAGATTGACTCCATGTAATAGGATTGAACCATAGGGTTGGATTATTTAATAGATTTTGTGGTGTGATTGATAAGAGAGAGATATCATTACAGGTGTAGGTATATAATAAAAATAGAAGAGATGGGTGGACTCATATACACATCAGCTGGCGCTAAGTGGGTCAGGTATAAGAAATGACAGTTGTTGTGTATTTTTATTTTTGTTATTTTAATTTAATAGACGATGATGACGAAGAATTATTGGTGAGTAAATAAAAGGTGGTGGCTAACGAGTGGGTGATGTGAATTTTCCTTTTTTAGTTTTGGTTTGGGAAGATAAACATAATGGGAAGGTTGCATATGGAGGAATTGTGAGCCAAATAAATAGTGAGACATATATACATGTATTTAGTAAGTAGTATTTAGCCGCTTGTTCAACACTTACGTCATCGCATACGGCGACACCGATACAACAATACTACTTATGAGTACCTCGTGCGGGCATCGCCGAGTGCCATAATACATTATGTATTTAATAGGACGTGGTTTCACTTTTCCAATATCTGCATTATTGCATACGGTTATGCTGATACGATGGTACCTAGGAGTATATCGTGTGGGCAATACCGAATGCCAAAATGCATGTATTTGATAAGTGGTTGGTGGTGGTGGTGGTGTTGGTGGTGGATGTACCATTTGTTAGATATCTGCGTCACGACATTCAGTGATACTGATATGAATATACTCTGGAGTATATCATGTGGATATCACCGCATGCCATGACACATGTATTCAACAAGTGGTTGGTGGATGGATGGATGGGCCATTTATTCAATATCTGCGTCATTGCACTCAGCGATACTGATATGAATATACTCTGGAGTATATCATGTGGGTATCGCCGCGTGCCATGACACATGTATTCAACAAGTGGTTGGTGGATGGGCCATTTATTCAATATCTGCGTCATTGCATTCAGCGATACTGATATGAATATACTCTGGAGTATATCATGTGGGTATCACCGCATGCCACGACACATGTATCTAACAAGTGGTTGATGGGTGGGTGGATGGGCCATTTATTCAATATCTGCGTCATTGCATTCAGCGATACTGATATGAATATACTCTGGAGTATATCATGTGGATATCACCGCATGCCGTGGCACATGTATTCAACAAGTGGTTGGTGGATGGGCCATTTATTCAATATCTGCGTCATTGCATTCAGCGATACTGATATGAATATACTCTGGAGTATATCATGTGGGTATCACCGCATGCCATAACACATGTATTCAACAAGTGGTTGGTGGATGGGAAATATTATTCAATATCCGCGTCACTGCACTCAGCGATACCGACACCGATGATGCTCCGGAGCATATCACGCGGGTAAAATCGCATGCCATGACACACGTATCCAACAAGCGGTTGGTGGAGGGGCCATTTATTCAGTACTCGCGTCATTTTATTCAAGGGTAGGCATATACGTATCAGATGACATGAAATGGGTCAGGTATATGAGGACGGTGGTTGTATATATATATATTATATATATATATTATATATATATATATATTTTTAAAGGATGATGAGGTGATAAAGGACTCATTCCCCTCTCGTTTGCCAAAATTCGGGTTTTTTTTTTTTTTTTTTTTTTTTAATGTTATAAATTAGGAGAAGAATAACTTTCTAAGCCACAAACAGATTGATGAAAGTACTGGTCGTCGAATACAGGTTAGCCTCTGAGGGGGTAGTGTGATGCGTTCAGATAGAGGCTGAGAACAGAGTTGTTTTCCTTAAATAAATAAATAATTTAATTTTATTAATATTAGTGAGTGAGTGAATGAGTATACAATGATTATTTAAGTAGATGTATACAGCCTTATGTGGCTTGTGGTTTGCGCTCACGTAATATATAACTGTTTCTGTACTAATCAGATAGCTTCCGTTTTTTAATTATACTATTGGTACCTATATATATGGCAGAAGGAGTTGACTAGACTACTAGCAAATGATTAGGGTAGAGAGAGTTGTCGAGAATACAAGTAGCTGCTTGCTAGAGGTTAAGGTTGTGTAGTTATAAAAACAAAGTTGTACATAGGATTATTATAATTATGATGAGTACTAGTAACCATAGTTTCTGCCAGCAAAGAGAAGTAGTGGTATATCCGCCTTCCGGCACCCATGACACAAGTCCAGTTGCTCCATGTTTGTCCGAAAGACAGGGGTCCATTAAGTTAAGGCATATGCTTTTTAGCGGTTCTCCGCGCCTTCACAATTATTAGTTCACACATATATTTAAATATATATTTATTCTCATTAGATGTTATGATCTCTTTGTTCTATATAATTTATTTCTAATGTCATTATGATTTTGGTGGTTGTTGTATTGTAGTGCTGTGCGCAACAATAGGTTGGGAACACAAGTAATATCTAGTCTATACAAATATTATGAAACCAAGGGGTTTGTTGGTCTATTTGAGAGCGTTTGCTTGAGATCTATTGGTTTCAAATTATTATTGTTGTTACAAGACCGGGACCCTTTTGGGTGAGTGAGACCGCAGAGCGCAGCTAGTATATAAGGGCAACAGAAGGTAAAGGGACCAGCTCAAGAGGTGATGAAAGTAGAGGTTGAAAGAGTTAATAGGAGAGTCTGATGTTAATTTATTCATGACTGAGGTTGATTGAAGCCCGAGAGATGTGGAGAGAGGCGAGAGGATGTAATCGGTCATATGAAAAGAAGTGTTATGAGTTAATTTAGTTGAGTTTAGAGGAGTTTTGTTTTGCAGAGAGATAATATCCAGCTATCTCAACATCAGCGGTCGCGTACTAATGTTCGTTCATTAATTTATTCATTCATTTGAATAAAATAGTTATAGTAGAGGCTACTGTCGTGTGTTTATATATTTATTGTTGTGTGTTATGTTCTTTAGATCCCTGCGCCTATATTTAATTGAAGCTTAGGTTAAGTAAAGTAATTGCTATGAAGTTTCGGTCAGGAGTTGTTGGGATTAAATTGTTATTTATTTATCTCTTTTTTCTTTTCTTTTGAGACTTTCCTACGGACTTCTGCCACGCAGGCATGGATATAAGATTTTATAAGAGAAGTTAGGTTTTATTCAACACCATAAATTAGTAATATCTAATTTATACCAATATTATAAAGCAGCGAGGGGTTGTTTGTTTGTTTATTTGAGTGCGTTCATTTAAGAACTAATGACTTGAAATAACTGCAGGCTCGGGGCTTTTGAGGGCAGAATAGCAAAGCGCAGTTTGTATTATTTCATGGGAATTTTGGAGCCAATTCCGAGATTCCAATTATATATATATGTATATACGAGAATTGCTCGTTTAGAGATATAAGATATATGATTAACTGGAGAGCTTATTGTTTTGTTTTATACTATCTATCTCGAATACCACTATGACTATGGTGATGGTGTTGTAATGTAATGTGCAAATAATAGGTGAAGAATAACAATATCTAATTTTTACTAATATTGTAAAGCAGCTGAGGGGTTTGTTTGTCTGTTTGAGGGCATTCATTTGAGAATTAATGGTTTAAGATAACTACAGCCCGCACGAGTGAGATCGCAGAACACAGCTAGTATTATGTAAACGGCAGTAGGTGGAGGTATCCTCCCAAGTGGCGGGCAACACAATGAGAAAATCAGGTATTGTTATTATTCATGAATGGAGGTTATTTGAAGCTTAGGAGATGTGGAGAGAGGTGACAGAATGTCATCGGTTGTCAATATAGTTGTTATGAATTAATTTTGAGTTTGAAGGAGAGGCTGGTTGAGAGGTTGGAGATGGCTGATAGAGAGATAAGGAGGTGCGTGGACCTCATGCGAAGGTTGCGGAGGTAATCGGCAGTACCAGTAGTGTTTGAGGATGAGTCAGGATGTAGGAGGAGGCCTTTAGAGGCTAGTGAAAGTGACGGTTAGTTGAAACTCAGCAGATGTGGAGAGAGGTGACAGGATGTAACCGAATGTCGATAGAGGTGTTATGAATTAGTTTAGTTGAGTTTTGAAGGAGTGATATTTATAGAGTTAGAAGCTGATCATATTATTACGTTCAATCAGTACCAAATTTGTAGGAAGAGGCCTTTAGAGGCTAATGAAAGTGGAGGTTAGTTGAAACTCAGCAGGTGTGGAGAGAGGTGACAGAATGTAGCCGGTTGTAAGTGGAGGTGTTATGAATTAGTTTAATGAATTAATTAAAAGAGTTTTGTTTTGAGAGATAATATTTGTACTGAATTTACCCACCTTTTATTTAGCGCTAATTAGTTGATAGTTGCATAGTCTTTCTCCAGTGTTACCATGGCTATTATGATGAATATAGCAATTTTGTGTAGAATAATAAGTTGAGAGTATCAGCATTCAAAGTATACTGATATATGGATCTGAGAGGTTAGTTAGTTGTTTGTTTGAGAGCGTTCATTTAGAAAATAGATAGCTTGAGATAATTACGAGACCGAGATCAGCTGGTATTATTAAAACAGCAGGAGGTGAAAGAGGTCCATTCAATTGGTGAGCAGAAGAGGTAGTAAGAGTTAATTAGAAGTCAGACGTTGTTATTATTATGAATGAGGTTAGTTGAAACTCAGCAAATGTGGAGAGAGGTGATAGGATGTGACCGGTTGTCAATAGAGGTGTTATGAGTTAGTCTAGTTGAGTTCTAAGGATTTTTATTTATAGAGTTAGAGGCTAGTTATATTATCACTATCAGTATGTGTAATTTGTTTATTAATTTTCCTTTTAAAATCTAGTGAGGTAAACGAGGAGGCGCACCGATGAAATGAGATATGAGGGCTATAGTGGTCATTAGAGGTAGTCAGAGGTGAGCCACTCAGTTTGGAGGTAGGAAGAGTCAGACCGAAGCTAAAGGAGGTGTAATACAGTGTTAAGAGGTATAAAGAGGTTTGATACTAGCTGCTGCCCGTGGCTTATAGCACACGAGTTAAATTTTAGTGAAGACAAGATTAAAGAGATGCTTAGTGTCTTATTCAACGAATGGATCGTTTATTGACGAAAAGAATTTTCAGGTTCTCAGCCTGGAGTATCTAATATTGAGTATGTATGAACTGAGATGGATTAATGAATAAATTATTATTTGTTAAAAGAATGTTGTGCATAACTCTTAGTGGAGCCGGAATTTAAATTTAGAAAAAGCTATCAACCTTTTCATAGGCATTGAGCCGCCGGCGGCTCGGCTATTGTAGAACCAAAATCGCGCTCAGTGGCAGTGAGCCGCCTCGGCGCGCGCCTATTATTTGATACCGTATTTTTATTATGATAGAGTATATATTCCTTTGAGCAACTTGTGTTTAAGGTATAGACAATGAACACAAAGAATCGTTGTTGAGGTTTCGCGTCATAAGTTGTCAGTTGTAACTGATGGCGCGGATCATGGAAATCTGAGTCTTATTAGTAGGACGTTATGGTGTAAAGTCAAATGACAAGTTGTATGAAACAGAAATGTGTTTGCAATTTAAGCCTTATAGCTAGTAGGTTGAGGCATACAATTAAAATTTCAATTTGTGTCAATTAAAGATTGTTTACATTGACGTTTTTATGTTTATTTTGTTTGATCTTGTTATTAGTTATTATAAATTACATCAGCATAGAGGAGCAGATAGGAGGGATTAATGTAATTGTATTGAGTAGATTTATATATGAGTTAGTAAATATGTACATGTGGGCCGGGTGTTGTTTGTGTAGTATAGTTGGAAGAAGAGAGTGACCGGGTGTAAAGGAGTATAATCAACATAAGATGGTCGTGGAAATGATATTTATTTGATATTATGTCTTATTTATATAGAGGTCGGTTGGGAGGCTGAAGATGGCTAAATAGATAGAAAAAGAGGCATGCGGAATCCATATGCTTGTAATTGAGTTAGAATGCAGGGAGAGGTTTTTAGAGATTTATGAGAGTGGAGGCTGGTTGAGTCCAACAGATGTGGAGAGAGGCGGCAAGACGTAACAAGAGGTCAGTTGAGAGACACAGAGGCATGTAGAGTCCATTCAACGGCGGTGGAGGCAACTGACTGTTGCTTGTGACCGAGTCAGGATGTAGGAAGAGGCCTTTAGAGGCTAATGAAAATGGAGGTCAGTTGAAACCCCAACAGATGTGGAGAGAGGCGACAGAATGCAGCCGGCTGTCAGCAGATGTGTTATGAACCAGTTAATTAATTAATTAAGAGAGCTTTGCTTTGAGAAATGAGATTTGTACTGAATTCACCTACTTTTGCTTTATATGAAAAGATAGAAGTAAGAGCCAGTTATATAGCGCTAATCAGTTGATAGTTGCATAATCTTTCCCCAATGTTACCATGGCTATTATGATAAATATAGCAATTTAGTGCAGAATAATGAGTTGAGAGTATCAATATTCAAAATATATTGATATTGTGAATCTGGGAGGTTAGTTAGTTGTTTCTTTGAGAGCGTTTATTTAAGGAATGGATGACTTGAGATAATTTCGAGACCAGCTGGTGTAATCAGAACAGCAGGAGGTGGGGAGGTCAATTCAAGTGGTGAGCAGAAAAGGTAGTAAGAGTTAATTAGAAGTCGGACATTGTTATAATTCATGAATGAGGTTGGTTGAAACTTGGCAGATGTGGAGAGAGGTGACAGGATATAACCGGTTGTAAATAGAGGTGTTATGAATTAGTTTATTTGAGTTCTAAGGAGTTTTATTTATAGAGTTGGAAGCTAGTTATGTTATCACTATCAATCTGTATTATATTTTAATTAATTTTTCTTTTAAAAGCTAGTGAGGCAGACGAGGAGGCGCACAGATGAAATGAGATAGTGGTCATTAGAGGTAATCAGAGGTGAGTCGCTCAGTTTGGAGGCGGGAAGAGTCGGACCGAAGCTAAAGGAGGTGTGATACAGTGTTAAGAGGTATAATGAGGTTTGACAGGTACTGGCTGCTGCCCGTGGTTTTACAACACACAAGTTAAACTTTAGTAAATATAAGATAATAGAGATTCTTAGTATTTTATTCAGCGAATGGATCATTTATTTCTCAGCCTGGAGTATCTGATACCGAGTATACATGAACTGAGATGGATCAATGAATAGCTTATTATTTGTCAAAAGAATGTTGTGCATAACTCTCATTGGAGCCTGAATTTAAAATTAGAGAAAGCTATCAACCTTCTCATAGGCATTGAGCCGCCGGCGGCTCGGCCATTGTAGAACCGAAATTGCGCTTAGTGGCAGTGAGCCGCCAGCGGCTCGGCGCGCGCATATTATTTGATACCGTTTTTCATTGTGATAGAGTCCACATTTCCTTGACCAACCTGTGTTTTAAAATTGGTCCAGTATTTTCCCAGTAATTCTGACGTTAATAAGTTCGAAAGTATAGACAGTATACACAAGAAATCGTTGTTGAAGTTTCGCGCCATCAATTGTTATTTGCAACTGGCGGCGCGAAATATGGAAATCTGAGTCTTGTTAGTAGGACGTTATGGTGCAGAATCAAATGACAGGTTTGTATGATACAAAAAAAAAAAAAAAAAAAAAAAAAAAAAAATGTGTTTCCAATCTGAGCCTTATAGCTAGTAGATTAGAGCACACAATTAAAATTTTAATTTGTGTCAAAAGATTGTTTGCGTTGATGTTTTTATGTTTATGTTGTTAGATCCTGTTATTAGTTATTATAAGTTACATAAGCCTAGAGGTCCATTATTGAGTAAGCTATTGTCGTTTATTATTTATATAGAGGCCGGTTGGGAGGCTGAAGACGGCTAATAGGTAGAAAAAGAGGCATGCGGGAACCATATGCTTGTAATTAAGTCAGGATGTAGGGAGAGGTTTTCAATAGAGGTGTTATGAATTAGTTTAGTTGAGTTCTAAGGATTTTTATTTATAGAGTTAGAAGCTAGTTATTTTATCACTATCAGTATGTGTAATTTGTTTGCTAATTTTCCTTTTAAAAGCTAGTGAGGCAAACGAGGAGGCGTACCGATGAAATGAGATATGAGGGCTATAGTGGTCATTAGAGGTAATCAGAGGTGAGCCACTCAGTTTGGAGGTAGGAAGAGTCAGACCGAAGCTAAAGGAGGTGTAATGCAGTGTTAAGAGGTATAAAGAGGTTTGATACTAGCTGCTGCCCGTGGCTTACAGCACACGAGTTAAACTTTAGTAAAGACAAGATAAAAGAGATGCTTAGTGTCTTATTTAACGAATGGATCGTTTATTGACGAAAAGAATTTTCAGGTTCTCAGCCTGGAGTATCTAATATTGAGTATGTGCGAACTGAGATGGATTAATGAATAAATTATTATTTGTTAATTAAAAGAATGTTGTGCATAGCTCTTATTGGAACCTGATTTTAATTTTAGAGAAAGCTATCAGCCTTTTCGTAGGCATTGAGCCGCCGGCGGGCGGCTTGGCTACTGTGGAACCAAAAACGCGCTCAGTGGCAGTGAGCCGCCTCGGCGCGCGCATGCTATTTGATACCGTATTTTATTGTGATAGAGTCTATATTCCCTTGAACAACCTGTGTTTAAAATTGGTCTAATATTTCCTAGTCATTGCAACACTAAGAATGCGATAGGTTATGGGTATTTATTTGAAGCGTGATCTGTAACCATGAATAAATTTGATTCGTGAGCCGATGACCTTGAAATCATTGTTCGCAAAAGTTTGTAATTAAAACTTGAGCAGATAGGAGGGGTTAATGTCATTGTATTGAGTAAATTTATATATGAGTTAGTAGATATATGCATATGGGCCGGGTGTTGTTTGTATAGTGTAGTAGGAAAAAGAGAGTGACCAGGTGTAAAGAAGTGTAATTAACATAAAATAGTCATAGAAATGCTATCTATTTGATATGAAGATGGCTATAGATAGAAAAAGAGGCATGCGGAATCCATATGCTTGTAATTGAGTCAGAATGTAGGGAGAGGCTTTTAGAGATTTATGAGAGTGGAGGTTAGTTGAGTCCAACAGATGTGGAGAGAGGTGGCAGGATGTAATAAGTGGTCAGTAGAGAGATGCAGGAGCATGTAGAGTCCATTTAACGGCGGTGGAGGTAACTGGCAGGTGCTTGTGACTGAGTCAGGATGTAGAAAAAGGCCTTTAGAGGCTAGTGAAGGTGGAGGTTAGTTGAAACCCCAACAGATGTGGAGAGAGGTGACAGGATGTAATAAGTGGTCAGTAGAGAGATATAGGAGCATGTAGAGTCCATTTGACGGCGGTGGAGGTAACTGGCAGGTGCTTGTGACTGAGTCAGGATGTAGAAAAGGCCTTTAGAGGCTAATGAAGGTGGAGGTTAGTTGAAACCCCAACAGATGTGGAGAGAGGTGACAGGATGTAATAAGTGGTCAGTAGAGAGATACAGGAGCATGTAGAGTCCATTTAACGGCGGTGGAGGTAACTGGCAGGTGCTTGTGACTGAGTCAGGATGTAGAAAAAGGCCTTTAGAGGCAAGTGAAGGTGGAGGTTAGTTGAAACCCCAACAGATGTGGAGAGAGGTGACAGGATGTAATAAGTGGTCAGTAGAGAGATATAGGAGCATGTAGAGTCCATTTGACGGCGGTGGAGGTAACTGGCAGGTGCTTGTGACTGAGTCAGGATGTAGAAAAAGGCCTTTAGAGGCTAGTGAAGGTGGGGGTTAGTTGAAACCCCAACAGATGTGGAGAGAGGTGACAGGATGTAATAAGTGGTCAGTAGAGAGATACAGGAGTATGTAGAGTCCATTTAACGGCGGTGGAGGTAACTGGCAGGTGCTTGTGACTGAGTCAGGATGTAGAAAAAGGCCTTTAGAGGCTAGTGAAGGAGGAGGTTAGTTGAAACCCCAACAGATGTGGAGAGAGGTGACAGGATGTAATAAGTGGTCAGTAGAGAGATATAGGAGCATGTAGAGTCCATTAGACGGCGGTGGAGGTAACTGGCAGGTGCTTGTGACTGAGTCAGGATGTAGAAAAAGGCCTTTAGAGGCTAGTGAAGGTGGAGGTTAGTTGAAACCCCAACAGATGTGGAGAGAGGTGACAGGATGTAATAAGTGGTCAGTAGAGAGATATAGGAGCATGTAGAGTCCATTTGACGGCGGTGGAGGTAACTGGCAGGTGCTTGTGACTGAGTCAGGATGTAAAAAAGGCCTTTAGAGGCTAATGAAGGTGGAGTGGAGGTGTTATGAATTAGTTTAATTAATTAATTAAAAGAGTTTTGTTTTGAGAGATAATATTTGTACTGAATTTACCCACCTTTTAATTAGCGCTAATTAGTAGATAGTTGCATAATCTTTCTCCAGTGTTACCATGGCTATTATGATGAATATAGCAATTTTGTGTAGAATAATAAGTTGAGAGTATCAGCTTTCAAAGTATACTGATATATGGATCTGAGAGGTTAGTTAGTTGTTTGTTTGAGAGCGTTCATTTAGAAAATAGATGGCTTGAGATAATTACGAGACCGAGATCAGCTGGTATTATCAAGACAGCAGGAGGTGAAAGAGGTCCATTTAATTGGTGAGTAGAAGGGGTAGTAAGAGTTAGTTAGAAGTCAGACGTTGTTATTATTATGAATGAGGTTAGTTGATGTTCAGCAAATGTAGAGAGAGGTGATAGGATGTGACCGGTTGTCAATAGAGGTGTTATGAGTTAGTTTAGTTGAGTTCTAAGGATTTTTATTTATAGAGTTAGAGGCTAGTTATATTATCACTATCAGTATGTGTAATTTGTTTATTAATTTTCCTTTTAAAATCTAGTGAGGTAAACGAGGAGGCGCACCGATGTAATGAGATATGAGGGCTATAGTGGTCATTAGAGGTAGTCAGAGGTGAGCCATTCAGTTTGGAGGTAGGAAGAGTCAGACCGAAGCTAAAGGAGGTGTAATACAGTGTTAAGAGGTATAAAGAGGTTTGATACTAGCTGCTGCCCGTGGCTTATAGCACACGAGTTAAATTTTAGTGAAGACAAGATTAAAGAGATGCTTAGTGTCTTATTCAACGAATGGATCGTTTATTGACGAAAAGAATTTTCAGGTTCTCAGCCTGGGGCATCTAATATTGAGTATGTACGAACCGAGATGGATTAATGAATAAATTATTATTTGTTAAAAGAATGCTGTGCACAACTCTTAGTGGAGCCCGAATTCAAATTTAGAGAAAGCTATCAACCTTCTCATAGGTATTGAGCCGCCGGCGGCTCGGCTATTGTAGAACCAAAATCGCGCTTAGTGGCAGTGAGCCGCCTCGGCGCACGCATACTATTTGATACCGTATTTCCATTGTGATAGAGTATATATTCCCTTGAGCAACCTGTGTTCAAGGTATAGACAATGAACACAAAGAATCGTCGTTGAGGCCCCGCGTCATAAGTTGTCAGTTGTAACTGATGGCGCGGATCATGGAAAACTGAGTCCCATTAGTAGGACGTTATGGTGTAAAGTCAAATGACAAGTTGTATGAAACAGAAATGTGTTTGCAATTTAAGCCTTATAGCTAGTAGGTTGGGGCATACAATTAAAATTTCAATTTGTGTCAATTAAAGATTGTTTACATTGACGTTTTTATGTTTATTTTGTTTGATCTTGTTATTAGTTATTATAAATTACATCAGCATAGAGGAGCAGATAGGAGGGATTAATGTCATTGTATTGAGTAGATTTATATATGAGTTAGTAAATATGTACATGTGGGCCGGGTGTTGTTTGTGTAGTATAGTTGGAAGAAGAGAGTGACCGGGTGTAAAGGAGTATAATTAACATAAGATGGTCGTGGAAATGATATTTATTTGATATTATGTCTTATTTATATAGAGGTCGGTTTGGAGGCTGAAGATGGCTAAATAGATAGAATAAGAGGCATGCGGAATCCATATGTTTGTAATTGAGTTAGAATGCAGGGAGAGGTTATTAGAGATTTATGAGAGTGGAGGCTAGTTGAGTTCAACAGATGTGGAGAGAGGCGGCAAGACGTAACAAGAGGTCAGTTGAGAGACACAGAGGCATGTAGAGTCCATTCAACGGTGGTGGAGGCAACTGACTGTTGCTTGTGACTGAGTCAGGATGTAGGAAGAGGCCTTTAGAGGCTAATGAAAATGGAGGTCAGTTGAAACCCCAACAGATATGGAGAGAGGCGACAGAATGCAGCCGGCTGTCAGCAGAGGTGTTATGAACCAGTTAATTAATTAATTAAGAGAGCTTTGCTTTGAGAAATGAGATTTGTACTGAATTCACCTACTTTTGCTTTATATGAAAAGATAGGAGTAAGAGCCAGTTATATAGCGCTAATCAGTTGATAGTTGCATAATCTTTCCCCAATGTTACCATGGCTATTATGATAAATATAGTAATTTAGTGCAGAATAATGAGTTGAGAGTATCAATATTCAAAATATACTGATATTGTGAATCTGGGAGGTTAGTTAGTTGTTTCTTTGAGAGCGTTTATTTAAGGAATGGATGACTTGAGATAATTTCGAGACCAGCTGGTGTAATCAGAACTGCAGGAGGTGGGGAGGTCAATTTAAGTGGTGAGCAGAAAAGGTAGTAAGAGTTAATTAGAAGTCGGACATTGTTATTATTCATGAATGAGGTTGGTTGAAACTTGGCAGATGTGGAGAGAGGTGACAGGATATAACCGGTTGTAAATAGAGGTGTTATGAATTAGTTTATTTGAGTTCTAAGAAGTTTTATTTATAGAGTTGGAAGCTAGTTATGTTATCACTATCAATGTGTGTTATATTTTAATTAATTTTTCTTTTAAAAGCTAGTGAGGCAAACGAGGAGGCGCACAGATGAAACGAGATATGAGGGCTATAGTGGTCGTTAGAGGTAATCAGAGGTGAGTCACTCAGTTTGGAGGCGGGAAGAGTCGGACCGAAGCTAAAGGAGGTGTGATACAGTGTTAAGAGGTATAATGAGGTTTGACAGGTACTGGCTGCTGCCCGTGGTTTTACAACACATAAGTTAAACTTTAGTAAATATAAGATTAAAGAGATTCTTAGTATTTTATTCAGCGAATGGATCATTTATTTCTCAGCCTGGAGTATCTGATACCGAGTATACATGAACTGAGATGGATCAATGAATAGATTATTATTTGTCAAAAGAATGTTGTGCATAATTCTCATTGGAGCCTGAATTTAAATTTAGAGAAAGCTATCAACCTTCTCATAGGCATTGAGCCGCCGGCGGCTCGGCCATTGTAGAACCAAAAACGCGCTTAGTGGCAGTGAGCCGCCAGCGGCTCGGCGTGCGCATACTATTTGATACCATTTTTCATTATGATAGAGTCCACATTTCCTTGACCTACCTGTGTTTTAAAATTGGTCCAGTATTTTCCCAGTAATTCTGACGCTAATAAGTTCGAAAGTATAGACAATATACACAAGAAATCGTTGTTGAAGTTTCGCGCCATCAATTGTCATTTGCAACTGGCGGCGCGAAATATGGAAATCTGAGTCTTGTTAGTAGGACGTTATGGTACAGATTCAAATGACAGGTTTGTATGATACAAAAAATGTGTTTCCAATCTAAGCCTTATAGCTAGTAGATTAGAGCACACAATTAAAATTTTAATTTGTGTCAAAAGATTGTTTGCGTTGATGTTTTTATGTTTATGTTGTTAGATCCTGTTATTAGTTATTATAAGTTACATAAGCCTAGAGGTCCATTATTGAGTAAGCTATTGTCGTTTATTATTTGTATAGAGGCCGGTTGGGAGGCTGAAGACGGCTAATAGGTAGAAAAAGAGGCATGTGGGAATCATATGCTTGTAATTGAGTCAGGATGTAGGGAGAGGTTTTCAATAGAGGTGTTATGAATTAGTTTGGTTGAGTTCTAAGGATTTTTATTTATAGAGTTAGAAGCTAGTTATTTTATCACTATCAGTATGTGTAATTTGTTTACTAATTTTCCTTTTAAAAGCTAGTGAGGCTAACGAGGAGGCGCACCGATGAAATGAGATATGAGGGCTATAGTGGTCATTAGAGGTAATCAGAGGTGAGCCACTCAGTTTGGAGGTAGGAAGAGTCAGACCGAAGCTAAAGGAGGTGTAATACAGTGTTAAGAGGTATAAAGAGGTTTGATACTAGCTGCTGCCCGTGGCTTACAGCACACGAGTTAAACTTTAGTAAAGACAAGATAAAAGAGATGCTTAGTGTCTTATTTAACGAATGGATCGTTTATTGACGAAAAGAATTTTCAGGTTCTCAGCCTGGAGTATCTAATATTGAGTATGTGCGAACTGAGATGGATTAATGAATAAATTATTATTTGTTAAAATAATGTTGTGCATAGCTCTTATTGGAACCTGATTTTAATTTTAGAGAAAATTATCAACCTTCTCGTAGGCATTGAGCCGCCGGCGGGCGGCTTGGCTACTGTAGAACCAAAAACGCGCTCAGTGGCAGTGAGCCGCCTCGGCGCGCGTATGCTATTTGATACCGTATTTTATTGTGATAGAGTCTATATTCCTTTGAACAACTTGTGTTTAAAATTGGTTTAATATTTCCTAGTCATTGCAACGCTAAGAATGCGATAGGTGTTCTAGGTATGGGTATTTATTTGAAGCGTGATCTGTAACCGTGAATAAAATTGATTCGTGAGCCGATGACCTTGAAATCATTATTCGCGAAAGTTTGCAATTGAAACTTGAGCAGATAGGAGGGGTTAATGTCATTGTATTGAGTAAATTTATATATGAGTTAATAGATATATGCATATGAGCCGGGTGTTGTTTGTATAGTGTAGTAGGAAGAAGAGAATGACCAGGTGTAAAGAAGTATAATTAACATAAAATAGT
This sequence comes from Idaea straminata, assembly GCA_951213275.1. Taxonomy (NCBI): domain Eukaryota; kingdom Metazoa; phylum Arthropoda; class Insecta; order Lepidoptera; family Geometridae; genus Idaea; species Idaea straminata. The sequence continues at coordinate 14,611,009 of OX577856.1, forward strand.
CATAGAAATGCTATCTATTTGATATCATATCTTATTTATATAGAGGTCGGTTGGGAGGCTGAAGATGGCTATAGATAGAAAAAGAGGCATGCGGAATCCATATGCTTGTAATTGAGTTAGAATGCAGGGAGAGGTTTTTAGAGATTTATGAGAGTGGAGGCTAGTTGAGTCCAACAGATGTGGAGAGAGGCGGCAAGACGTAACAAGAGGTCAGTTGAGAGACACAGAGGCATGTAGAGTCCATTCAACGGCGGTGGAGGCAACTGACTGTTGCTTGTGACCGAGTCAGGATGTAGGAAGAGGCCTTTAGAGGCTAATGAAAATGGAGGTCAGTTGAAACCCCAACAGATGTGGAGAGAGGCGACAGAATGCAGCCGGCTGTTAGCAGAGGTGTTATGAACCAGTTAATTAATTAATTAAGAGAGCTTTGCTTTGAGAAATGAGATTTGTACTGAATTCACCTACTTTTGCTTTATATGAAAAGATAGAAGTAAGAGCCAGTTATATAGCGCTAATCAGTTGATAGTTGCATAGTCTTTCCCCAATGTTACCATGGTTATTATGATAAATATAGCAATTTAGTGCAAAATAATGAGTTGAGAGTATCAACATTCAAAATATACTGATATTGTGAATCTGGGAGGTTAGTTAGTTGTTTCTTTGAGAGCGTTTATTTAAGGAATGGATGACTTGAGATAATTTCGAGACCAGCTGGTGTAATCAGAACAGCAGGAGGTGGGGAGGTCAATTCAAGTGGTGAGCAGAAAAGGTAGTAAGAGTTAATTAGAAGTCAGACATTGTTATTATTATGAATGAGGTTAGTTGAAACTTAGCAAATGTGGAGAGAGGTGATAGGATGTGACCGGTTGTCAATAGAGGTGTTATGAGTTAGTTTAGTTGAGTTCTAAGGATTTTTATTTATAGAGTTAGAGGCTAGTTATATTATCACTATCAGTATGTGTAATTTGTTTATTAATTTTCCTTTTAAAATCTAGTGAGGTAAACGAGGAGGCGCACCGATGAAATGAGATATGAGGGCTATAGTGGTCATTAGAGGTAGTCAGAGGTGAGCCACTCAGTTTGGAGGTAGGAAGAGTCAGACCGAAGCTAAAGGAGGTGTAATACAGTGTTAAGAGGTATAAAGAGGTTTGATACTAGCTGCCGCCCGTGGCTTATAGCACGCGAGTTAAATTTCAGTGAAGACAAGATTAAAGAGATGCCCAGTGTCTTATTCAACGAATGGATCGTTTATTGACGAAAAGAATTTTCAGGTTCTCAGCCTGGAGTATCTAATATTGAGTATGTACGAACTGAGATGGATTAATGAATGAATTACTATTTGTTAAAAGAATGCTGTGCATAACTCTTAGTGGAGCCTGAATTTAAATTTAGAGAAAGCTATCAACCTTCTCATAGGTATTGAGCCGCCGGCGGCTCGGCTATTGTAGAACCAAAATCGCGCTCAGTGGCAGTGATCCGCCTCGGCGCGCGCATACTATTTGATACCGTATTTTTATTATGATAGGGTATATATTCCTTTGAGCAACTTGTGTTTAAGGTATAGACAATGAACGCAAAGAATCGTTGTTGAGGTTTCGCGTCATAAGTTGTCAGTTGTAACTGATGGCGCGGATCATGGAAACCTGAGTCTTATTAGTAGGACGTTATGGTGTAAAGTCAAATGACAAGTTGTATGAAACAGAAATGTGTTTGTAATTTAAGCCTTATAGCTAGTAGGTTGGGGCATACAATTAAAATTTCAATTTGTGTCAATTAAAGATTGTTTACATTGACGTTTTTATGTTTATTTTGTTTGATCTTGTTATTAGTTATTATAAATTACATCAGCATAGAGGAGCAGATAGGAGGGATTAATGTAATTGTATTGAGTAGATTTATATATGAGTTAGTAAATATGTACATGTGGGCCGGGTGTTGTTTGTGTAGTATAGTTGGAAGAAGAGAGTGACCGGGTGTAAAGGAGTATAATCAACATAAGATGGTCGTGGAAATGATATTTATTTGATATTATGTCTTATTTATATAGAGGTCGGTTGGGAGGCTGAAGATGGCTAGATAGATAGAAAAAGAGGCATGCGGAATCCATATGCTTGTAGTTGAGTTAGAATGCAGGGAGAGGTTTTTAGAGATTTATGAGGGTGGAGGCTAGTTGAGTCCAACAGATGTGGAGAGAGGCGGCAAGACGTAACAAGAGGTCAGTTGAGAGACACAGAGGCATGTTGAGTCTATTCAACGGCGGTGGAGGCAACTGACTGTTGCTTGTGACCGAGTCAGGATGTAGGAAGAGGCCTTTAGAGGCTAATGAAAATGGAGGTCAGTTGAAACCCCATCAGATGTGGAGAGAGGCAACAGAATGCAGCCGGCTGTCAGCAGAGGTGTTATGAACCAGTTAATGAGAGTATACTAACAATTATTTACATAATAAGAAATAAGTAAATAAAAATAAAAGAAAAGATAAAAATATAATAATATTATACAAGCATTTCTAAGAGAAGAAACAAGAATATAAATATGAGAAGAAATAAGAGGCAAGAGTTATGTACCAATAAAGTGAAAGTAATGTTCAGTTATCATACTCTTGAAAATGGGTAGGGTTAATAGAAGTAAGAAGAGACTAAACTGTGATAAAGTAAGAGGATACATGGAGGTCTATGATTAGTGTTAGTTAAGTTTGTATTAAATTAGAGATCATTTAGTTTTATCTAATCTTTTTCTAATATTATCATGTCTATTATAATAAAGATTGCATCATTGTGTAAGAGAGCAAATTGAGGGTATCAATATAAAGTTATATTGGTATAGTTAAGCTGAGAGGTTTGTTTGTTTGTTTAAAAAGTGTTTAAAATAAAAGGATGGTTTGAAATAATAACGGGACCGGGGCTTGTATGGGTGAGACCGTATAGTACAGCTAGTATAGTTTTGTTTTGTGTATTTTAATAGCAGGAGGTGGCAGGAGGAGGAACCCATAGAAGAGGCAAGATTAATAAGAGGTCAAGTATTGTAGTATTTGTGATTGAGGTTAATTGAAAACAAAAGATGTGAAGTGAGGAAAAAAAAAAAGTAAGGGCCCATTGTATAGGGTCAGTTAGTAGATAGTGTGAGATAGAATGAGCATTGGTTGATATATTTTAGTCTATTTGGTTAAAGTTATATTTTAGAAGAAGTTATTAATAGCTTTTGTAATTGAGCAAATTTATATGTAAGTTAATGAGTATAAATATATACAGGCTAAGATAGTTTGTATTTGTTTAATAGGGAGATAGTAAACAGGACGAGTGAGAGCATAATTGCATAGAGTAATTATTATAGAAATGATAGATAGGAGCTGGTTTGGAGATTGAAGACGGTAGATGAGGAGATAAAGAGGCATGTGACGACCATGTGTCAGCGATGAAGGCAGCCAGAGGTGGTAGCGTTGCCTGCAGATGAGTCAAGATGTAGGGAGAGGTCATTAAGAGACTAGTGAGAGTGGAGGTTGGTTGAAATTCAATAGATGTGGAGAGAGATGATAGGATGTAGTCGGTGGTTAGAGATGTTTAATGAATATATTTAGCTGAGTTAAAAGGAGTTTTTGTTACTAGAGTTAGTAATAGTCATTTTTCGTAATTTGTTTGTATTACTTTGTTAACTAGGGTTTTTTAATAATAATACAAACAAGGAGCCACTTATGTAGTGTTAGCTAGTTGACAGTGTGACAGAGCGCGCGTGTGTTTAGGTTATTAGATAAGCTGGCAGTGCACAGAGAAGGATAATCATAGAAATGATATGTAGAGGCCAGTTAGGAAACTGAGGACAACAAACAGTGAAGTAGAGACTCAGCCGGTGACCAGTCAAAAAGGGGTCATGGGTTAATTTAGCCGAGTTTGAAGGAGAATCTGGTTTAGAGGTTGGATAAGGTTGATAGAGAGTTCATGTGACGGCGGCAGAGGTAACCGGCATCGGCGGAAGTGTTCGGAAGTGAGTCAAGGTGTAGGGAGAGGTTTTTAGAGTTTAATGAAAGTGGAGGTTTTTGGTTGAGATCCAGAGATGTGGAGAGAGGTGACAGGATGATTTAATTATAGAAATGATTAATAGAATCAGTTTGAAATACCGAATATAGCTAATAGAGAGATATGGAGGTTTGCGAGACTCATGCTATGGCAGCAGAGGTAGACGACGGCAGCGGCGGCGTCCTCGAGCGTGAGTCAGGATATAGGAGAAAACTTTAGAGACTAATGAGAGCGAATTTGAGTGACTATGATGATTAGAGATGGTTATTGTTATTGACGGGAGCCACCAATAGAAGCCAGAAGAAGCAAGATTTTGATGATATCAGTAAAGGGGCACTCGAAAGCCCAAGACTAAATTCGGTTAGGCTTTGTCAACAAAGCACTATTGAGTAGAAATTCCTATGTTTTACGTAATCGATTTCTAACATAACTGTGATTATGATGATTGCACTGCGATGCCGTGCGCAACAACAGGTTGAGAATAAGGCTGTTTAATCCAAGCCAACACCATCAAGCCGAGGGGTATGCCTGTCTTATTCGAGAGTGTTCACTCTAAGAATCAATGGTTCGTCGTTACTATGGGACAAGGATCTGCATATGTGGAAATGTATTATTGATAAAACAGGTGGATAGATAGATTGATAAATTCCCATTGTAAACACTAATTTCAAATAGTGCATGGAAGGGTCTGCATCACACGGAGGTCAGTAGAGGTAAGAGGAGCCGGCTCAGAAGGCCAGGCGCTGCCACTATCAATGACAGAGGCCAGATGAGATTAAAAGATGTAACAGTATGTAATAACTTGGCCAAGTCGCTTTAAGCGATAAGACCGTCCATCTTGTGCGACCTATACATTCCCGCCATTGCTTAAATTTGAGTAGTTAATGTATTGAGTTTATTTAATTTATTTAATTTGTTTCATTTTATTGAATTTATTTAATTTGTCCCAATTTATTACAAATTATTTTAATTTAAATGATTTGATATGTATTTGTTTTTAGTTTTAATGAGATTATAAGAATTTATTTTAATTTATTTGAATTTATATGATTTTATTTTGATTTTTAAATTTCATTAAGATTTGTATGAATTTATTTTTATTAGTATGAATTATTTTAATTTTAGTTTTTAATAGTGCTGTTACTAGAAGTAGAATAAAACCGGTCATGATAACATTGTTTATAGAGATCGAAATGAAGGATGTACACCGCCTCGCGTCACATCCACTCTCAAGGGATGCGAAAATGTGTGTAAGCATGATAGCTTCTATCAAATAGATGTGGAGAGAGGTGATAGGTTCTATTCAATAGATGTGGAGAGAGGTGATAGGATGTAGTCGGTGGTTAGAGATGTTTAATGAATATATTTAGCTGAGTTAAAAGGAGTTTTTGTTACTAGAGTTAGTAATAGTCATTTTTCGTAATTTGTTTGTATTACTTTGTTAACTAGGGTTTTTTAATAATAATACAAACAAGGAGCCACTTATGTAGTGTTAGCTAGTTGACAGCGTGACAGAGCGCGCGTGTGTTTAGGTTATTAGATAAGCTGGCTGTATACAGAGAAGGATAATCAAAGAAATGATATGTAGAGGCCAGTTAGGAAACTGAGGACAACGAACAGAGAAGTAAAAAGGGGTCATGGATTAATTTAGCCGAGTTTGAAGGAGAATCTGGTTTAGATAGATAGATAGATAGATAACTTTATTTGTACAACACAAAAAGATACAGAACACGATAAACACAAAGTAAAGTAATAGCTAGAAAGTACAAGTCGCACAAATGGGCGGCCTCATCGCTGAAAGCGATTTCTTCCAGGCAACCTTTGGATGGAAAAGAACTGATTCAGCCTTAATGGTAGGTTGTGAATAATTTAACTTATAATATACACTATTTACATAATTATGATTTTAAATATTAAATTAATAATACATACCAAATAAATTATATTCATAGATACATACAAATAATTACATACATACATGTATACATACATAAATAATACAGGAATATATACGGATATTAGACAGTACTGAGGTAGTGATCAGTTACCATTGCTTTGAAAATGGGTAGGGACATGGTTTAGAGGTTGGATAAGGTTGATAGAGAGTTCATGTGACGGCGGCAGAGGTAACCGGCATCGGCGGAAGTGTTCGGAAGTGAGTCAAGATGTAGGGAGAGGTTTTTAGAATTTAATGAAAGTGGAGGTTTTTAGTTGAGATCCAGAGATGTGGAGAGAGGTGACAGGATGATTTAATAATAGAAATGATTAATAGAATCAGTTTGAAATACCGAATATAGCTAATAGAGAGATATGGAGGTTTGCGAGACTCATGCGATGGCAGCAGAGGTAGACGACGGCAGCGGCGGCGTCCTCGAGCGTGAGTCAGGATATAGGAGAAAACTTTAGAGACTAATGAGAGCGAATTTGAGTGACTATGATGATTAGAGATGGTTATTGTTATTGACGGGAGCCACCAATAGAAGCCAGAAGAAGCAAGATTTTGATAATATCAGTAAAGGGGCACTCGAAAGCCCAAGACTAAATTCGGTTAGGCTTTGTCAACAAAGCACTATTGAGTAGAAATTCCTATGTTTCACGTAATCGATTTCTAACATAACTGTGACTATGATGATTGCACTGCGATGCCGTGCGCAACAACAGGTTGAAAATAAGGCTATTTAATCCAAGCCAACACCATCAAGCCGAGGGGTATGCCTGTCTTATTAGAGAGTGTTCACTCTAAGAGTCAATGGTTCGTCGTTACTATGGGACAAGGATCTGCATATGTGGAAATGTATTATTGATAAAACAGGTGGATAGATAGGTTGATAAATTCCCATTGTAAACACTAATTTCAAATAGTGCATGGAAGGGTCTGCATCACACGGAGGTCAGTAGAGGTAAGAAGAGCCGGCTCAGAAGGCCAGGCGCTGCCACTATCAATGACAGAGGCCAGATGAGATTAAAAGATGCAACAGTATGTAATAACTTGGCCAAGTCGCTTTAAGCGATAAGACCGTCCACTTTGTGCGACCTATACATTCCCGCCATTGCTTAAATTTGAGTTGTTAATGTATTGAGTTTATTTAATTTATTTAATTTGTTTCATTTTATTGAATTTATTTAATTTGTCCCAATTTATTACAAATTATTTTAATTTAAATGATTTGATATGTATTTGTTTTAGTTTTAATGAGATTATAAGAATTTATTTTAATTTATTTGAATTTATATGATTTTATTTTAATTTTTAAATTTCATTAAGATTTGTATGAATTTATTTTTATTAGTGTGAATTATTTTAATTTTAGTTTTTAATAGTGCTGTTACTAGAAGTAGAATAAAACCGGTCATGATAACATTGTTTATAAAGATCGAAATGAAGGATGTACACCGCCTCGCGTCACATCCACTCTCAAGGGATGCGAAAATGTGTGTAAGCATGATAGCTTCTATCAAATAGATGTGGAGAGAGGTGATAGGTTCTATTCAATAGATGTGGAGAGAGGTGATAGGATGTAGTCGGTGGTTAGAGATGTTTAATGAATATATTTAGCTGAGTTAAAAGGAGTTTTTGTTACTAGAGTTAGTAATAGTCATTTTTCGTAATTTGTTTGTATTACTTTGTTAACTAGGGTTTTTTAATAATAATACAAACAAGGAGCCACTTATGTAGTGTTAGCTAGTTGACAGCGTGACAGAGCGCGCGTGTGTTTAGGTTATTAGATAAGCTGGCTGTATACAGAGAAGGATAATCAAAGAAATGATATGTAGAGGCCAGTTAGGAAACTGAGGACAACGAACAGAGAAGTAGAGACTCAGCCGGTGACCAATCAAAAAGGGGTCATGGATTAATTTAGCCGAGTTTGAAGGAGAAGTTGGTTTAGAGGTTGGATAAGGTTGATAGAGAGTTCATGTGACGGCGGCAGAGGTAACCGGCGTCGGCGGAAGTGCTCGGAAGTGAGTCAAGATGTAGGGAGAGGTTTTTAGAATTTAATGAAAGTGGAGGTTTTTAGTTGAGATCCAGAGATGTGGAGAGAGGTGACAGGATGATTTAATTATAGAAATGATTAATAGAATCAGTTTGAATTACCGAATATAGCTAATAGAGAGATATGGAGGTTTGCGAGACTCGTGCGATGGCAGCAGAGGTAGACGACGGCAGCAGCGGCGTCCTTGAGCGTGAGTCAGGATATAGGAGAAAACTTTAGAGACTAATGAGAGCGAATTTGAGTGACTATGATGATTAGAGATGGTTATTGTTATTGACGGGAGCCACCAATAGAAGCCAGAAGAAGCAAGATTTTGATAGTATCAGTAAAGGGGCACTCGAAAGTCCAAGACTAAATTCGGTTAGGCTTTTGTCAACAAAGCACTATTGAGTAGAAATCCCTATGTTTCACGTAATCAATTTCTAAAATAACTGTGACTATGATGATTGCACTGCGATGCCGTGCGCAACAACAGGTTGAAAATAAGGCTATTTAATCCAAGCCAACACCACCAAGCCGAGGGGTATGCCTGTCTTATTCGAGAGTGTTCACTCTAAGAATCAGTGGTTCGTCATTACTATGGGACAAGGATCTGCATATGTGGAAATGTATTATTGATAAAACAGGTGGATAGATAGATTGATAAATTCTCATTGTAAACACTAATTTCAAATAGTGCATGGAAGGGTCTGCATCACGCGGAGGTCAGTAGAGGTAAGAAGAGCCTGCTCAGAAGGCCAGGCGCTGCCACTATCAATGACAGAGGCCAGATGAGATTAGAAGATGCAACAGTATGTAATAACTTGGCCAAGTCGCTTTAGGCGATAAGACCGTCCATTTTGTGCGACCTATACATTCTCGCTATTGCTAAAATTTGAGTTGTTAATGTATTGAGTTTATTTAATTTATTTAATTTGTTTCATTTTATTGAATTTATTTAATTTGTTCCAATTTATTACAAATTATTTTAATTTAAATGATTTGATATGTATTTGTTTTAGTTTTAATGAGATTATAAGAATTTATTTTAATTTATTTGAGTTTATATGATTTTATTTTAATTTTTAAATTTCATTAAGATTTGTATGAATTTATTTTTATTAGTATGAATTATTTTAATTTTAGTTTTTAATAGTGCTGTTACTAGAAGTAGAATGAAACCGGTCATGATAATATTGTTTGTAAAGATCATGTGACGGCGGCAGAGGTAACCGGCATCGGCGGAAGTGCTCGGAAGTGAGTCAAGATGTAGGGAGAGGTTTTTAGAATTTAATGAAAGTGGAGGTTTTTTAGTTGAGATCCAGAGATGTGGAGAGAGGTGACAAGATGATTTAATTATAGAAATGATTAATAGAATCAGTTTGAAATACCGAATATAGCTAATAGAGAGATATGGAGGTTTGCGAGACTCGTGCGATGGCAGCAGAGGTAGACGACGGCCGCGGCGGCGTCCTCGAGCGTGAGTCAGGATATAGGAGAAAACTTTAGAGACTAATGAGAGCGAATTTGAGTGACTATGATGATTAGAGATGGTTATTGTTATTGAAGGGAGCCACCAATAGAAGCCAGAAGAAGCAAGATTTTGATAGTATCAGTAAAGGGGCACTCGAAAGTCCAAGACTAAATTCGGTTAGGCTTTGTCAACAAAGCACTATTGAGTAGAAATCCCTATGTTTCACGTAATCGATTTCTAAAATAACTGTGACTATGATGATTGCACTGCGATGCCGTGCGCAACAACAGGTTGAAAATAAGGCTATTTAGTCCAAGCCAACACCACCAAGCCGAGGGGTATGCCTGTCTTATTCGAGAGTGTTCACTCTAAGAATCAGTGGTTCATCGTTACTATGGGACAAGGATCTGCATATGTGGAAATGTATTATTGATAACACAGGTGGATAGATAGATTGATAAATTCCCATTGTAAACACTAATTTCGAATAGTGCATGGAAGGGTCTGCATCACGCGGAGGTCAGTAGAGGTAAGAAGAGCCGGCTCAGAAGGCCAGGCGCTGCCACTATCAATGACAGAGGCCAGATGAGATTAAAAGATGCAACAGTATGTAATAACTTGGCCAAGTCGCTTTAGGCGATAAGACCGTCCATTTTGTGCGACTTATACATTCTCGCTATTGCTTAAATTTGAGTTGTTAATGTATTGAGTTTATTTAATTTATTTAATTTGTTTCATTTTATTGAATTTATTTAATTAGTCCCAATTTATTACAAATTATTTTAATTTAAATGATTTGATATGTATTTGTTTTAGTTTTAATGAGATTATAAGAATTTATTTTAATTTATTTGAGTTTATATGATTTTATTTTAATTTTTAAATTTCATTAAGATTTGTATGAATTTATTTTTATTAGTATGAATTATTTTAATTTTAGTTTTTAATAGTGCTATTACTAGAAGTAGAATAAAACCGGTCATGATAATATTGTTTATAAAGATCGAAATGAAGGATGTACACCGCCTCGCGTCACATCCACTCTCAAGGGATGCGAAAATGTGTGTAAGCATGATAGCTTCGATCGTTGGTTCGCATCACGCGGAGGTCAGTAGAGGTAAGAAGAGCCGGCTCAGAAGGCCAGGCACTGCCACTATCAATGACAGAGGCCAGATGAGATTAAAAGATGTAACAGTATGTAATAACTTGGCCAAGTCGCTTTAGGCGATAAGACCGTCCATTTTGTGCGACTTATACATTCTCGCTATTGCTTAAATTTGAGTTGTTAATGTATTGAGTTTATTTAATTTATTTAATTTGTTTCATTTTATGAATTTATTTAATTTGTCCCAATTTATTACAAATTATTTTAATTTAAATGATTTGATATGTATTTGTTTTGGTTTTAATGAGATTATAAGAATTTATTTTAATTTATTTGAGTTTATATGATTTTATTTTAATTTTTAAATTTCATTAAGATTTGTATGAATTTATTTTATTAGTATGAATTATTTTAATTTTAGTTTTTAATAGTGCTGTTACTAGAAGTAGAATAAAACCGGTCATGATAATATTGTTTATAAAGATCGAAATGAAGGATGTACACCGCCTCGCGTCACATCCACTCTCAAGGGATGCGAAAATGTGTGTAAGCATGATAGCTTCGATCGTTGGTTCGTGAAGTATAATTGTCTTTAGCCACGTGCTTCGCCGAACCATAGTGCTTGATTAGAATTTTCAAATGCATTGCCTCTGCTGCATCCATTTTACAAGGGATGCCGAGAGGTATGTAGGCAAGACAACGTCGATCATCGGTTCGTGAAGTATAATTGTCATCAGCCCCGTGTTTACGTCGGACCACCGAGCCCAGCCAAAAATTTCATATCCCATCAACCGCCTCTGCTGCATCCACTCTTCAAGGGATGCGGAGAGGTGCGAAGGCAGGACAGCGTCAATCGTCGGTTCGTGAAGTATAATTGTCATCATCCCCGTGTTTCGTCGGACATCCGAGCCCAGCCGTAAATTTTCATATCCCATCAACCGCCTCTGCTGCATCCACTCCTCAAGGGATGCGGAGAGGTGCGAAGGCAAGACAGTGTCGATCGTCGGTTCGTGAAGTATAATTGTCATCATCCCCGTGTTTCGTCGGACATCCGAGCCCAGCCGTAAATTTTCATATCCCATCAACCGCCTCTGCTGCATCCACTCTTCAAGGGATGCGGAGGAGAGGTGCGAGGGCAAGACAGCGTCGATCGTCGGTTCGTGAAGTATAGTTGTCATTGGCCCCGTGTGTCGTCGAAACCGCCGAGCCCAGCCGCAAACTCTCACATTCCATCAACCGCCTCCGCTGCATCCACTCTTCAAGGGATGCGGAGAGGTGCGAAGGCAAGACAGCGTCGATCGTCGGTTCGTGAAGTATAACTGTCATCATCCCCGCGTCTCGCCGGACATCCGAGCCCAGCCGTAAACCCTCATATCCCATCAATCGCCTCTGTTGCATCCACTCTTCAAGGGATGCGGAGAGGTGCGAAGGCAAGACAGCGTCGATCGTCGGTTCATGAAGTACAGCTGCCACCAGCCCCGCGCTTTCGTCGAAACCATCGAGCCCATACTATGCACCCATACTACATTCCACCAGCCTCGCCCCGCGACCCCACCCATGTAAGCTCAGATCCCGTGGGAATATCGAGACAAAGAGAGCTCATGCACCAATCCAGGCGTCCAGCCGTTCACATGACAGAATTCAATTTCAGTCCATTTCAGTCCCTTCAGTAGTAGTTCCAGCGTGAAGGAGCAAAAACAATATACACACACGTACTTACACAACACATACACAACACGCACTTATATATTTTATGAAAACCACATATACGACGATCGAAGTATAGCTACGGAAGTATAGTTATCACAAGCACTATGTTCCGTCGAAACACCGAGCCCGACCAAGCATTTTATATTATGATGTATCTATATATTCTATGAAAACTATAAATAAAAATATGAAGAATCTGAGACTTTGAAGACGTAGACGCAAAGCTGTTCCATTTACGACTCACCAACCGCCTACTTCCAAGGGGGTCCCTCCTTGTCGCTGCCTACGCAGAGAGGACAAGGAGGCGGAGGAGGATCGCTCGGGTCTCCGGGGGAGAACTCACAAAATTAATTGCTCCTCACCCCAGCCTCAGCGATCCCCGATGCTCTGATGAATGAAAGGATGACTGAAGAAACGCTGTTCAGGCCGCAGAAACAAAACCAGCTTTATACTAGCACTTATTTCAGAGCCGAAAAGGCAGTCCGATGGACGCGGGCACCAGATGATCCAGGTCAGGGGGCCATGCCCATTCAGAAGGGAGCACCGATCTCTCCGACAAGACCAAAAAGCGGTTTGTTTTCCATCAGAAAACCAAGTTCTGATCATCATCTACTCCGACTTTACTCCATCAATTATTCGTAGGGCCCCGCCGACAATACCAAAAGGCATTCCGTTTTCCGTCAGAAATCCAAGTTCTGAACCGTCACCCGTTCCAAAGACAATATGGTGGTAATCCAGGGAAAGCATATTCCAATAATTCCGGTTCGTAGGGCTCCGCCACAAACATCAAAAACACCCAAAGCACCAAAAACACTAATAAAATTCACTTATAAAATAGATACTAGACATCACTCGACCTCTTTTAAAATCCTCGAAAAATACACGGGAGCGCCTAGTGGAGTCGACCGCTCTCCACTACGGCCCGAGACCGACTGGTTAGGTTAGGTTAGGTTAGGTTAGGTTAGGTTAGGTTAGGTTAGGTTAGGTTAGGTTAGGTTAGGTTAGGTTAGGTTAGGTTAGGTTAGGTTAGGTTAGGTTAGGTTAGGTTAGGTTAGGTTAGGTTAGGTTAGGTTAGGTTAGGTTAGGTTAGGTTAGGTTAGGTTAGGTTAGGTTAGGTTAGGTTAGGTTAGGTTAGGTTAGGTTAGGTTAGGTTAGGTTAGGTTAGGTTAGGTTAGGTTAGGTTAGGTTAGGTTAGGTTAGGTTAGGTTAGGTTAGGTTAGGTTAGGTTAGGTTAGGTTAGGTTAGGTTAGGTTAGGTTAGGTTAGGTTAGGTTAGGTTAGGTTAGGTTAGGTTAGGTTAGGTTAGGTTAGGTTAGGTTAGGTTAGGTTAGGTTAGGTTAGGTTAGGTTAGGTTAGGTTAGGTTAGGTTAGGTTAGGTTAGGTTAGGTTAGGTTAGGTTAGGTTAGGTTAGGTTAGGTTAGGTTAGGTTAGGTTAGGTTAGGTTAGGTTAGGTTAGGTTAGGTTAGGTTAGGTTAGGTTAGGTTAGGTTAGGTTAGGTTAGGTTAGGTTAGGTTAGGTTAGGTTAGGTTAGGTTAGGTTAGGTTAGGTTAGGTTAGGTTAGGTTAGGTTAGGTTAGGTTAGGTTAGGTTAGGTTAGGTTAGGTTAGGTTAGGTTAGGTTAGGTTAGGTTAGGTTAGGTTAGGTTAGGTTAGGTTAGGTTAGGTTAGGTTAGGTTAGGTTAGGTTAGGTTAGGTTAGGTTAGGTTAGGTTAGGTTAGGTTAGGTTAGGTTAGGTTAGGTTAGGTTAGGTTAGGTTAGGTTAGGTTAGGTTAGGTTAGGTTAGGTTAGGTTAGGTTAGGTTAGGTTAGGTTAGGTTAGGTTAGGTTAGGTTAGGTTAGGTTAGGTTAGGTTAGGTTAGGTTAGGTTAGGTTAGGTTAGGTTAGGTTAGGTTAGGTTAGGTTAGGTTAGGTTAGGTTAGGTTAGGTTAGGTTAGGTTAGGTTAGGTTAGGTTAGGTTAGGTTAGGTTAGGTTAGGTTAGGTTAGGTTAGGTTAGGTTAGGTTAGGTTAGGTTAGGTTAGGTTAGGTTAGGTTAGGTTAGGTTAGGTTAGGTTAGGTTAGGTTAGGTTAGGTTAGGTTAGGTTAGGTTAGGTTAGGTTAGGTTAGGTTAGGTTAGGTTAGGTTAGGTTAGGTTAGGTTAGGTTAGGTTAGGTTAGGTTAGGTTAGGTTAGGTTAGGTTAGGTTAGGTTAGGTTAGGTTAGGTTAGGTTAGGTTAGGTTAGGTTAGGTTAGGTTAGGTTAGGTTAGGTTAGGTTAGGTTAGGTTAGGTTAGGTTAGGTTAGGTTAGGTTAGGTTAGGTTAGGTTAGGTTAGGTTAGGTTAGGTTAGGTTAGGTTAGGTTAGGTTAGGTTAGGTTAGGTTAGGTTAGGTTAGGTTAGGTTAGGTTAGGTTAGGTTAGGTTAGGTTAGGTTAGGTTAGGTTAGGTTAGGTTAGGTTAGGTTAGGTTAGGTTAGGTTAGGTTAGGTTAGGTTAGGTTAGGTTAGAGTTAGGTTAGGTTAGGTTAGGTTAGGTTAGGTTAGGTTAGGTTAGGTTAGGTTAGGTTAGGTTAGGTTAGGTTAGGTTAGGTTAGGTTAGGTTAGGTTAGGTTAGGTTAGGTTAGGTTAGGTTAGGTTAGGTTAGGTTAGGTTAGGTTAGGTTAGGTTAGGTTAGGTTAGGTTAGGTTAGGTTAGGTTAGGTTAGGTTAGGTTAGGTTAGGTTAGGTTAGGTTAGGTTAGGTTAGGTTAGGTTAGGTTAGGTTAGGTTAGGTTAGGTTAGGTTAGGTTAGGTTAGGTTAGGTTAGGTTAGGTTAGGTTAGGTTAGGTTAGGTTAGGTTAGGTTAGGTTAGGTTAGGTTAGGTTAGGTTAGGTTAGGTTAGGTTAGGTTAGGTTAGGTTAGGTTAGGTTAGGTTAGGTTAGGTTAGGTTAGGTTAGGTTAGGTTAGGTTAGGTTAGGTTAGGTTAGGTTAGGTTAGGTTAGGTTAGGTTAGGTTAGGTTAGGTTAGGTTAGGTTAGGTTAGGTTAGGTTAGGTTAGGTTAGGTTAGGTTAGGTTAGGTTAGGTTAGGTTAGGTTAGGTTAGGTTAGGTTAGGTTAGGTTAGGTTAGGTTAGGTTAGGTTAGGTTAGGTTAGGTTAGGTTAGGTTAGGTTAGGTTAGGTTAGGTTAGGTTAGGTTAGGTTAGGTTAGGTTAGGTTAGGTTAGGTTAGGTTAGGTTAGGTTAGGTTAGGTTAGGTTAGGTTAGGTTAGGTTAGGTTAGGTTAGGTTAGGTTAGGTTAGGTTAGGTTAGGTTAGGTTAGGTTAGGTTAGGTTAGGTTAGGTTAGGTTAGGTTAGGTTAGGTTAGGTTAGGTTAGGTTAGGTTAGGTTAGGTTAGGTTAGGTTAGGTTAGGTTAGGTTAGGTTAGGTTAGGTTAGGTTAGGTTAGGTTAGGTTAGGTTAGGTTAGGTTAGGTTAGGTTAGGTTAGGTTAGGTTAGGTTAGGTTAGGTTAGGTTAGGTTAGGTTAGGTTAGGTTAGGTTAGGTTAGGTTAGGTTAGGTTAGGTTAGGTTAGGTTAGGTTAGGTTAGGTTAGGTTAGGTTAGGTTAGGTTAGGTTAGGTTAGGTTAGGTTAGGTTAGGTTAGGTTAGGTTAGGTTAGGTTAGGTTAGGTTAGGTTAGGTTAGGTTAGGTTAGGTTAGGTTAGGTTAGGTTAGGTTAGGTTAGGTTAGGTTAGGTTAGGTTAGGTTAGGTTAGGTTAGGTTAGGTTAGGTTAGGTTAGGTTAGGTTAGGTTAGGTTAGGTTAGGTTAGGTTAGGTTAGGTTAGGTTAGGTTAGGTTAGGTTAGGTTAGGTTAGGTTAGGTTAGGTTAGGTTAGGTTAGGTTAGGTTAGGTTAGGTTAGGTTAGGTTAGGTTAGGTTAGGTTAGGTTAGGTTAGGTTAGGTTAGGTTAGGTTAGGTTAGGTTAGGTTAGGTTAGGTTAGGTTAGGTTAGGTTAGGTTAGGTTAGGTTAGGTTAGGTTAGGTTAGGTTAGGTTAGGTTAGGTTAGGTTAGGTTAGGTTAGGTTAGGTTAGGTTAGGTTAGGTTAGGTTAGGTTAGGTTAGGTTAGGTTAGGTTAGGTTAGGTTAGGTTAGGTTAGGTTAGGTTAGGTTAGGTTAGGTTAGGTTAGGTTAGGTTAGGTTAGGTTAGGTTAGGTTAGGTTAGGTTAGGTTAGGTTAGGTTAGGTTAGGTTAGGTTAGGTTAGGTTAGGTTAGGTTAGGTTAGGTTAGGTTAGGTTAGGTTAGGTTAGGTTAGGTTAGGTTAGGTTAGGTTAGGTTAGGTTAGGTTAGGTTAGGTTAGGTTAGGTTAGGTTAGGTTAGGTTAGGTTAGGTTAGGTTAGGTTAGGTTAGGTTAGGTTAGGTTAGGTTAGGTTAGGTTAGGTTAGGTTAGGTTAGGTTAGGTTAGGTTAGGTTAGGTTAGGTTAGGTTAGGTTAGGTTAGGTTAGGTTAGGTTAGGTTAGGTTAGGTTAGGTTAGGTTAGGTTAGGTTAGGTTAGGTTAGGTTAGGTTAGGTTAGGTTAGGTTAGGTTAGGTTAGGTTAGGTTAGGTTAGGTTAGGTTAGGTTAGGTTAGGTTAGGTTAGGTTAGGTTAGGTTAGGTTAGGTTAGGTTAGGTTAGGTTAGGTTAGGTTAGGTTAGGTTAGGTTAGGTTAGGTTAGGTTAGGTTAGGTTAGGTTAGGTTAGGTTAGGTTAGGTTAGGTTAGGTTAGGTTAGGTTAGGTTAGGTTAGGTTAGGTTAGGTTAGGTTAGGTTAGGTTAGGTTAGGTTAGGTTAGGTTAGGTTAGGTTAGGTTAGGTTAGGTTAGGTTAGGTTAGGTTAGGTTAGGTTAGGTTAGGTTAGGTTAGGTTAGGTTAGGTTAGGTTAGGTTAGGTTAGGTTAGGTTAGGTTAGGTTAGGTTAGGTTAGGTTAGGTTAGGTTAGGTTAGGTTAGGTTAGGTTAGGTTAGGTTAGGTTAGGTTAGGTTAGGTTAGGTTAGGTTAGGTTAGGTTAGGTTAGGTTAGGTTAGGTTAGGTTAGGTTAGGTTAGGTTAGGTTAGGTTAGGTTAGGTTAGGTTAGGTTAGGTTAGGTTAGGTTAGGTTAGGTTAGGTTAGGTTAGGTTAGGTTAGGTTAGGTTAGGTTAGGTTAGGTTAGGTTAGGTTAGGTTAGGTTAGGTTAGGTTAGGTTAGGTTAGGTTAGGTTAGGTTAGGTTAGGTTAGGTTAGGTTAGGTTAGGTTAGGTTAGGTTAGGTTAGGTTAGGTTAGGTTAGGTTAGGTTAGGTTAGGTTAGGTTAGGTTAGGTTAGGTTAGGTTAGGTTAGGTTAGGTTAGGTTAGGTTAGGTTAGGTTAGGTTAGGTTAGGTTAGGTTAGGTTAGGTTAGGTTAGGTTAGGTTAGGTTAGGTTAGGTTAGGTTAGGTTAGGTTAGGTTAGGTTAGGTTAGGTTAGGTTAGGTTAGGTTAGGTTAGGTTAGGTTAGGTTAGGTTAGGTTAGGTTAGGTTAGGTTAGGTTAGGTTAGGTTAGGTTAGGTTAGGTTAGGTTAGGTTAGGTTAGGTTAGGTTAGGTTAGGTTAGGTTAGGTTAGGTTAGGTTAGGTTAGGTTAGGTTAGGTTAGGTTAGGTTAGGTTAGGTTAGGTTAGGTTAGGTTAGGTTAGGTTAGGTTAGGTTAGGTTAGGTTAGGTTAGGTTAGGTTAGGTTAGGTTAGGTTAGGTTAGGTTAGGTTAGGTTAGGTTAGGTTAGGTTAGGTTAGGTTAGGTTAGGTTAGGTTAGGTTAGGTTAGGTTAGGTTAGGTTAGGTTAGGTTAGGTTAGGTTAGGTTAGGTTAGGTTAGGTTAGGTTAGGTTAGGTTAGGTTAGGTTAGGTTAGGTTAGGTTAGGTTAGGTTAGGTTAGGTTAGGTTAGGTTAGGTTAGGTTAGGTTAGGTTAGGTTAGGTTAGGTTAGGTTAGGTTAGGTTAGGTTAGGTTAGGTTAGGTTAGGTTAGGTTAGGTTAGGTTAGGTTAGGTTAGGTTAGGTTAGGTTAGGTTAGGTTAGGTTAGGTTAGGTTAGGTTAGGTTAGGTTAGGTTAGGTTAGGTTAGGTTAGGTTAGGTTAGGTTAGG
>OX577857.1:0-12500 GCA_951213275.1 Idaea straminata
TTGCCGATATCGGCGCTGCCGGGGCAGGCAAACCTTCCCGAGGCGGCCGCGGCACCCGAGCCCTTCCGGACGCCTCAAAAGATGGCGCCGCGGCCGGGGAGTGTGAGGCACCCCCTCCCCTTCGAAGCTCCGCCAACTCGCTGGCCAGCACCTCGATCCGGGCATAGAGTTGGTCGATCAGGGAACGAGTCCTCTCGTTCTCCCGATCCCGGATCTCCGCCCTCACGCACAGTTCGGATGCGCAGGCCTTTAAGGTGACGAAGGCGGACCGAACCGACTTTACTACTTCCGCCTTGGAGCTCTTCGGCTTATCGACCGTCTTCTCTACGGCCGATAGGCAGGAGAAGAGCTCCGAACCGATGTCCGCAGACGCTCGTTCACCGATTCCCGTTTCAGCGGCCGGTTGCGTCGCTTCCTGCTCCGCGGTGGCGTCGTCCGCTTTCCTCCTCCTGATGACCATGGGCCTCCCGTCATCCCCGTCGGCAGGACGCTGTGGTTTGCGCTTTCGCGCCCGCAGCGTTCCGCCGATGGAGGATGAGATAGAGACGGCCGACATAGCACCGTCGCTGTCCCCATCATTCCCCCTCCCGGCCCTAAGCCTCGGGCAAGGAGTGCCTGGTCTAGCAAATCGCAAGACCAGGCTCTCCTCCGAGGTCGTCCTTGAATGAGACCGGGAGCGAATGAAACTCGCCCCCGATCTCCTTGTGTCCCGTCCAATGGTGGGATCATCGACCGCACAAGATGTTTGTGGGGTCGGAACATCCCCCGTCTCCTCCTTGTCATCTCCGGTACGCGACCGAGGCCGCGAGGCAGTGTTGGCCCCCCCCGTATACGTGGGGCCAGCCGCCCTGGAAAGGGCGGCACGGGATTCCCCAGCTATGTTGCTGGGACCCGCCCGGGGATTTGTTTCGCACTGCTTCATTATTTCATGTTTTTTTGTCCAGTTAACGTCTGGGACCCGACGTCGGTGCCCTAGGGGCCGACCTCCGCGTCGACCATGCATCCCCTCGCCAGGCACCAAAGCTTGGGATTTACGGATTTTTTAAAGTGGTTTACTCCACGCGGTCCCTTGGGACCCCCGTTCCTCTCCGTTGAGGGTTACGGGTTGGGCCGATCGGGGGGGTTTATAACCCCTGATCCGTCGCCCCTTACATGGGTCAGGCCGAGCGGAAGGGTTTGTAACCGCAATCCGTCGCCCCTTCCCAAAGCTACCACCACGGGCCAAGCCGACCGGGGGGTTGACAACCCCTTGTCCGTCGCCCTGGCCCACAACTACCACCTAGGGTAGGCCGAACGGGGGGGTTCATAACCCCTAGTCCGTCGCCCCTCCCTTAATCCACCATCGGTTGGGCCGAACGGGGGGGTTCATAACCCCTGGTCCGTCGCCCCAACTCACCATCACTTGCACGTCCACTCTGCCCTCTGCTATTCAGAGGGACAGGCGGAGCGCCCTCCGGGGACCACTTCGCTTCACTGCAGGCTGGATTGCCTGCAGCTACTGAGCCCCCCCGCCACGACAAGGCGTGGTCCCATGGGGGGGAACCTAACCTAACCTAACCTAACCTAACCTAACCTAACCTAACCTAACCTAACCTAACCTAACCTAACCTAACCTAACCTAACCTAACCTAACCTAACCTAACCTAACCTAACCTAACCTAACCTAACCTAACCTAACCTAACCTAACCTAACCTAACCTAACCTAACCTAACCTAACCTAACCTAACCTAACCTAACCTAACCTAACCTAACCTAACCTAACCTAACCTAACCTAACCTAACCTAACCTAACCTAACCTAACCTAACCTAACCTAACCTAACCTAACCTAACCTAACCTAACCTAACCTAACCTAACCTAACCTAACCTAACCTAACCTAACCTAACCTAACCTAACCTAACCTAACCTAACCTAACCTAACCTAACCTAACCTAACCTAACCTAACCTAACCTAACCTAACCTAACCTAACCTAACCTAACCTAACCTAACCTAACCTAACCTAACCTAACCTAACCTAACCTAACCTAACCTAACCTAACCTAACCTAACCTAACCTAACCTAACCTAACCTAACCTAACCTAACCTAACCTAACCTAACCTAACCTAACCTAACCTAACCTAACCTAACCTAACCTAACCTAACCTAACCTAACCTAACCTAACCTAACCTAACCTAACCTAACCTAACCTAACCTAACCTAACCTAACCTAACCTAACCTAACCTAACCTAACCTAACCTAACCTAACCTAACCTAACCTAACCTAACCTAACCTAACCTAACCTAACCTAACCTAACCTAACCTAACCTAACCTAACCTAACCTAACCTAACCTAACCTAACCTAACCTAACCTAACCTAACCTAACCTAACCTAACCTAACCTAACCTAACCTAACCTAACCTAACCTAACCTAACCTAACCTAACCTAACCTAACCTAACCTAACCTAACCTAACCTAACCTAACCTAACCTAACCTAACCTAACCTAACCTAACCTAACCTAACCTAACCTAACCTAACCTAACCTAACCTAACCTAACCTAACCTAACCTAACCTAACCTAACCTAACCTAACCTAACCTAACCTAACCTAACCTAACCTAACCTAACCTAACCTAACCTAACCTAACCTAACCTAACCTAACCTAACCTAACCTAACCTAACCTAACCTAACCTAACCTAACCTAACCTAACCTAACCTAACCTAACCTAACCTAACCTAACCTAACCTAACCTAACCTAACCTAACCTAACCTAACCTAACCTAACCTAACCTAACCTAACCTAACCTAACCTAACCTAACCTAACCTAACCTAACCTAACCTAACCTAACCTAACCTAACCTAACCTAACCTAACCTAACCTAACCTAACCTAACCTAACCTAACCTAACCTAACCTAACCTAACCTAACCTAACCTAACCTAACCTAACCTAACCTAACCTAACCTAACCTAACCTAACCTAACCTAACCTAACCTAACCTAACCTAACCTAACCTAACCTAACCTAACCTAACCTAACCTAACCTAACCTAACCTAACCTAACCTAACCTAACCTAACCTAACCTAACCTAACCTAACCTAACCTAACCTAACCTAACCTAACCTAACCTAACCTAACCTAACCTAACCTAACCTAACCTAACCTAACCTAACCTAACCTAACCTAACCTAACCTAACCTAACCTAACCTAACCTAACCTAACCTAACCTAACCTAACCTAACCTAACCTAACCTAACCTAACCTAACCTAACCTAACCTAACCTAACCTAACCTAACCTAACCTAACCTAACCTAACCTAACCTAACCTAACCTAACCTAACCTAACCTAACCTAACCTAACCTAACCTAACCTAACCTAACCTAACCTAACCTAACCTAACCTAACCTAACCTAACCTAACCTAACCTAACCTAACCTAACCTAACCTAACCTAACCTAACCTAACCTAACCTAACCTAACCTAACCTAACCTAACCTAACCTAACCTAACCTAACCTAACCTAACCTAACCTAACCTAACCTAACCTAACCTAACCTAACCTAACCTAACCTAACCTAACCTAACCTAACCTAACCTAACCTAACCTAACCTAACCTAACCTAACCTAACCTAACCTAACCTAACCTAACCTAACCTAACCTAACCTAACCTAACCTAACCTAACCTAACCTAACCTAACCTAACCTAACCTAACCTAACCTAACCTAACCTAACCTAACCTAACCTAACCTAACCTAACCTAACCTAACCTAACCTAACCTAACCTAACCTAACCTAACCTAACCTAACCTAACCTAACCTAACCTAACCTAACCTAACCTAACCTAACCTAACCTAACCTAACCTAACCTAACCTAACCTAACCTAACCTAACCTAACCTAACCTAACCTAACCTAACCTAACCTAACCTAACCTAACCTAACCTAACCTAACCTAACCTAACCTAACCTAACCTAACCTAACCTAACCTAACCTAACCTAACCTAACCTAACCTAACCTAACCTAACCTAACCTAACCTAACCTAACCTAACCTAACCTAACCTAACCTAACCTAACCTAACCTAACCTAACCTAACCTAACCTAACCTAACCTAACCTAACCTAACCTAACCTAACCTAACCTAACCTAACCTAACCTAACCTAACCTAACCTAACCTAACCTAACCTAACCTAACCTAACCTAACCTAACCTAACCTAACCTAACCTAACCTAACCTAACCTAACCTAACCTAACCTAACCTAACCTAACCTAACCTAACCTAACCTAACCTAACCTAACCTAACCTAACCTAACCTAACCTAACCTAACCTAACCTAACCTAACCTAACCTAACCTAACCTAACCTAACCTAACCTAACCTAACCTAACCTAACCTAACCTAACCTAACCTAACCTAACCTAACCTAACCTAACCTAACCTAACCTAACCTAACCTAACCTAACCTAACCTAACCTAACCTAACCTAACCTAACCTAACCTAACCTAACCTAACCTAACCTAACCTAACCTAACCTAACCTAACCTAACCTAACCTAACCTAACCTAACCTAACCTAACCTAACCTAACCTAACCTAACCTAACCTAACCTAACCTAACCTAACCTAACCTAACCTAACCTAACCTAACCTAACCTAACCTAACCTAACCTAACCTAACCTAACCTAACCTAACCTAACCTAACCTAACCTAACCTAACCTAACCTAACCTAACCTAACCTAACCTAACCTAACCTAACCTAACCTAACCTAACCTAACCTAACCTAACCTAACCTAACCTAACCTAACCTAACCTAACCTAACCTAACCTAACCTAACCTAACCTAACCTAACCTAACCTAACCTAACCTAACCTAACCTAACCTAACCTAACCTAACCTAACCTAACCTAACCTAACCTAACCTAACCTAACCTAACCTAACCTAACCTAACCTAACCTAACCTAACCTAACCTAACCTAACCTAACCTAACCTAACCTAACCTAACCTAACCTAACCTAACCTAACCTAACCTAACCTAACCTAACCTAACCTAACCTAACCTAACCTAACCTAACCTAACCTAACCTAACCTAACCTAACCTAACCTAACCTAACCTAACCTAACCTAACCTAACCTAACCTAACCAGTACGCGTCCATCCGCGGTCAAGGGAGGCACGAAAACATAGTCGCTCCACGTAAAAAATTCAGTAAAATAGGAAAAAGTGAAGTTATATTGACGTGCGATACACCAAATTGTGCAGAAATACGCCCCGCACACGACTGTGAAAGTGTTTCAGGAATTCCTGAAAAACTGTGAAAGATAGAGGTGATATAGTGAAAATTGCAAAATTATTAAAACTTTGGACGCGTGCGCCGCCTATTTACGATCGGTGACCCCTGGATTTTTAATTGCCTCCTGGAAGGCCTCCCAGAGGCCTACACTCTGAGGCCTTAACCAGAATTTTCGGACCAGGGGCCTCCGAGAAAACAGCAAAAAAACAAGTACCACGTGGCCACGAGGTACTTGAATTAGACAGTTTTTAAAAAAGTGAGTAATAGACTAATAAAGACCATAAATAGTGAGCTCTCATCCCGTTTTTACCAGAATTTTAGGACCCCGGGATCCTGAGATAAATTAGTTATAAAACTTTAACTTAAAAGTGCCAGTGTACTAAAACAATAAGTGACGCGTGGGTTTTGAATCAACAGCAAGATAAAGGACTTGATAGACAATAAGAAACAATTTTTTGTGTATTTTTACCCCCCTCCAAACTGTAAATAAAGTGAAAAAACTGATTTTCTCTTCCCCCTCCATTAAAAAGTGTTAGTGATCGCATAGACAAGTTTTAATAATAGGATAACCTGCGCACCGTCTACTAGCACGTTTTCCCGCTTACAAACTGGGAATCGGAGCAACCGTTCCGGAGATATAGTCCTGGGAATAATTTCCTGAGGGATCTCCGGGACGCGTGGACTCACGGGAAGGCAGTGTCGAGGACCAGCTGGGGCTTGTCGAGCTGAGTGCTCCGAGCCCAAGAACGAGCCAAATCGGACCACAGGGAGCCGAGAGATCGAGAAAGAAAAATTCGGCTGAAATTCAGCCGCCATCTTGGATTTCTTCTTTCCTCGATATCTCGAAAACCAATCATCGGATCGGAGCGCGATTTCCTCTGGGGACTTACTCGAGGGGTCTAGTGTCTGTTTTCGGTGAAAAACCCCCAAAAAGTACACCTCAAATTTTCTGCCCAAATTCGCCCAGGGCAAAATTTTTCAGACCCGGCCCAACACGGGAAAGCTTTTCCCGTCTTCCTGCGACGTCTGGGGACCAAGATATCGAGAAAACAAACAGCGGCGGCCATCTTGGATTTTTCTAGGGCGGCCCGCCCCAGAACTTTGGAGTGCGATATCTCGGAGGCCACTCACCGTAGAGGACTGGGATTTTCGCTGGAGTGCTTCCCCCGACCCCAGCCACCACCTGAGCCAAGTTCCAACAACATCGGGAACATCGGACTTTTCGGGAATTCCTGGGAACTTTCTCGGCGGAACATCGCGAGGTCAGGTTTGAAGAGGAGAACAAAACTTCTCCCGTGTTTCTGCGACGCCTAAGACGGGAGATATTAATTTTCGAAAAATCAAGCGGCCATTTTGTCCGCCATCTTGGAAAACTTTAAATCTTCATAACTCCCAGACCAGGCGTCGTAGAAGCCTGGGGTTTTCACCACTAATATGAGCGCACAAGGTACTACAAGCTGGACCAGACTTTAAGTAGAGTCACTATAAAATTGTAGAGAACAGGTAGAGTCGCGGACGGAAGTGTGGCAGAGTGAAGGCAAACTACAAAGTAAAGCAAATAAAGTAGAGCCACTGCAGAAACTGCAGAAATTAAAGTAGAGTTTAAAGGTAGAGCATAAACTACTTACCCTGGTAGAGCAGGGGCCTTCTGTGCACTACGCCGCCGCTGCCACTGTCCGCTCGCCGCCACCTGAAACAAAAAAGAATTATTTAAATTTGACAATAAATATATTTATTTATAAATTTTGAATTTGTGTCGTGTATTGTAATTGTGTATATTGTGTTTTGTTTGTTTTATTTTTATTATTATTATTCTGTATATTGACGTCGGCCATTTACACCGATTACTTAAAATTACAACTGTCGAGACTTTTCCCCGACTTGTTTTGCAATATCTGACATAAATAGCGGCGGAAAATGTCGTTCTGTCCGAGAACCCCGAACCCGAGCCAGAGACTGGCAAACTCCCCAAGGAAACAGAAGACGCCAGAAGCAAGACAACCCGTACTAGACAAGACGGTGATACTGGAACTCGACACCCCACTGAGCCCCTCGGGATCAAAGGGACAAACAATGCCCCAGGCACCACTGGGAGAGCAGAACACCCCGCCGGGCCCTTCGGGGTCGAGAACGCAGACCACACCCCAGGTCCTATTAGAACAGACGGACACCCAAGCGAGTCCCTCCAGGCCAAAGTCTCAGACAATGCCCCAGGTGGGCATGGTTGCTGAGATAGTCAAAAGACATTCGCTGGAAGCACAAAAGACAGCAAAGAGTCCACTGGCGAGACCGGTTCGCTCTGCGGATAAGGTTGCCGAGGGTCGAAAATGCCTTGCACGTATAAAAAAGGGCCTGTCGGAAACAAGGAATACCAAGAAGGTAATCGTAGAAGCCATCGCACAGGCGGCGGAAAGGATGTACGAGATCCTTAAGGAAGTCGATATGGCAAACCGCAGGACCCAAAGAGAACCAACGACAGTCACTAAAGAAAGTGACCTACGGAAGGAACCGGTAGTCGAACCTGAGGTAGAAATTAGGCGAGAATGTGGGGGAGTAAGCAAAGAAGAAGAGCTACTCAAGAGACTAGAGGAACACTCTAAGAAATTGGAGGAGAACAGTGTAAGGATGGACAAATTACAACAGGCCCTGGAACAACACAGGGAGGTCCAGCCCGAGCGCAGCTATGCGAGTGTGGCGGCGGAACCACACAGGAACGTGCCCTGGGTGAGACCGGCGCTACACTCCATAGTTGTGACCGGCCAGGACGAGAAAGAGACAGGAGAGCAAGTCCTGGAAAGGATAAGGAAAGTTGTGAACGCAAAGGAAGGAGGAATGAACGTGGAAAAGGTGAGGAAAGCAAAGGATGGTAGAATAATAATGGGATGTAAGACAGAAAGAGACAGAAACCTAATCAAGGAAAGGTTGAAAAAGGATGGAAGGGAGCTTAAGGTGGAGGACGTCAAAAATAAGGATCCCCTTGTGGTGCTGATGGACGTCATGAAATACAATACCGACGATGACATCGTGGCGGCCATCAGAAACCAGAACAGGGACCTTATACAAACAGACGGGAAGCTAGAGATAGCATATAAAAGGAGGGCAAGGAACCCACTCACCCACCACGTCGTGATGAGAGTGTCAACGCAGACCTGGGGGAGAATGACGGAGGCGGGCCACTTGCACATCGACCTTCAGAAGGTTAGGGTGATGGATCAGTCACCACTGGTGCAGTGCTCGCTCTGCCTTGGTTACGGCCACGGCAGACGGTTCTGCACGGAAACAGTCGAGAAGTGCAGCCATTGCGGAGGCCCGCACAAGAAAGACCGGTGCGAGGACTTCCTCACCGCAATACCACCATCCTGCTGTAACTGCTCCAAAGCTGCCGTAGACGAAAAAGAGCATAATGCCTTCGACAAGACGTGCCCAGTAAGACGAAAGTGGGAGGCCTTAGCAAGGGCATCAATAGCGTACTGCTAAGGGCGCCCCAAGCACACAAAACCGGCACCAGTCCTATCAAATAGTCCAGGCCAACTTGCGCAGGGGGGAGCTCGCGACGTCAGAAATAATGGTGGAAGCCGGAAAACGCAAGATTGCGGTTGCGCTGCTCCAGGAGCCTTATGTCGGTGCCATAAGTCGAATGAAGGGGTATGGGGGGGCGAGAATCATCCAGAGCCACAGTCAGATCGATGGCCCGGTCAAAGCTGCGATTGTAGTATTTGATCCGGACCTCGACATCATACAGTTTCCAAGCTTCACAACAAACAACATCGTGGTAGCAAAAATCAGGACTGGGGCCTGGGAGGTTGTCGTCATCTCATATTACTTCGAGCCCGACCCAGCACCGATAGAGCCATACCTGGAGCAGCTAAAATCCATAGCGCATGACCTCGGAACGTCGCGGATTCTGATCGGGGGCGACTCCAATGCTAAAAGCACCTGGTGGGGCAGCCTCGAAATCGACCACAGAGGGGAGGACATGGCTGGTGCTCTGGAAGAGATGGGCTTCCAGGTACTCAACGAAGGAGACACGCCAACGTTTGAAGTCGAACGCGGCGGCAAACTGTGCACGAGTCACGTCGACGTAACGGCCTGCAAAACGGAGATGCTCGACATAGTAGAGGACTGGAGAGTTGACGACGCCATGGTAGTTAGTTCCGACCACAATGCAATTCTTTTCAAACTGAAATTAGAAAAATCGAAAGGTATCAGCATTAAACGAACCACCAGAAAATACAATACAAAAAAGGCGAACTGGGACCAGTTTCGTGAGAAACTGGCCGAGTTATTAGCCGAAAACAACCTAAATAAAATCGAAATAGACAACATAACATGTAAAATCAAATTAGAAAATAGAATAGAGTCATTCATAAGTATAATAACAAAAATTTGTGATGAAATCCTACCGAAAAAGAAGAGCATTGAAAAGGTGAACTTACCATGGTGGTCCGAAGAACTCGCAAACCTGAAAAGAAGAGTACTTACCATGAAGAGAAGAATCCGTTGCGCAGCGCCGAGGAGAAGGCAGAGGGTCGTCGATGAGTACCTGGAAGCAAAAGAAGAGTATGAGAAGAAGGCAAAGAAGAAAGCGATAGAGAGTTGGAAGGGTTTCTGTGAAAAACAGGAAAGGGAGGGAGTATGGGAGGGGATATACAGGGTTATAAAATGTACGGGGAAGAGGCAGGAAGACCTTCCACTGACGGTGAACGGAAGGGTTTTAACGGAAAGGGAGTCGGCAGAAGTTCTTGCCCGCACGTTCTACCCAGAAGATCAAAAGGATGAGGACAACGAAGAACACAAACTACTAAGAGAGCGAGCCGAACAGATAAACGACATGGACCATGGTGAACATGATCCACAGTTTACTCTGGATGAACTCAGAACCGCCGCAGATAGTTTTAACCCCAAAAAAGCTCCGGGGTCGGATGGTCTTACGGCGGACATTTGCGGTCAGACGGTTCGATCGAATCCGGAGCTTTTCCTATCACTGGTCAACAAATGCTTAGAACTTAGCCACTTCCCTAAAATCTGGAAGGAGGCCACCGTAATCGTGCTCCGGAAGCCAGGAAAAGATGACTACACGGCTCCAAAATCATATAGACCAATCGGGTTGTTGCCAGTGATGGGAAAAGTTCTGGAAAAGATGTTGGTTGCTAGGCTGAAATGGCATTTAGTCCCACAGATCAGCACCCGCCAGTATGGATTCATGCCCCAGAAGAGCACCGAAGACGCCCTCTATGCCATGGTAAACCATATACGCCAGAAAATTTCCGAGAAGAAACTCGTGGTCGTAATATCACTTGACATAGAGGGCGCCTTCGACAGCGCCTGGTGGCCAGCAATAAGAGTCCGACTGGCGGAGGTCAATTGCCCCATCAACATCAGGAGGCTGCTGGACTCGTACCTTGAGGACAGGGGGGTGAGGGTGAGATACGCAGGTGAGGAAATCCCCAGGAAAACAACCAAAGGTTGCATCCAAGGGTCGATCGGTGGACCAATCCTGTGGAATCTTCTCCTCGACCCCCTGCTCAGGGAACTGGAGGACAGAGGGGACTACTGCCAAGCCTTTGCCGATGATGTCATCCTGATATTCGAAGGAAGTACCGCAACTGAGATCCAGCGACGTGCAAATGCCGCTCTCGAACATGTTCGGGGGTGGGGTGTCCGAAACAAGCTAAAATTTGCTCCGCACAAAACGAACGCGATGTTGCTCACTAACAAGCTAAAGTACGACACTCCACACCTGACTATGGGAGGGATCGACATTTGCATGTCCAGAGAGATCAAGATCCTGGGGCTCGTGATAGATGATAAACTGACGTTCAATAGCCATGTTGCAAGCACTTGCAGGAAGGCATTGAACGTCTACAAACAGCTGTCGCGAGCCGCGAGGATCAGTTGGGGACTTCATCCGGAGATTATCAGGGTGATATACACGGCATGCGTCGAGCCGGTCGTGATGTACGCGGCCAGTGTGTGGGCTCCCGCAGCCAAGAAGCTGGGTGTGCAAAGGCAGCTCAACGCGGTGCAGAGGGGGTTTGCCCAGAAACTCTGCAAAGCGTACAGAACCGTCTCCCTGAACTCGGCACTTGCACTGACCGGGATACTCCCCCTGGACCTCAGAATACAGGAAGCAGCCGCTCTGTACGAGGCCAGAAGGGGGGTGTCGCGGCCAGCGGTATTGGCCGATAGGGAGATGGAACTGATGGTTGCCTTTCAGAACACGCCACACCCAGCTTCTCAACCGGAGCTGCAGTTCCAAAACCTAGAAAGTAGCGAGCAGGTGGCTGAAAGCAACAGCCAGTCAGTGAGGATATTCACAGACGGCAGCAAAATTGACGGGGGAGTAGGTGCGGCGTTATCCATATGGAATGACACCGTTGAAACCGGAACCCGAAAATTGAAGCTGTCGTCATACTGCACTGTTTACCAGGCCGAGATGCTCGCTATACTAGAAGCGACCCGCATGGTGCTAAAGAGTTCCGCAGACTGCTACGGGATCTACAGCGACTCGAGGTCGTCGTTGGAAACAATCGGGCGTCGAGGCGCTGTACACCCCTTGGCCGTCGAGATCCGAAAAAATCTTGCCGAGTGCAGAGCACAGGACAAGGTCGTGGAACTCTTCTGGATCAAGGCACATGCAGGGTTCGCCGGGAACGAAAGGGCCGACACACTAGCTAAAGACGCAGCAACTAGGATCAAAAGAAGGCCAGACTACGATGCTTGCCCGGTTTCATTCGTCAAGCGGCAAATCCGCACGGATACGCTTGACGAGTGGAATCGGAGATATCAGTCGGCCGAGACTGCCGCCGTGACTAGAATGTTCCTGCCAGATGTGACCACGGCCCACAAGATTGTAACGAAGATGAAGATCGAAGGAGTTCTCACCCAGATACTGACGGGGCACGGTGGGTTCTCCTCGTACTTACATAGGTTTAAGTGCAAGGGGAGCCCATCGTGCATCTGCGATCCAAGCAAGGTGGAAGACGTCATCCACATAGTGCTTGAATGCCCTGTACATGGCAAAGAGCGCCACGATCTACAGCAACAGTTAGATACATGCCTGAACATTGCCAACATACCGGGAATCCTAGAAAAGGAAGTCAGCAGGGACTTATTCATAAACTTTTGTCTGGATGTTGCAAAACAAGTCGTACATAGAAATAAAACTTAGATATATAACTCGTTGCTAACAATATAT
>OX577857.1:3615000-4054581 GCA_951213275.1 Idaea straminata
AACACCAGGACACGAGAATTTTATATTTATAGAGATTTCTTACGTTGGCAATTTAACTAGCAGGTTAAGTTCTCCCACAGTGTTATATAAATAATGTTTTATTTGAAATCAGCTTACTGGATTGGATCCAGCTCTGCCTACCTTCGTAATGGTGGCGGCTCCAGGACCGAGCCAGCACAACCAGGTGCTGACGATCAACCCTCGTCCTGCTGATAATTATTATAACATATATTTAGGTAAGTACGATTGATTAAGTTCGTATGTTGAAAGAATGATCACGAAAGAGTATAAAAAACCGGTCAAGTGCGAGTCGTACTCGCGCTTCGAGGGTTCCGTACATTAGTTTCAACTCTCTTTCTGTACCCTTGCCGTGGTATGGTAGGTACCAATTTAACTTGATCCCTATTTCGTTTGGGCGCCCATACAATGTAAGGGTCAAGTTAAATTGGTTTCTCTATGTATGTATGGGGACACCAATTAATTTTCAACTTATTTTATTTACAAAAATTATATTAATTTTTGGAATTTTTCCTTTATTTGTGCTGTAAGACCTTGCTTTTTGCCAAATTTCGTGATTCTAGGTCAACGGGAACTACCATAGGTTTTCGACCCAAAACCTATAGGGTACTTCCGGTTGACCTGGAATTCTGGAATATTTTTTGGTTCTAGTAAAAAGTCTTAAAATGTTTTAGCAGTATTCCTAATTCTTAACATTACTTTTTAATATCTATGAACTTTCAAAGTGTCAACCTGATTTAATAATATCAACCTTGTGGTTATTGAAATATAATTTAATTTTAGATCATCCGTTAAATGCATTTAGCTGTAATATAGCTAAATATATTTAAGCACAATCTCATGCAAGCCGCCCTAAAATTTTATGAAAAAGGGGTGTAACTGGGTATTAGTTTATTTATTTTAATCTATACAAATGCTTTGTCCGAATGACTGACGGATCAACGCACAGCCTAAACCGGTGATCGTAAAGACCTGAAACTTGGGGTGTGTATTCTTTGTGTGACGTAGGCATCCGATAAGAAAGGATTTTCCGAAATTTTACTCCTTAGGGGGTGAAAAAGGGGAGCAAAGTTTGTATGGGACAACGTGATTCCTTGGTCCATTGTCGACTTTTACGCGGACGAAGTCGCGGGCAAAAGCTAGTATTCAATAAAATCACAATACCCACATTAAACTGCCCTAATCAATACTAAAAATTATCTATATTTTAACTTATAATAAGAAGAAGCCGTCGTCAAGATCCTCTCAAGGCACTGTTCGCAAAATCCTGGCAGTATTCCCTCGCTGAATAGCGATACTATAATATTTTAATTGATTATTTTCAGGTATCGGAATCGGTTGTGGTGTTCTCTTACTTTGCTTGTTGGTTGCCGCTGCTTTCTGTATCTGGCAGAAACGGAAGAGATCGAGATCACCCGTTAGGTATTCATCTATAATCTATTAAGGTTGCCTGGAAGAAATCGCTTTAAGCGATAAGGTCATCGCTAATAAGCTTTATCGTCCATTTTGTTATTTTCAATGTTTTGTGTGTTGTACAAATAAAGTGTTTATCTATCTATCTATCTATCTATAAAAATCAATGCCACTTTACGTTGTAATTTTATAACTCAAGAACGGGCTCACCTATCCAAACCAAATGTTTAAGCTTTGTTCGGACTATTTAGTAGATGGTTTATGTAAAGTTTGCACAAAATCGGTATAGCGGTTCTTCATTTATCACATTTTTTAAAAGCTTTACATAACTTGCAGTGTATTTCACTTTTTATGTAGCGAAGCACGTACCAAGCCGCTAGTAAACTAATAAATTTTGCATGAATTTGCTCACAGCGACATCTAGCCTTAAAGCTAAGCAACTTCGCTTATGTTATGGTGGCCTGACAATAATGTATAACTTTTAATACTTTCCATTTTGTATATATACCTACTTGCTACTTACATCATAAATGTGAAAGTTTATGTGTTTGTGTGTGTGTGTGTGTGTGTGGGTTTGTATGTTTGTTACTCCTTCACACAAAACCTACTAAACCGATTGCGTTGATACTGGGTATGTAAATAGCTGGAGATCTGGATTAACACATAGGCTACTTTTTATCCAGATATTCCCACGGGATCGGGACTTACGCGGGTGAAATCGCGGGGCGCTGGTACTGTTATGTATAGAAACACCCAGATCACAACAAATATTGTATTACTGGAACAAATTCTTATCTACTCTTTAACCAACTTGAAAAAAAAGGAGGAGTTTCTCTAGTCGTTACGTTTCTTATCCTTTAAGTCAAAATGTACCTATGCTTAAGTTTTTCGGCTTCAGTTTGAATAAGCTTAGAAACTAAGCTTAGAAGCTTAGAAACCACAAGGAATGTTCTTCATTAATGATAGCATCGACCCAGTTGGCACAATGGTCACCATGCCGGACTGCCAAACACAGGGTTGCGGGTTCGATTCCCGCCTCAGACAAATATTTATGCTTAGATATTTGTCTGTGGTATGGTTGTTTCTATGTATTATAAGTATATATTTACAAAAGAAAAGTATATCCTTTGTCTAGCACCCATACGTCTCGTTACTTAGCTTGGGGCTAGATGGGGATATGTGAAATGTCCTGCAATATTTATTTATTTATCAAGAAGTAGGAAAATATCTTACCAATAAACGGTTCATACAATAATAGTTTACAATATTTCCAGGACGCGTCGAAGACCGTCAACCAATGAAAGCACAGAAGGAGATGGATCAGAAATGAAGGTAAGAACATTAAATACAGCGAGATACATTTTACAATTATAATTGTAATAGGTTTCTCGTTATATGTAACAACAAATAAATGTTATACAAGTTATAATTTCTTTGAAGAAGGAGTGATGTTTGGTGGTGTCATCTCTTGTTAACGGTCGGAATCAGAATTGCAGACCCATTGTAGAGCTCTAAAACTGGTATTAATAGAATGTTTTCAACTCAAGATTCTAGACTTTTGCTCGAGTTCAAATTTAAATTCCCAACTAATGAATTTATTAGATAAATATTATAAGAATAAAATCATTCTAATAATAGTAATTTTAGAACTCTATGGTAATATTGATAACCTGAACCGTGTGGAAACTGTGAAGTTTCTCCGGTAGATAGCGCTACGAGCCTCAGTCGTCTATAAAAATAAATTTTAATTTGGTGGATCTTATGAGCACCGACCGCTACACTCAACCGGCAGTCGTATGTTCAAACTTCACTCGGGACAAAAAAATAACAATACCTAAATTTCATTAGTATGAGTTGAGCACTATAACAATAACATCATGTGAGCTCTCCTAACGAATTGTACAGTGAAATCTTGTTTAATTTAACAGAATATTGGAGGTCGCCTCGCGAACGGTGGAGGTTCCAAAGAAGCCGGCGAACCATTGCTCAATGGACACGTCCATATTACTGAAAATCCTTCAGTAAGTACCTATTTAATGCTACAATATTGATAGAAACTTAATTATTAGAGTATTAGGACGCGTAGAGCTGCTACGAGCTACTTGTAGCAGATAAGTTTACGTCGTAGCTGAAAAAAAATTACAATAATATTACTGAGGATGCTTGTATATTTGTCAGTTCGTCCTACAAAGTAATATAACTTAAATAATCAGAAAGCTACGACGCGTAGAGCTACTACAAGCTACGTGTAGCTGATAAGTTTACGTCGTAGCTGATAAATAATCATTTAGTGAGAACTCTATATTCTTGTCGCTATTACAAAATTAATAGTTATAAATTTTTCGAGAGCTACGACGCGTAGAGCTGCTACGAGCTACGTGTAGCAGATAAGTTTACGTCGTAGCTGATAATGATTTTATTATGGGAGTACTAATTATTATGTAAACTGTACTATCTATTCCTCAATTTTTTTGTCCGTTGATCTGTAAATTTACTGTGACTTTTGTAACTTCCAGCAAAGTAAAACACCGAACGGTAAAGTCCGTAAAGGTAGGTACGAGCCAGCGTTCGACGTGGCGCGTTACGGCGCCGATGCGGATACCACAGTGGAGACGGTGCTCGACGATTCAACGACTGCATTCAGTTTATTAGATACCTCGAGACGTCCAGAGTACGAGGACCGTGTGAGTAGGGAACTACATGAATCACCTAACAATCCGTTCAACAAGCTCCCAGATGACAACATGAACGAGCTGACCCGAGCTGCCCACTTTCCATTAGAGAACATCAAAATTCTACCCACCCTTCAGCCTAACGGTTGAAGCCGATACCAGAGCTCGGTAACACGGAACTACACAAGGGGTAGGTGGCCCCTGCATCGGTCGCTCTTTCGTCAATTCGAGTCTTGTTAGTTAAGGAAAGTTTGAGATTTTGTACAGATTTATTAGATGGAGTACGGTTCGGTTATACGACTTAAATAGAAGGGTACCATGAGGCTTGCAGTAGTGCGAGCGGGCGAGGCGAGTGTGTCTCTCCGCCGTAGGTTGCGTCGTATGTCGCGTCGTTGATGCGTCGCGAGGATAGCTTGGCGTGATTCGTTCCTAATTATAGACTTTATTTTTAACGACGTAAGGCTGATTTTTTTGGTAAAAATAGTACGGGTACGTGTTAATATTTAAGTGAAAAAAAATCAGGTCGAAAATAACTTAGAAAGACACGTGAAGTTATTCTCGCTCGATCGGCGCGATCGGCGCGGACGGCGCGGCGCGGCGCTGAGTCGCAACACTATGATACATAGCACCCCCTATTATTGTTACGAATGTAAATATACATTTTATTAGGAGAAAGCATTTGTATATAGCGTTATATCGGTGCGTGGCCCGCCATATCGCAAGCCTGTCGAGATAATATAGCCTCTAGACAATAATATACGAATGTCGTGACCACATGTTGACCTGTTGACCTGTTGACCTCTACACATTTTATTGGAATTAAAGTTAAGAGCATCGATCATATTACTTACGTAAAAAGTTTAAAGCAAACAGTGCCTCTGGAAAGTACACACCGAATGTTTAATCTATTATTATAATTAATGAAACACCGTTAGTGCAACGTAATCGTACAAAACATAGACCAAAACAAATTCCAAACATCCCATTTTATATACCTTAATACATTATTATGTACATAGTAAATATTTATTGGTGTTAAAATGTACCTATTTATTTATTACCTACGTTTCATAGACAGTTAAATAAAGCCTGAGATGCTATAGTTTACATAACATTCCACCCCATAAATATTGTACCTAAGCATCGATAAATATACGTTTTATGTATATAAATAATACATAATTACATATTTTAACGCACAGTTAAAGCTACTCGCTGTTATCGTTATCCAGTTTTCACCTATTTATTTAAGATGAACTTAGATACTTAATATATAAGTGCAGTAGATAGTAAAAGTATAAATACACGTGTCTTTAGGTAGTAGGTATTTAATATAATTTATTACAACGAACTACTAAGGAAATTAAAGTTATAGTACCTATAGTAGCTGTTGTTGTACCTACTTATAGTTTACAATGTGTTTGATGACCACAGGTAGTGTTGCCAGGATAAATTTATAAAAGATGAATAAAATAATACCACGCGGGACATAGCTACTAAAAATCCACCAAAACGATACTTTTTGGTAGTTTTAGTAGGACTTTTGAGCTGTTATTGGTCGGTTATCATTATTTTTTTTTAAACAATACGGGACGTTGTAACAAAAGCATCCCGAATAAGTTTTAATCGGAACACATCACTAGGCCTTTCAAAATCGGGTTGTCCCGCGTAAATAGGGTCACCTGGTAACACTAACCACAAGGTCCTCGCACCAAATTTTTAACACCGAAATTTTTAATTCCATATCACAATTTTTAACTACCTCATTTATATGGTTATAAGGTTATTTTAGATGATAATTTTCGTCGTTCGATTAAGTTAGTTCGCCCATCGAAATTTATTTCGTTCAATCACAATTTGTATTTTACTTTTCAGTTTCTTTTTGTTAAGTTTTGTAAATACATCAGTGAAACCGTATTTTACTATTAATCGTATTATTTGTTTTTATTTTCTTTTGTATTGTTTAATGTCGGCTTCAAATGTTTCTTGTCTCTGGTTTCTGTTTTTGTTAGGTATTGTTAAGTTCTTTATTTATGTTTGATCCGCAATCCGAACTCTTTTAGGTATATATCCGCCTATTTATCTTCTTTATACAGGATTATTAATAGTTAAATGAAAATGCGGTTGAGGCTACCTCTGTGCGTCATAACAAACAACTTTTGTTTTACGATTTTTGGAAATTCAAACAATATGATGATGTTATGTTTACCCAAAAATTATTAAACTTTAAATTTTAATATTAAGTGTCCTATATCAAGGAGCTATAGAGCTCTGGACCTTATAAAGGCGTGCGTGGAACAAAGTCAACACGTAAAGGCCCTTTACAATAGATTTTAATTATTTTTTAAATAATTAAATCGGCTGTTTACCGGCTGTATTACAGCTATCTGGCTGGTTTTATTGGCTGTTTTAAATTTAAATGACCGTTATTAAAAATGTCTGTCGATATTCGACTGAACATCTAAAATTTAAAAAAAGTTACAGCAATAATAATTTTAACAACCAATTACAATATAGTAAAGTTACTTACAGGTCGTAAAAAAATTGTTTGTTATAGTGCTCCGAGGTACCTTCTTCCACTCTTTTAGCTGATCAATAACCTTGTACATTTGTTAATAACTACATAAAAACGCACCAATTTAGTTTAAATAGTCTACACTGATAGGTATGAAGGTATCTATGTCTATTATAAAGAAAATTTATACAAAAGCACCTAGGTACAATTGAAAAGTAAATTAAGTACAGTATTTAATAAAAGAGGATTACATTACTTGTTCAAAAAACTGTTTTCTACCCTTCATTTTATCAGATTTCGGTGTTTTTACCCGACTGCAATGAAAGGGTGTTGTTTTACGCGCCTATCTTTGTATGTTTTGGGATAAATAATTCATTAGAAACTAGGCTTCTATGTGTTCTTTTTATATTTTAAAGTTATCTTTTTTTAAAATAAATAATCAATCATGTGATTTAGTATCCAAACTATTCAAACGATTGACAATAACATAACATTTTGTTGCAAGTTAAGGGGTGAAAACAGGTATGGAACGAAAATTTCATCAAAAATTGGTATGTGATCCTCTTAAAAAGTGACACCTCTTAAAGATGACACTTAATCGTCTGCTAGATTTCAAGCTTTTAATATTCTTCTTTAATTTCAAGAAGGAAATTAGAATCATTAATAAATATAAGTAATTTTTAAAGTGCAACTAAAAATAATTTAAAAATTGAGGGAACGTGATACGTATAGGGAAATTAAAAAAAAACTCTTCGGGTTAATGAGAGATATTTCATAAATAACACCATTACCATCTTAAGTTTTTATTGATATACCGCAATAAGACGTAATTTCAAAGTTATATTTTAGGTTAGTCATTTTAGGAATTGGTCATTTTGTGACCGAATCTTAAAAGAAAAACGCCGACTACCTGAGTACCTGAAATTTCAATTACACTAAGTATAATTAGACTAACTCGTAGTTGTAGTTTTAGGTAAAATATTCGAAGCTAAGTTATAACTATATTGACACAGGGTGTTTCTAAGTTTCGGTTGTCCGGTGTTAAATTGACGTATTCGTAATATAATTTTGAAAACGAGAATTTTAACTTCAACAGAGAATTTTGCTGTTATCTTGCAAAGTAGATGTTATTTTTTTTCATCAGTTAAGTTATTTTTTTCCGAGAATTCCCTATTGTTGTTCGTATCATTTTTAACTTCATATAATATGTTTTAATTATGTTTGTTTATCAATTAAGCTACCTGATTTAATATTTATGTATTATGTATTAAGTGAATCTCCGAGCTCTGTAGAAAATAGACGCTTTATTTTATGACACAAGAATTGTTAGAAATAATATGAAATATTAGTATTGTTCAAACCCTTAGTTAATTGGTACTGTAAGGTTGTTAACACACTTATTACCTTAAATCTCACAATAGTATATTTAGTGTACAAATAACGAGAAAAGTCTTGAAAACTTATATCTATTTCTTTTATGAATGAGGCAAATACTCTGTAGGAATTAATACAAAATTGTAGAGTTCTAAAATTACTATTGAAATTTTTTAATTCTAATAAACTTTGTCTAATAAATTCTGAGTTGACAGACTAAACTTCAACTTAAGCTGGACTTTAGAATCTTGCTTGGGTTAAAACATTTTAATGATAGCAGTATTGGAACTCTACAATGGATCTGAAATTTTGATACCTGACTGTCAGGGTAAGTGCAGTAGCTATCTCTTAAAGCTATAGAATAAACCTGATCATGGACTTTCGTCGTATTTCGATATCACACAACAACATTGAAAACTTCTGTGGCGCGGTGGGTGATTTTCCGCTTGTGAGGCAGATGGTTGTGGTTTTGATTCCTGCTTTGGTATTAATATTTGTACCATTTATATGTTTTTGTTTAGACATTTATACAAAAGAAACTCATTTAACAAGTTCAGTTGCATTTTTTCAAGCTAGATGGCGGTGTTTAAAATGTTTTACAAAATCCGCACAGGAATTTATGATATGAGAGATGCTACGACACTTATGGCACTTGTCCTGTACATTTTCTGATGACATTTATTATTATGTGTTTTATATCTGTTTTCTTAATTAAGTATTTTTTCTTTATGAAAATAACACAGTTCACTCGCGGTTGTGTTTTAACTTTACAGTTTAATATTTATGTTATATTTGTTTTTTAACGGTATACAATGTGTTCCAATAAAGGTTTTGTTATTCTGGTGTTGTTCTAGACGTCTAGGCGAATAAATTTTGTTCAACGACATTTGATAATTCTTTAGGAAAATGAGGGTTTATTGCAAAAAGAGCGTTTGAAATATAAACACAATAAACATCAAGGTCAATAACCTCGAACTTAAAAACAGCTGATTCAAATTTTCAATAGTCGAAGAACAAAAGTTGTTTTTATTACAACTCATTGGAACACATCGTATACTAATGCAAAACCAAAATTTTGTCGATAAAGGAGACACGGAAATGATACCTGAACGTTGTACAAGTTTACTGTAACTTTACTGTAAATCCTCTAGGATATTATTGTAATTATGTAGTTTCTGCCGTGTTTGTACCAAATAATTAAGTATACCTTGATATTGAGATATTTTAAATCACTGTTAGCACACCTGCAGGTGTGTTTTTATCTTTCCCGTGGCATAATTTCATCAGAAACCCCTATCTCATTAAGGTGATTGTTACCTAGGTGCCCGCGAAAAGCAAATTCTTAACATGTTTTTGTTAAATGATCTTGTTATGATTTATGTTATTTTCGAGTCTTTAACATTTTATCTTTAAATCTTTAAAATTAAAGCAATATTAAAACTTAATTTGATCAATTTGCAATGCACAATAATTGACGGGTAATTTATAAATAACACACTACTCTTTTTTACATTTACGATGGTTGCGAAGTGTAACAGTTAAAAATTAATTGGCGGGCGACATCACCTTTTTGTATTTTAGTTACTTAATCCGAACTTCTTCAAAATGGCTTGTCCGTCCTTGAAAAAAGAGGGGAGAATAAAAAAAGCCTGATAATCGTGCCTCTGTTAATAATTTGGAATTTCATTTCCCTATATTATTAATTGATATAATCTTGTTAAGTCACCTTATTTAGGAAAAACATTGTTTTATCTTGAATGAATTAGGTTCATTTAAAGTGTACATTACCCAGAATTCGACGACAAAATGAAACTTGTTTCAGCTCCATGTCAGTACTGACATTGTCTGTTTTATTTGATGTGCGCATAGAGGTACTTCGATGTACATACTCGCCAAATTCGAAAAAAATAAAGATTTTATGAAAAAATATCCCAGTTAGAAAAAGAAACCTAACATTATTTAGTGAAACGCTATTTTAGAATATTTTATTAACTTATTAAAACCTTTTATAAGCTGTAAAAAACCATCTAAAACTTTTGAAACTGTGTAATTAACAATCTATTAATTCTTAGAAGAGTCGTTTATTGCAATATGGGATAGTTCCAAAGCATTATAAAGGTTTTAGTAGTGTATTACATAATAATGTCACATTTCGATTTCTAACTTGGTGTTTTTTTTAAATACTTACATTTGGCGGGTCTTTTGTTCGCGATCACCTTAACTGGTTTAAACTAATTTTAAGCAGGTATTTAATTTGATTATTTAATATTTATATGATTGTTTGCAATGAAATTTATTAAAACGGGTCCTCCATTCCATTTTACTCTTCAATAGCATAATTATTACATAATTATAAATAACCACACATTCCATAACAGCTGCAATAGTATCTTTCATTACAGATTTTTTTATTATTCATTGTAAAACATGTTTTATTTCATTAATTATTAATATAACGTTATAAATACAAAGCAATAGAAATAGGATATTTTCAAAATGTTGTAGATTTATCGTCTATGTTATTTATGTTTAACTGAATGTCAAACACAACTGAATCAATTTACAAATAGGTACAGTCGCGGTCAAAAATACAGTAGCAATCTAATAAAGCTTTGGGAAAATTGCGACTTACGACCTTTTTCTATAGATGAGCGCTGTTACAATCCATACGTATGATACGTTAATACTCACACATATAATGCTCTATCTACGCATGTGTGTGTAACTTTGATCTAAGACGCGTGTGTTAACTTTTAAAACAGTGTAATGATTTAAATTCAGGGTTCTCTTAACTATTTTGTTCATAAACTTTTTTAACCGGTCCTTAAAAGTTTGAGGTCGTAAAAAACTGCTTAAATAATATCAACTTAGAGCAAGCACTAACTACAATATTATTTGAGTTGTCCTAAGTATTAATTTTAATAGCCTTTTTTTAAATAATATGCCTTTTTTTCTTTGTATATAATTT
The DNA here is from genome assembly GCA_951213275.1 of Idaea straminata. Lineage (NCBI taxonomy): Eukaryota > Metazoa > Arthropoda > Insecta > Lepidoptera > Geometridae > Idaea > Idaea straminata. Next base: position 3,625,961 of record OX577857.1, read on the forward strand.
TTTCATACAATATTTGTACTTTGGTTCAAAGTGGGTTTTAAAACGTGCTTCTGGACTTTTGCTCTGGACTGTACCTAGTTTAAATTGATACTTCATCTCTACCAACAGTGTATAATAATATGGTTAATTAATATTTCTAGAATTTTAACGTCTGCCTATTTGCGGTTTTAAAGAGAATTTTTTAATAAAAATACAAATTTAATTGTGTTGTAAATATATAGATGTAGTACGTATCTAATTATAACAGGTTTTTAATATTTTTGTAAAATCTAAAATCTAAAAAATGTTTTATGAATTGTTAAGAATATTGTCTACTTGTAATAACTGCACTCAATTTAGTTTTTTTAATTTCTATTTTTGCGGAATGTTATAATTTTATTATCTTTTGTATTGAATTTTATGTATAGTTTGTGCTACTGCGGTTTCGTTGCATGTACTTACGCTATAGAACGTCCAAAAATATAATTTAAGACGATCTGTGTGGAGATAAATCTCTCTCTATCTGTTAAAAACTATCTATCTACTTATAAAGTTAAAACGAGTTTTAAAAGTTTTGCAAATTCTGTCAGTTTTTATTTGCAATGTTATTGGTTAACTTTGCGACGACTCATTTACAAGCAACTTATTGTAAACACACATACTTATTAATTAGCTTAAAAATCAGGGGACCAACTGACCTCTGTAGTGAATTTTATTCTTTCCAAATCTGGCCTAAATAGCATATAATGAATTAAATTTTTAAGATTATTCTTAAATGAGACATTCTAACTGATAATTACTTGATATATTTTTTTTAATTTGTCGTCTATAAACTTTATTTCGTTGCAAAGCACCAATAGCATAATTATATTAATTAAGTTAAATGTAATAGGGTCGGGTGGGGTAGACAGCCCTGATATTTCACTAAAAAATAAAGTAATTGAACACCACAATCGTCCCCTAATAGATGCCGCATACAGAACAAGAGAAGAAAGCAACTCATACTTGCTGGAATTCAAAATTGTATTGAGTTCCTACTAGTTTGTCTACAAGTCGGGTATTTGATCGCCCGTGTTATTTTGCTAGTGCATCATATTAGCCCATACATGTCCACTGCTGGACATAGGTCTCCCCCAAACGACACGACCGCTACAATGTCGTCGGTCTACCAGACAGCTGGTCTCCCAACAAGTCGCGTTGCATTTTGCGCATTTTGCTAGTTAAAGCAAGATAAAATATCGAAGATATTGCTAGCATAAAGACAATCTAATGTCCCCTTATAATACACTTAAATAAGTTAAATATGATTTTGAACTACAGCAAATATATGGCTGGTACAGCTACAAAAGGAGGACAGGTCGGTAACGTTTTCATTCCTCTGCCTTCTTCGTACCTTCGCGTCCCTCAAAGGTCCTCGTTTATTTGGAGGTCTTCAAGCCACGAGTGTAATCGTCAATTACCACCGGTTGAGATAGTGGTCAAACGGTGACCTATATTGTATAAATAAAGCTGTTGTATGTATATTTTGTTCTATAAGCGGTATTTATTAGATAATCCGTGTTCAACACCATACTCAGAAAAATAAAAAGGTTAATAATTAATCTTTGATTCATTTTTATTGACTTATATCTTTCGCTCCGGAAACAAAACAGTGTGAAGGTAAAATAATAATTCGCTATGTGAAAGGTGTTAGTAACTGAGACCCCGCCTGACCCTAAATAGGAAATTACGACCAGATCAGTGGCTCAATTTGTATTTAAGGAGTTGTAAAGCCACAAATCTGTTATACCATCTGTAACTAACTAGTTAGATAGTTATATACAGGGTTATTGGTAATTATACAAGAAAGCGGTTAAGGGCAATCAACGTTTGTTCTACGACTTTTAGAAATTTAAAGATTTTCGAAAATTTGAGGTTGTGTGTGAGGTATTAATTACACACTTAAGATTAAATACTTATTTTGTAAGTTTTATCGACTGTTCTAAGTCTTGATGGTGATTAAAAAAAATCAGCTCAATCAGTAACCGGGAAGTGGATCAAATTTAATTTGTAAAATCTGCTGATTTTCCTAAAAAAGCGCCAAAAAAGTTCACATTTTCAAAAGTCGTAGAACAAAAGTTGATTGTTAAGGTGTACAGAAGTAACTCTCAACCGCTTTCTTATAATATAATTACCGATAATCCTGTATATTAAATTCTTACCAGGACCTACAATAGATATACGTTTCAGTATCTTGAGACAACTAATATTGTTAATTGAAATTGTATTGTGGGGATACGATAAGACATATTGTACCTATTTGCTACGTGTTTAAAATCGGTCAGAAAAGTAATCGGTCACTTTCATAAACTAAAGAATGTGACGTCATACTTTGTAACTTTGATAATCCAACCTCTTTGGGTTATTAACGCTCGAATACTAAAGGAATACTAAAAACTTATCTTAAGTGGCGATTAAATTGACATTTAAGTGTCATGGTTAAATAGGATATGTTCGTCTTAATTATTTAGGGGACCCCTAAACGTTTGAGTATTCGGGCATAAGTTTATTGCATTATAGACCTCTTTGGTTTTAACGAGACGTTTCTGGTGCGGATTCGTCCTTGATTAATTCCACCTTTTTTTTCTAAATTATTATCTTGCTTGCTCAATAATCTCTCTTTTGTGACTATTTTATAAGGTACAGTCTGCAAAGGACTGAGGATAGCAATAATTTTTACTCCATGCTACTGGTAGGGAGTGTTATATTTACATTACATACCTAAAAAATGATAATTTTTCGAACCATTCTTAGAATTTTACTGCTTAGTCGGGTCTTTAATCCATTAAGCTTCTGTACCTATATCTTTTAATTAAAATCTGAAAAAGAAATTCATGTTTATCTAATCGCAGTTTTTATATGAGTAAGTTGAACTTTTCATTCGTTCTAAAGGTCGTAAGTATCTCCACAAAACTGTTTAGTTTATAAATCAATCTACCTCAACCAAATTACCCATTAATGTTATTTCTAAGTGTTCTTTTGAGTCTTATTATTACTAATAAATTACTGAATTGTAGTGTTTTATAATAATAAAAAAATAATGATTAGTTCCAAACATCCCCTTTTGATATGGTAATTATTGTTACCAAAAATATTGAATGAGGTTGATGAAGTGTTGATGAGGTATTGTAAAGTTCGAGGTGATATTAAAACATTTGAAAATTAATTGAATAATTGTATTTTATTGCATTTCATTCCTTTTTGTGCCTATAGGTACTTGGACTGCTTGTACACAGGAGCGGGGCGGAGAGGAGCGGAGCGGTTTCCACCAATAGAATTGCATGAAAACTCCGCACGCAGATTTTTTGCGGAGCGCTATTGGTGGAAACGCCGCTCCGCTAACCCTTATGTGGACAGGCAGCCTTACGCTTGCCAAGCAACTATGCTACCTTAGTCTCAGCTTAGTCGACCATGTCCAAAGAAAAGAACTTGTCAATACGTCTGGAGCCAACTAAGCCGCGGGTTTCATCACGATGTTTTTCTACATCAAAAAAAAAACTAAATCAAAATCGGTTCATCCGTTCGGGAACTACGATGCCACATACACACATACATACAGACACGTCAAACTTATAACACCCCGTCGTTTTTGCGTCGGGGGTTAAAAACGTGTTCCAAGCATTACAATAATGGTCATACAAAACTCGACCGTTCGGATTCGATTCGTCAAGAGTAGTCATATTAGATCCCCTGTACTAAGTGAGTAAAATTCTTATTGTCCGAACGAATGAAGCGTCAAGTCACGTAAAAATATCTGGCAACACTAAAAAAATAAAACCCGTTTCAAAATTAAATAAATTACTGTTTATTGATAAGTTGCACAAGTAGACTTTGTCTGCAGAGGCGTGACACCGCGCCCTCGTCTTTCCTTCGAAGCTTGGCTGCCAGCCGAGCTAAGCTGAACCGGGATTTGGTTCTACCTTCGCGACGATCTCCTGGAAAAAAGGTAAACAACTTAGTACGATTAGAGATTAACTAGATATTGTACTTGTACTTGAACGGGCTGTTTTCCGCAATTAGACGCTTTTTAATTGGGTCATTTTTGCGTGAGGATGGAGTAGGCTTGCCCAGCACCTACTACCGTCAGATCTTCAATATATACTTATATCACATAGAAATAACTAAACCACAGACAAATATCTAAGCATAAATACTTGTCTGAGGCGGGAATCGAACCCGTTTGGCAGTCCGGCATGGTGACCATTGTGCCAACAGGGTCGTCGATCTCTGATTATTTCGTAAGTGAACATACCAAGCATATTCGCAGCGTTACAAAGTGACAGTTTCAAACTTAGAGAAAAAAAATATAAAGTTCACCTATTAATATTTGTAGCTTTTAATAACCTACCTTCAGCAACTCTCTGCCAACATTCTCTATCAACATTGACCATTCCCGTGGAAGCGCTGCGACCAAGTATGGACGGTGTACGCCCTAGAGTTGACTCTTGGTTCCCAGTTGTTGATTCAGCTACGTCACTGTCGCAACTTATTCTGCTATTTCTGAAAGTTAATGGTAATTTTGTTAAATTCACAAAGTAAAATTCAAAGAATACCGAATATGCAGGGGGTTTCCTTAGAATATTGAACTATTTGTGCGGTTATTATATACCTTCCTAATGTAACACTCGAAATGAATCAATGTATCCCTAAACCACATTTCATCAAAATCTGTTCAGTAGTTTCGGAGCCTATTCAATGCAAACATACAAACATTAGGTAGTTCCTGATATTAGCGCGTTCAGCAGCCATACAAATAAACTTTAATCTTTAGCTTTAATATTGGTAAAATAAATTATTAGTAAAACTAATACCGAAAATACCTTACTGAATCGATACTTTCTTGAAAAAATAAGTTCATTAGGTATAGGAGTATGATCGACATAATGACATATAATAATTAAATCCTTAATCTCTCGCAATCTAATAAAATAGGTTATTAAGACACGTACCTATCACCTCTTCTTAAGTCGCTCACAGAATTGATTCCCTCTCTTCTTCTCATCGATCCACTTGAAAACAAGAACCTCTCTCTCGCTGCTCTTATTTTAGCAGCTCTCTCCGATAATCTAGCTGTAGTAGCTTCGTGGTCTATAGGAAATACAGGCGCTTCTACTGTAGATATAGATCTGCCGTAACTACCTGGATTCTCTGCCATATATCGCGATAAACTTGGGACTACTGTATCTGAAAACTGTCTTAAAACTGGTAATGAAAAACCTGTTGAAGTACTTTGTGTTTCAGGTAGGTTTTTTGCTAAACCTGGTGCGGGTATAATAGTATCAACGCTTGTAGCACCAACAATTGTTTCCTGACTGTCTTCGATCTTTCTCTTTGCTTCTGGTGATTTTGTTCTAGATTGTTCAGGGTGAAGCGCATTTGCGCTATGAGATTTGAGGACTCCGTCGGCGTTGGTAGATGTAGGTGCTAACCGCTTTTCAGTCGATGTTTGATCTCTTCTAGATAATTGACATGCACTTGCGGATTTTTGAACTTCCCTCTCAAGAAATGGGTTGTTTCTGAGAAAAAGATTAAACAGAAGCTTTATTTTGGTTTTTTTATTTTATCGGGTTAACTAGGTATTGATAATAGTCATTGTGGGTACCTGATGTTAACCCCAACAGGCATGTCGGGCGGCCTTCGTCTCTCAGCTGAAGGTGATCTCCAAGCCGGTGATGATGCTCCGCTGTTCTCTCCGGAAGTATGTCCTGAAATTCGGAAAATTAGGAACCTACTAGAAAAGAAATATATCTAGACTAGCTCCGCCCCGCGGTTTCACCCGCGTAAGTCCCGATCCCGTAGGAATTGACTCTAGAAAATGTTTGTATGGGAAATAGAAAATGACTGTTTTTAGGGTTTTCCCGGAAATTATTCGATTTTTTCTCGCCTTTTAAACCTTCCCTAGACCTCCACGAACATTTCAAGACTAAGATAAGATAAATCCGTTCAGCCGTTCTCGAGTTTTAGTGAGACTAACGAACAGCAATTCATTTTTATATATATAGATTTACCTAGGTAACTAATAGTACTTATATAGTCAAACCTACTTACCTTCTTCATTAATTTTCTTATTGTATCTCTGAATCATAATTCTAATGGATGGTGCAGTCTCTTTGGCTGTAGGTTTTCTTTGTGAAGACGGTGATGAAGGTAGAGGTGGTCTTCTCCTTTTTTTATGGTCTTCCTTCTCTTGATTGTCACCACCGTTACGATCCGTAGACCGAGAACTTTTATCTTTCGGGCTCTCAAATCTTTCCACTCCTCTTATGTCTTCAATTCGACCATTCTCGGAAGGTCTTACTTCGTCTAAATCTTCAACATCGACCGGTATAACTGCTCTTGGTACCGATTCTCCACTTCGTACAACTGGTGAAAATATTTTTCTAGTTGTTTTAACTATGACTTCTGGGGAACCTTCTCGAGGCTCTGGTGCTTTAAGTTTGAGAACGAATACCTACAAAAATGAGAGAACTTAATTTTTTTAAATTAAATTAAGTGATATTTCAGATATACTTACATCTCCCTCTGAATCCGAATGCAATGAAGCAGGGGGCGTTCTAGGTTTTTCGGAACATCGCCGAGGTCTTTTTTTTCTTCTAGGAATCTCAACTGTTACAGTGTCTACAGTGTCATGATCCGTATCGCTTTCTGATGGCTTCGACTGCTCCCTTTCTAGTCGGGCCCGTGATTTTGATTTCTTTTTGCCGTTTGGTTTTTCAATGTCTTTTCGTTTATTTTCTTCTTTAAATTCGTCCATGCTCGATTTATCTCTTAATAGTTCCTTAACATTATTTTGCTTTGTAGATTTTTGAATTCCTACTGAAGATGACTCTTTTTGTGATTTATCACTTAAATTGACGATGGCAGTTATTTCCTTACAGTCGCTGTCGTTCTCGTCTTCTCTTTCTTTTAAACGACTTGAACTGTCCCTTTCTATTTCTTCAATTGTTTGTCTTATGAATTTGGCATCCTCTTCTATGCTAGTTTGTCGACATATTTTTTTTCTAACTTTTTCCTCAGACTTTGACTGTAAAGTAACAAATATTCAAATAAGATTTGTCTAAAACATCAAATTAATTCAACTCCATGAGAAATTTACCTGTTTTCGATTTGTTTTCGGCCTTGCGCCGGTTTCTTTGTATTTAATACTATTACCACCTGAAACAAGAATGATTTCTGTAATTTATATTTTTGTCAGTATGTATTTCACTTAATAGGTCTACAGTAAAACGTACTAGTTGCGTTTGGTTGCACCACGGCTGTGCCAGTAACAGCAGAGCTGGTCTCACATAGTAGTCTTGCTTCTGCTTGACCGTAGGTATATACTGGTTTCTGAGGAGTGTGACAAGGGGACACTGCTACAAGAGGTGCAGCAGTGCATACTTCTTCAGCCTCTACTTCTACAAGGATCGCACCTCGGGTCTCTTCATCATCGAACTCTCTACCATACTCAGATTCCAAGTCATCAGCGTCATTGAGACTAAGAGTCGATGTGTGAAGTCTTCCAGAACCAGTAGCAGATGGTGCCACGCTTCCATCAGATTGTGTTCTTGTAAGTGGCGCTTGAGGTTGTTTTCCACTAGTTCGGGCAGCTTGAAGAAGAGCAGATGTAGATGCCTCTGGAGCAATGCCTTTTGATTTCTCCCATTCGTGTAATTTTCGTGTGAAAGATCTAGATATACCTTAAAATGGAAAATAAATGTAAATAAAGTACATTCTATCTTTGCCACGTGCCTAAGCAGGCAGGTATAAATAAAAACTCACCATGAAATTTAAACATTCCAGTTGAGGTTCGAACTAATACTTCATCTGGTTTGGCCTCTTCTTCCCAAGCCGGCACAGAATTCGTTTCTTTCATTCTTTGCCATGCATCTGAAAAAAAAAGTTAAAAATGTTGTAAAATTAAATAAAAACCCCGAACTACAGGAATTATTCAGGTATATTATTTACCCCATTTTTTGAGGAAATCTTCACTAAGATCCTGCCTTGCCGGTATGGGTAGTGGACTTTTAACACCTTTCTTGAGTTGCCACTCAACGAGTTTCTTGCGGAAGTCAGCCGAGAGCTCCTCTTCGGTTGCCACAGGCCGAGTTGCTGAAAATTATTATAAACATGAAGCTGTCTATTTTTGCGTTAAAGTGTCTTTGCTTGATAGTTTACTGAACTGTTTCAATATCAAGCAATAGATATAGTTGATACATACACGGATTTGGATGAAGTTTCCATCTCCTATCATGGAACTCTCGACCAAGCCGCGACTGCAGCGCCGCATAGTCTCGTGCAATCTCTTCTTTTACTGCACTCGCCTCGCAACCGCTGCTTAGTCCTTCTATTTCTAGAAAACAAGTATCAATATAGAGTATTGTATTTAATTTGAGTATACTGTCGAACATCTGTCGAATAAAATACCAACCCAGATACCAAGATACATATTGTCATTGGTGTCAATTTACGAAGTAGGTAAAAAAACTGTAGGTAAAAAAAATCCGATGTAGAAGACCTCGATAGTTATATGTAATTTATGAATACAGGGGTATGATCAGGGTATGATAGGAGTAAAAGTGTTCCGTGGGTGTGATACCAGAAAGGTGTGATCTAAGCAATCATTACCATATCATTTCCTACACATTGTTTATTATCTGGCTTCTTAGAGATAGATTTTTATAATAAATCCCCTTTTTCCCTGCTGTTTCCACTGATTTAGTACTAGTGACAGTATTTTTCTTATCAAACCGTCATCGAGTATTATCATCTGAGCACAGACTACTATAATATGCTTACTTCTCTATGATGCTAACGCATTTTCTGAGCATTACTTAGTAGACTGTGCTTGTGAGGTACGAACGTCAAATTCGATGAGACTGTGGCATATATTGACAACCTCTGTCACAACAGAATTTTTATTTTACTTTTGATATAAAATTATAAAATCGCAGTTTATATTAAATTAAAATTTAAAAACCAAGCTGGGTATATTAAAATGTAAATATGTGATGTATTAACACGGCAACTATTTAAAAAATATCATGAATAACATGACGGGGGATCCATCTCCTGCTCTTCACCAATGGTTTCAGCCTATTTTGTGTTTACATTTTTGCTGTTAGTCTTAATTTACAACATAGTAAGTTAAGTACATTTCTGCTTTATCTACTATTCACCTACTTAGCTACTTTTATATCAAAATCTAAATACAGGAAGTAAAATTATGTTAAATGTCCCTTTCGGGTTTTAATAGTGGGGCAAATTCTTTGCATCATGTCTGATGCCCCGGGGGGAGCTGTGTATTGTTTGGAATTTACCATTGAAAGTCCCAGCAGGTTTTTGTATCTCCGCGCATCTTCGGGGTGCTGGGATACGAGAGCATTACTTCTAAATTACACTCACGCATACACGTACAATGTACATGGCTTACACCCTATTGCCTCACGCCAGCGCTTCCACTCAGGCCCTTGTTCAGATAATAAACCCCACCGAGTCCTCCATACAATAGACCATTTATGGAGGGAGTCGATCATCTTTCCCTAAGGGTTGTATGACGTCTGCGAAGGGTATTAGTGATGTTAGCCACCCTTTCCCGTACGTCCACTTCACCATGACGGCTTCAAAATTTTTTTTATGGTGCCCCAATTGCTGTTTATTGACCATCGAGAGGCCAATTTAAACTCTCGGGCAAATCCAATCAAAAATGTTTGTCAGTTACTTTTGTTAATTATTGCAGTCAACTGGAAACAACCAATTTGCAGCCACCGCCTCAGTTATCCGGCAGATATGGTCTGGCAGATGCCAATCATGCGCACAAAACTCCTTATCAGAATTCAGTGTACTAAGCGGAACGGTAGACTTAAGTCGGCCATCCAACCAAGTTGGGACCACCAGCCACAACCGAAACTGCGTCTGCGACTCTTGCCCATGCGCTTTGGTAGAGAACTTACTGACGTAAGCTACGGGCACATTTCATATTAAGAAGTTATGTAGTTCACTTCATAGTATGCCGGACTGCCAAACACAGGGTTGCGGGTTCGATTTCCACCTCAGACAAGAATTTATGCTTAGATATTTGTCTGTGGTCTGGTTTTTTCTTTGTATTATCCCTATTCATATTTATAAAATTCTCATGTCGCCGTATTAGTTACCAATATCCACCTAAACGACTGAAGCGATTTGTATGAATTTTTTTGTGAATATTCGTTCTGAGAATCGAACCACTAACATAAGTGTAGTTTCTTAGCTTAAAGGCTAGATGGCGATGAGTGGATTGTCCTGCATTTTTTATTTATTTATAGTATCTCGTTTGTATGAAGTCCTACACAATCTTTAGCCTAAATTTAACTCGACCGAGACCTCACATATCGGAACGACCTAAAGGCAGAATGTTCTACATATCAAAATGACACTTCGTCGATCATAATGACTTAGTAGCAAAACGTCCTATAATTGGAATTACACGATATCAAAATGACCTAGTAGCAAAACGACTTAACGCAACACTACCTTTTTTACATATTTTGATGATTCATTTCAGGAAATGCTCTCCTATCCCCCAGATCTTGCAAGAAACGGTTAATACAATAGCGCAACTAATTCACAGTATTTATAGCGTTGTAAGTATTTCACAATATGGACCTATTCTTAACATCTTGGTTTAAACTGACTGTAAACTTTTTGTATGCTCCGATTTTAGTTCGAAAACGTATATGAGGACCTTGCAAGAGTGCTGCGATGTGGTGGTACGTGTATCAGAGAACCCCAGGTAAAAACTATTGTAGCTCTTGGTTTGGTTGTTTGTGGCGATAAAATGAACTTCTTGTCTAAACGCTTCCAGCAAATTTGCATTTACATGGAAAGACTTACACAAAAACGTATAAAATATTGTATTATGACTAACGAAATAATTGTTTACAGGCGTTAGGCAATCATGGCAATACTCCAGCGGAAAATCTTAGCTTTAATAATAAAGATGCAGCTAGGAAACAGGAAATCAGTAACGAAGGCAGAAAATCAAAATCAAACATTTCTTTTATAATAGATGCTGAAGAATCGGGTAAAAAAGGTAAAAAGAACAAGAAGAATCAAGAATTAAATAAAAAAGATGAATCTAAGAATAAATCCAATCAAGACCTAAATATCGTAGAACATAAGAAGAGTAAGACAAATCACGAGTCAAAGTTTTTCAAGAAGAAAGAAAAAGAGACGAAACCTGAAAGTGAATCTTCCGACGAGAATGTAAAACCTAGTAGTTCTGTATTGCCCAGTTATTGCACTAAATGTAAACAACAAAACAAAAGTTGTTCAGAAGGGTGTCCGAAAGGAAAAAAATAAATTGATAAAATGTATTTTAGTATTTTCCTTATACGTGGTGGGTAAGTACTTATTGCTTCAAATGATACAGAAACAATATTTAGATATTTTAAATGTCTTAAATTGAAAACAGTGTAATAATTCCTACCCAGGATATTAGTAGATATGAGGTTTTTCTAGCGTATAGTCACTAGTAACGTATAATAGCGGATTAGTAAGTATTTGCGCCACCAATTTGATAGGAAAAATCTCTACGTAGCCCCGAACATGGACATATAAAAAAAGGATCAAATACTCTAGACCCATTCTAGACCTCTAGAAATATTTGTTGATGAATCACTGTCGAAAACGTTGGCAATTATAAATATTAAAGATGTCAATGTCAATTTGAATTGATGCAAACAATAAATTAAAATTATGAGTGTAATTTACTGATTTAGAACTTGTTATCTAAAAACCTATCAGAATCAACCTATTTAATTTAAAAATACAATAAAAATGTAGTATTGCGTTAACAATGGAGGAAATTACTAATGTTATTCCGAATGGTTAGTCAGCAAATAGAAATCTTGCCTCGACGTGCATGAACAAGGCTTTTATATTTACTAACATATTAATGTATTACTTAGATCAATGATATTTACTGAGCCACATAAAAATTAAAGCAAAAAAAATGTTTCCCTAGGTAGGGTGCCCAAGAGGGTCGTTGTATTGTCTCTTTGGATGACGATGCCGTCCGTTGGCTAAAGAATTTTGCCATTAGGAAGGAATTGCCATTTTGCCAGCCATTTGGTCAATTTATATTTGTATATTGGTAGAGTTTGTATTAGATTGGGTGGTAACCAAAGAAATTAAACTTCTGTTAATATATGTTTAACTAGCTGCGCTCCACATTTCACCCGCGTAAGTCCTGATCCCGTGGGAATATCAAAATGAAAAGTAGCCTACCTTGTTAAATGGACTATCCAACACAAAAAGTATTTTTCAATTCGAACCAGTTCTATTGTTTACTCATGTGCCAGTAGTTCCTGAGATTAGCGCGTTCAAACAAACAAACAAACTCTTCAGCTTTATAATATTAGTATAGATAGTATATAGATGTTGTTAGTGAAGAATATGATAATTGTAGAAATTTTAATTTCAGTTCACGATTGCCCAAGTTTATGTGTAGCAAAAGCCTTTGTGTGTCTTCTTGTTGCTGCATTTGTCGTGGTAAGTTTGTGTTATTTGTTGTTACCTTGTATGTATGTGGGCTTTTTTCCGCAATTACTCCTGTTTTAATTGGGTCCCTTTTGCGTGAGGATGGAGTAGGCTTGCCCAGCACCTACTACCCTCTCAGCTTAGTCGACCGTGTCCAGAAGAGAGAACTTGACAATACTTCTGAAGCCAACTAAGCCGCGGGTTTCATCACGATGTTTTCCTTCACCGTAAGAGCAATGTCACTATTCTAATACTGAATACTGAAGGCCACCCCCTAATCACCAGGCTCTTAAGATTCGGACAGAGGGCGACCTCTTTCCTAAAGGTAAGAGAGGGATGCCTGTGTAGTGCGTGATGATATTATCAGATGTGTATTATTTAACTAATAAAAATATGTTGATGTCGCTTTTACCTAGCCGATAATTCTAGCAAATATTAGTATTTCGTCAAAATTACTTCCTTAAGTCAGATTTAGATGGGTTTTAAATAGCGACTGCAATGTCATTGTGTTCCATCGGCAACTTTTCTTTTCAGTATTTACCACTGGGTGAAAAAGCTCGTCTGCCGCCACTAAAAGTTACATTAAAAAGTTCAGCTTCAATCCATAAAATCAAAAGCGATGTGGCTCTCGGCCATTTCTGTGATTTTTACAATAACGTTTTTATCAAGTTAGTATACTTATCAATTTTAAATATCGCTGAAAATACTCGTAAATTGACCATTATCTAGTATTATTATTTGGCATTTAATTGATAAGATTATTTTCAAACTAGATATTAACCGCGACTTCGTTCCGATAGAAGTTTTAAAAAATTCTTAGCCCACGTCATAATAGCTAATTTCATGCCAAATTTTAGCTCGATCCATTAATTGGTTTGAGCTATGCGATGATAAATCAGTCATTCAGTTAGGACTTAGGATTTTATACCTATTTATAGATAGTACGTACTTAAGAGGAAAGGGTACCGGCGCTCTCTCCATACAAACGTAGTCGACTGTTTCGTCCCTGGAGCAAATATTTTTGTTGCATAAAACCTATAACTGCCATGTTTTTTGACCCTATGGTTTTTTCATTTTCTAATTTTTTAAGAAATTAAGGTTAAAAAAACAAAAAACATAGGGGCATGGCGTCATGGTAGTTATAAGTTTTATGCAACAAAAATATTTGCTCTAGTGTCATTATCCAGGGAGCAAACAGTCGACTATGTTTGTATGGAGAGAGCCCCCGGTACCCTTTCCTCTTAACTAATATTAACACAGTTTTACATTGTCATCAAAATAGAGTATAATAATTTCAACAGCAAAATGTTTCTCAAATTTTTAAATAATTTACCTATCATTTACAAAAGTTATTACCTAGCTAGTCGGTAATAACTTCTAAAACATCTTTTTAACGCGTCTTGAAATTACGTCTAACCTGATGTAATACAGAATTAAATTGCAATAAACTGCTTGGCACTTGAGAATTACTTTCATTGAAGGAAAAATATATATTTTTTATGCTGTTTTTTTTAGAAATGTTTTGTTCACAGATATGCCAAAAAAGCTTCTGATATTATGACATGTTTGACATGTATAACTATGGACATACTCTATGACGCCAAATTAAAGGTAAATTTACATGTGTAGGTATAAAATTGAATTAACTTAATATAATAACTAGGAATACTGAAGGCCACCCCCTAATCACCAGGCTCTTAAGAGTCGGACAGGGGGCGACCTCTTTCCCAAGGGCAAGAGGGGGATGCCTGTGTAGTGCGTGGTGATTATTATGTTCTAGGGAAGATGTGTATTATTTAACTAATAAACATATGTTGATGTCACTTTTACCTAGCCTAAGTCTAAGTACCTAATGTGTGACGTTTGTGGTAATAAGCGAAGTTTTCTCTTGGGTAAATGCAAAAGACGTAGTTAATAATTGTATGGGCGTTGGCCTATATTCGGTGCCATTTTGATAATTTTTTTATCCCTGAGACCCATAAAGAATAATGGCAAACTTTGAACAAAAATTACTTGTTTGCAAGGAGGTTAGGTTCTTGAATCTCCTATATGTGTAATGGTGTCAGATGCAGATGAAGAAAATGAAAAACACGTGACTATAAATGCTTAAATCTTTTTTCCACATCTATTTCACGAAATACTATCAATTTCATTGTAATCTAAAAAACGGAGAATTTTATCATATTTTTTCTATTTGTGTATATTATGCTCAGGTATTGCCTTGCCATCGTTATTTGAACATGAGGACACAGACAACAAAACATTTCCAATTTATTGCCACTATTTTCTTTTTGTAATTACTTTTACAACAATTTATTTTATATTTCTAGTTTTATTCCCTGCTAGAGAGATTTGATAGAGAAGACCTGTGCAGTACGGTCTGCTGTATGCATATACCGGTGAGTATGTATTTATTAACTTTTTATCACAGTTGCTCATAAAGTGGATCTTATTCAACGGATTTTAGGCTCATAATCCAACATATTATGCATGCGTGCGTTTAACATTACCAACCTAGTGCTATAAAGTTATCCCGATAAGTTAAATACGTATCTTACTGCTAATTACATGTTAGGTAGGTGAATAACCTTGTTTATACATCAAAACAGTATATGTTTTGATGTATAAAAAAGGTAGGTATCCGTCCAAGTCCCAAGTCATTGTTTTGGGGAGTTCTAGGCTGTTGGCGAGAATTAACTGGGAGGAGGTTGACCCCGTGATGTTCGACGGAAATCATATCCCTTTTTCCAAAACCGTAAAAAATCTTGGTGTCATCATGGATGCGGAACTGGGCTGGCAGCCGCAGATAACTGAAACCAGTCGGAGGGTATTTGCTGCAGCGGGCTCACTCCGTAGACTTCGGAACTTTCTCCCGACTGCCACTAAAGTTAGCCTTGCTCAGTCTCTCATGCTCCCTATCCTCGACTATGCCGACATCTGCTACCTCGATCTGACCGAAGAGCAACTCGACAAACTTGAGCGACTTCAAAATGTCTGCATACGGTTCATATTTGGGCTTCGCAAATATGACCATGTCTCTGAATTTCGCCATAAGCTCAAGTGGTTGCCAATCCGCCTTCGCCGGAATGTTCATATCCTTTGCTTCCTCTACAAAATCCTTTTCACTCCCTCCTCTCCTCACTACCTCAGAGAACGTTTCAAGTTCCTGAGTGACGCCCATTCACGACAACTCCGATCAACAGAATCCCTTCTCCTTCAGGCTCCTTCCCTCAACTCCACTTTCTACAAAAAATCCTTCTCTTTTCACTCAGTGATACTCTGGAATTCCCTGCCTCAACCCATCCGATCTGCTAAGTCCCTACCCATTTTCAAATCTATGGTAACTGATCACTACCTCAGTACTGTCTAATATCCATATGTATTCCTGTATTATTTATGTATGTATATATGTTTTTTTTGTATCTATGTATATAATTATATATTGGTATGTATTGTATGTATAATTTGATATTTTAAAGCCATATTTATGTAAATACTTTATATTATCACCTCTTACAGGTTATGTTTGGTATCCTGCTTGAGGAAATTCACAACCTACCATTAAAGCTGAATCAGTTCTTTTCCATCCAAAGGTTGCCTGGAAGAAATCGCTTTCAGCGATAAGGCCGCCCATTTGTGCAACTTATGCTTTATAGCTGTTACTTCGCTTTGTGTATATAGTGTTCTGTTTTTTCCTGTGTTGTACAAATAAAGTTATCTATCTATCTATCTATCTAGGTACTAAAGAGTTTTTTAGCTAGCAAAAATGGTTGTCTCTAAAATCGGTTTATATTTATTATTTATTTAATAAGAGCCTGTAGTGTCCCACTGCAGGGCAAAGGCCTCTCTACTCCCCTTCCACTGATCGCGATCTTGTGCGACGGATTGCCAATCTGTCATAAATTTGTCCATATCGTCTTGCCACCTACGACGGGGTCTGCCGGGTAATCTTTTTCCGTTGGTGGGTGTCCAAAAAGTTGTTGATTTGGCCCAAAGTTCTTCCGGCATACGGCAGATATGGCCGGCCCAATTCCACTTCAGTGTGGCAGCTTGGGGTGACATCGACTACTTGGGTTTTGGAACGTATTTCGGTATTCCGAATTCGGTCAGTGAGTCTGACCCCGAGAATACTTCGTTCCATCGCCCTTTGGCATACCCCAAGTCCAGACCTTTGACGACCAGTCAAAGACCAAGTTTGGGCGCCGTACGTAAGGATGGGCAGAATGCACACGTCCACGAGCTTTCGTTTAAGGGATAGTGGTAATTTGCCCTTCATGAGTTCTTTCATGGACCAGTAGCTCTTCCAGGCGTTCTCGGTGCGTCTAGCAACTTCTTTTTCTTGTCTCGCCTGGAAGGAAACTAACTGGCCCAAATATATGTACTCATGAACGTATTCAATCCGCCCACTTCCCACGGTAATCGCGCGTTTGACGCTGTTGGTCATCACTTTAGTCTTTGACATGTTCATCGTCAGTCCGACCTCGAGGCTTGCCCTGCTCAGATCTTCGAGCATTTGAGACAGTTCTTGTGCTGTGTTAGAGAAGAGAACTATATCGTCGGCAAAACGCAAATTTGTTAATTTGCGCTCGCCGACCGCGATACCCTTCTCTGTCCAATCGGCTGCCACACTTCTGAAAATTTCCTCTAATAATGAGGTAAACAGTTTTGGGGATAATGGGTCTCCCTGTTTTACCCCTTTCTGTATGTCAAAGGTGGGACCCCTGGCATGGGTTTTGATGGCTGCGGTGCTATTTCTGTAAATGTTTTCAAGAAGTTGGATATAGGTGTTGTCTACTTCTTGGTTGCGGAGGGCATCAAATATTGCTGAGTGTGAACATAGGAGTGAGCATAGGCTGCACTAAAAGTATCGGGAATGGAATATTTCCACTGTTCCTGAGCGATGATTTATTATGACTTTCGAAGTGGTTTATCACAAAAACAGTGTGTTGACCGGATGATTTCTGCATTTGGTGATGAAGCCCCATCCAAAACCACAATTTATCGCTGGTTTGCTGAATTTCAACGTGGACGTGTCAAGCTCAGTGATGATCCCCGTCAAGGTCGTCCAAAAACTGCACTCACCCAAGAAAACGTTGATGCTATGCGTAAGCTGATTGAGGAAGACCGACATGTAACATACCGCGAAATTCAGGCAACTTTAGACATTGGCATGAGTCAAATACAAATAATCTTGCATGAACAATTAGGTGTAAAAAAGTTGTTTTCCCGATGGATACCGCATTCGCTCTGTGAAGAGCAAAAAGTGGCTCGCGTTACTTGGTGCGTCAGAACTCTCGAAAGATTCCACGCAGGATCCTCAAATGCTGTATACAACATCGTATCAGGTGACGAATCCTGGATATACGCGTACGAACCCGAAACAAAAAACCAGTCACGAGTTTGGGTGTTCGAAAATGAGTTAAAGCCAACAAAAATTGTTCGTTCACGGAGTGTTGCAAAAAAAATGGTGGCCACGTTTGTCTCCAAAACCGGCCATGTTTGTGACTATTCCTCTTGAGGGACAAAGAACGGTTAATGCAGAATGGTATGCTAGCATTTGTTTGCCACAGGTCGTTTCTGAACTCCGTAAAGAGAACTGCAGCCGCCGCATCATCCTCCATCACGACAATGCGAGTTCTCACACCGCGAACAGAACAAAAGAGTTTTTAGAGCAAGAAAACATAGAATTATTAGACCATCCGCCGTACAGCCCCGACCTAAGCCCTAATGATTTCTATACTTTCCCTAAAATAAAGAATAAATTGCGTGGTCAGAGATTTTCATCACCTGAAGAAGCTGTGGACGCCTACAAAACGGCCATTTTGGAGACCCCAACTTCCGAATGGAATGGTTGCTTTAATGATTGGTTCCATCGTATGGAAAAATGTGTCAAATTTCGCGGAGAATACTTCGAAAAGCAATAAATACATTTTTAAATAGTAATGTTGTGTCACTTCCTTGATTCCCGAAATTTTCAGTGCCGCCCTCGTACACTGTCGAATGCTTTGGTGAAATCTATGAAAGCCAGGTATAAAGGTATGTTGAATTCGTTGTGTTTTTCAACGATTTGGTTGATAGATTGGAGATGGTCTGTAGTGGAGAGTCCTCTGCGGAAACCAGCCTGCTCAGGAGGTTGATGTTCGTCAAGTTTACTGCTAATTCTGTGTTCTATAATTTTAATAAAAGTTTTATAAACGTGAGATATTAGGCTAATGGGTCGATAGTTGCCAATCTCGGCTTTGTCGCCTTTTTTATGTAAAAGTATTATGGTCGAGTGACAGAAATTAGGTGGCAGAGCTCCATTACGCAATATATCGTTGTACAAGGCGGTTAAGTGTTGTATGAGTACCGGTTCGCCAATTCTTAGCGCTTCAGTAGAAATTCCGTCTTCGCCAGGGCTTCTCCGATACTTCATACTGCGAAGCGCGAGATGTACTTCGGTTGGAGTGATTGGCGGAATATCATCTGAGCAAGAGTATGAGCTATTGTCCAAATTTGATATATTGTTTACATTATCTGAGTATAAAGTTTTGTAATAATCCGTGCAAATTTCTAAAATTCTATTTTTATCGTTTTGTTTTGTGCCATTACTGTCTTTGAGGCAAATTATTGAAGATTTTCCTTTTTCTGCGCCTTTTTTAGCTACTTTTAACGACTGATTATTTTCTAAAGCTGTTTGTACTGTATTCATATTTCTATTGCGTATATCTTTTCTTATACTGCGTTTGGCTGCCAAATCTTTAGCTCTATACTCGGTGGTTCTAAATTGGTATTTTTGTCTCTCTTCTATTAATGATTTACTTTTATTACTTAATACTTTTTCTTTGTTTTTAGTCAATTTAATTTTTGAACTGGCTTTTTTGATGCACTCTAGTATTTTATTGTATTGTGTCTCTGTATCAGATTCTTCAGTGTTCAAAAGATCAAAACTGTTTTGTAAATCAAGTAGGAAATTGTCTTTATTGTTTAGTAATGTATTACGATCTATGTGTTTAATTTGTTTTTGAATTATAAGTTTTCTTTGTATTTTAGTATTTAAGCGAATTGTTGCACGTACCGGTCTATGGTCTGAACTAAATTTGATATTGTTCAAAATCTCTACATTTGTTATTATTTGTTTGTTGCAAGGCAGAATAAAGTCTATTTCGTTTTTGGTTACTTTGTCGGAAGAAAACCATGTCCAGCGTCTGTGGGGTTTTTTAAAGAAATAGCTGTTGCTGACACTAAGCCCCTGTCCAAAGCAGAATTGTAGGAGTCTTGAACCTCTCTCATTTCTGATACCTAAACCATAAGGTCCTACTATGTAATGATTGTCGGTTGCTTGTCTCGTACCGAGTTTCGCATTAAAGTCGCCTATGATCACAGTCCAAGATCCTTTGTGTTGATCGTATACACTGTTTAGGAGTTGGTAGAAGTCTTCCACTTCATCTGCGCTATGTGATGATGTTGGAGCATGGGCTTGTATGATGGTAAGGTGTTTTTTGTCAGTAATGCTCAATTTCACTAAGGCTATTCGTTCTGAGAATCCTCGGAATTCTAAGATGTTGTGTTGCCATCGTTTCGCCACCAAAAAACCCACCCCGTATTGACCACCTGGTATCCCATTGTAGTAAAATATAGCGTTTGATCTTTCTATGATATCCTCTCCATCTCTTCTGACCTCCGCCAGACCTATCACATCCCATTTAAGATATTCTAGTGCGTTTTCGAGTTCCACCAACCTATTGTCATCCTTAAGTGTGAAGGTATTATATGTAAGAATTCGAAGATTATCGGAGTCCCTTATATTTGCTTGGGTCGTATAACAGCTTGGCAATCCCGCCCGGAGATTTTGAAGCCGCCTGGTTCCACGGAGACTTTGTCCACTGTCCAAAACGCTGCCTCCGATGGAACCGCCGGGCACTTGGGGCATGTCGTTTGAACTTATCATCATGGTTTGGGGAGTGAGGATTGGACGTGAAACCCACCACGCTTGTCCGATGCGTGTTGGTGGGTGCATAGTGAGCTGCTAACTAGCCCGTGGGAGCCCCGGTTGGGCCTACCCTAAATCTACATCCTATACTAATGCAGACTGATTCAAATTGGCCTCAAAAACTATAAGTACCGTAGTACGTTTGGGAGCCCAAGATGGCTGTTTACGACAATTTAATGTCGTGAGCTTAGTAAGTTGGTATAAGCAATTGTTTTCCATTAGTCGCCTCTTACGACACCCTAGGACATGCGATGGGGATGGCCAATTCTAACCCGGAACCACCACGGTATACGAATTTTAATTTACGGTTTAGAAATTTTACGTGATAAAACGATTAAAAATTGAGTTATGTTTATTTTTTGTTTTTTCTTTACTTAAATATATTGTAAAAAAAGAAAAAATGCAAAACAACAAATAGAAAAACCCTAAAAAATATTGTATGTCAGACGAGGCTGTATAGGTTAAAGCCTTTAACCTGGCCTTTCCAGAGCATAATTAACAAAAAAATATTGCCTTAAAAAATGTAAACATAGACTTATCACAAATAGTTTGTTAATTATTATTTTGTTTTCTTTTCAAGTCTTTTCTTTTATTTGCAACTGTGATAAAAAACGTCGTACGATATACGTGTGGAATTGATCTTTGCATCTTGGCTTCTTAACACACTCTATATATAAACCGCCTCTATGCAAAGATCAATTTACCACACTGATATCGTAATGTACTATTACATACGTTATCAAGCTACCAAAAGAGTGCCATCAACGTTATAAAAAGGAGAATGAGTCGGAAAAGTTTTCGTTTCACAGCCGTCTTCCTGCCTTCACTTGCGTCTCTCGAAAGCCACCGTTTATTTAGGGGTCTTTGAGTAACGAGCGTATAAGTACCTATGTTCTAGAAAAGAGTGATATATCTTAGACCGCATCGTCATTTACCATCGTGTGAGATAATGGTCGGAATATTCACTAAAAAAAAAAGAAGCTCTCCCATAATTGACAGAATTATATAAATGTTAGCACATCACTATCAACCCTTAATATATATCTGGTAGATGTTCTTCTCTTTCACCCTAGGGTAGATGGCGGCTCATCAGTATCAGTTCCACTATTATGGGGAACAAATGAAGGTATTTTACCCTACTGGTGTCGAGGGGATAGATAAAATAAACAATGTTCACACTAGAAGATATTCACCCCCTCGGATAGAGGTCTTTAAATTTTATTGAATTTCAGAATGACGACGGCGACACAAAGAACAATCGTCAGCCAAGTATGAAGAAATCATGCAAATAATCGAACTGTCATACAGCGTAACACATATGTGTTACATTACACTGTTTATTTGTTTGAAACATAACAGTTGTTGCGTGTTTGCCAAATGAGAAATTGGGGTGAGAATTTCCATGCTTCCTGTCAAGATTTTCACCGGATAACTTGGATTGCCTGTTTAACGCTTGTGTTTTCCAAAAGATTACTATTAATCACACTTCAAAACCCTGTAGTTGTTTTTTTTCTTCATTTTATGATTATTAGGTACAACATACACAAAATGTTTTCATCCTATTTACGTCTGTCTTATTAATCATGAGTTAACGAGACTTTGAACTTCAACTCAAGCAGTACCATAGAATCTTGCTTGAGTCTAAAACATTCTAAGAATAGCAGTTTTAGAGCTCTACGGTGGATCTGCACTTTTGTTGCTTCATTGTTTCTATTTGTCAAATATTTTTAAAGTAAAAAGATACGCCCCCGGGTGGGCTCGAACCACCAACCTTTCGGTTAACAGCCGAACGCGCTAACCATTTGCGCCACGGAGGCGATGCGTGAACACTTGAATTATGTCTTCGCTTTATCGGTTTGCATAGTATTGTGTGTGACGTCACGGATTAAATATCATTTTGTAAGCATTTACCTAAGGTAACTATAGTAAGCATAAATATGTAGTATTTATTGGATATATATAATTCAAATAAAAAATATTATTTTGATAATCATGCAGTATTTATAGGTAGATATCACACTCTTGATTGTAATGTAGGTAGGTTGATTTTATTTTGATTTCAGAATATGATTTATTTCGACTGACGAAAACATTACGTTTAACCCAAACACTTATTCAAATTCATAAGCGATAACATTACATTTTATTATATTTTTATTGTAAACAGTAGTAGTTTTATTAGCATTAAAGTAAGTAGGTAGGTATATTGCAATAGTCGCGATATTTCTGGATGTTGAACTATTTTTATAACTTTCACAATCGCGTCTGACGATGTGGTATGTCGTGTGGTTTATCGGTGTTTACGCGATATTTCCAGCAGTGGTGGTGAGTTAAATCCTTTATTATTGTTTTTGTTACGAAATTGAAATTCCTAAATTTAGTTCTAAGGAAAATAATAAAAGAAATGAGTTGATTTTTCAACGTTTTAATCATAAGATAAGACGAAACACACCCATGAGAATTAGGTTTTCGTCGTTTCCGTATGTCACCATGTATGGTCACCATGTCAGACTGTCGAACAGGGTTGCGGGTTCAATTCCCGCCTCAGACAAGTATTTATGCCTAGATATTTATCTGTGGTCTGGTTGTTTCAAAGTATATATTTACAAAAGTATATAAGTATTATATCCGTTGTCCAGCACCCATAACACAAGTCTAGTTACTTAACTTGGGGCTAGATGGCGATGTGTGGAATGTCTTGCAATATTTATTTATTTTATTTTTAGCTTTCAATAAAATTAGCGAAATACCTTGACAGTCAATAAGATAAAATATCTAATATTAATAAGCATTTGTTTTAGGATTCAGTAAAGCTTGCAAAAGATACTGTAGACAATGTTATAGAAGATGAAATAACACTTAAACTAAGCAATGATCTTTTGCAAAGTATAGAGAAGAAGTTTCAAGTAGATTTGGAAAGGTAACTAGCCCATATACTTAGTTGTATTTAGAATTACGATATCTTGTAATTAAGTTTAGATATTTGAGAAGGCTCACAGCTAAGCGAAGCTCGCTGATCGTTTACGGACGTGTGGGTTAAGCGACGCCTGGCGCGGTCATCACTTTGATGGGTGACAATTAGTAGTGTGGCAAAAATGTATTTTCGTGAGCCCCTCCGTGCTTCAGAAGGCACGTTAAGCCGTTGGTTTCGGTTGCTACCTCTAGTAGCCGTCGTTAAATCAAGATAGAGGCCTTAGGGCGATCTGAAAACTCTAACCAATAGGTGAGCCACACCACTATACAAGATGAATAAGCTTAGATATTTACAGTATTTATGATCTTGAACCAAAAGATCTATGAATATACAAAGTCCAGACGGATATATCAACGCACAGCTCAAATCAATGGACGGCTAAGAAAGATTTTTGGAAAATTCAAGCTAGCTGTTCATTTATAAATGTTGTTATTTTGAAAGGTCTGTCGACATGGTGTTAGCCAAAATTAAGCTACTTCTACAAAATGGAACGTCACACATTCAAGATGGCCTTATTGAGCTACAAAAGATGTTAGAAGTTATCAAAAATGAAGGTGAACAACAAGTAAGTAGTACTATGGGCACTTAAAACTTGGAAAAAAGGGAAAAAATGTGCATCATGTGACAAAAGTAAGGCCTGAAATTTTGAAATCAAGTAGGTAGGTGCTCTATATCAAAGATTGAAAACAATATATTAGTTTTTATATTATTATCTCATCAAAAATTTGCTTCCAGTTAACCATTTTTTATTGGTTAACTAAATTAAAAATAATCTTCTCCTCCTGGCGTCGTTTCCCCAATGCTGGGGGTCGTGGCCCATTAGGGAATTAACTTCTTTCGTACAATGTTGCGACATGTTTTCCTTCCGCGATATTCATGTTGAGAGTGGTGCGGATCTGGTCACTCCAGCGCATTGGACTCCTTCCTCTCGATCTCTTACCATACATTTTCCCGGAAACTATTAGTTTTTCGAGGTTATCACAGGGTTTACGGGCGATATGGCCAAAGAACTTAAAACCCTTCTCAGGCATATGTTGTAGTTAATAATATTTTACTATAGTAAAAATAGGTTTTGGATAGTAAAAATAAATCTGGATTAGATATTCATTTCTAACGATAGTAAACATACATAAAAGATAAATTAACAGAGAGAAAGATACAACAAATCAATCTGTGTAGCTAACATTTCGCAAGTTACAGGAAATAGAATGATTTTTATGTTTTTATGCGTGTTCAGTAAATATTACGATTTTGATAAGAGATTTATTCGTTCTTGACATTATATTGCAAGTTTTAGCTTCGAAACACGTCGGTTTCTCAGAAAAAGGTGAATGGGACCAAACAGACTTGTTTATTGCTTCTTAGATTTATTAACTTTATTAATAGATACATCGAAATTGTGTGTTTTTGTATTTGATGTTGATAAGGGTGACACAATTTGATAGATAATAACTAAAAATTGTATAATTATGATACACAAAATTATTTTAATTCCAGAAAGTCTTAACTTTTTACTAATTTCTCAATATTTAGATCTGTAGGTTTACTTTAATTCTCTCATGTTTACCGTTTTTCTTTTAAATATTATGTTAAAGTCCTCATTGTATATTTTATTTCACAGTTCGAAGATTGTCTCCTCCAGCGCCAGAACGAGACGTCAGCGTTAGCAGAGAAGGCACTCCATCAGATGGTGGTTTGTGGATATGCTCTGATCGGCCATGACCCTGCGCAGGCTGTCTCCAAAGTATTGACATTAAAGAATATGATTACTGAAGGCGTGAAGCCGGTAAGGGATTCCTAACAAAAGAAAAATGTTTTGATACGAAAATATACCTACCGGACCTACTGCTTATTTACTTTTAGTAAAAAACGAAGTCGCTTACCGCTGTCTGTCTGTCCCTATGTATACTTACATATTTTAAACTACGTAACGTGTTAGATAAATTAGGTTAAATATTTTATATATCTCTTTTTGACCTTCGGGTAGGTATTTTCAATTTCGACTTACGAACAATGACCTGGCCGTTCATCATTATTTCTATGCGTCCGAGTACTTAACTGTTAATTATTGTGGTTACATAAACTTTGACCTTCTGTGATAAGATACAGTTTAATATTGCTCCAGAAACCTATTCCTGGTTTTACTCAGACGCTTCAATAGGTATCTGCTACACTAATCTTCATACTAAGTTTCATCAAAATCGATTCTGTAGTTTCTGAGACTAATTGTTTCAGACAAATAAAGAAAACTCTTTATTTATTACTATAGATTTCAAGTGTTATAAAGATGTCATCGAGTTACTAATTAAGAAAATTTGCTTAAATAATGTGCTTACTTGTTAAAGAGACGCGTTTATAAACTAAAGTTATGCTAAAGTCATGCGCCGGAGCGTGTTTGTGTTACCATTACTCACTTGTGATACGCGATTTAGAATTTTAAATATAGAATCGATCCACATTCGAACAATAAATCTACAAATTGAACATATTTGCTGTATGCTTGAAATATCCATCAAGGATTCTTTTAAAGATAATATAATACAAGATATTATGTATTTTACAGCGTAATATCAATATAATACGAAATGAAACGTACTAACGTTTCGTTTTTAGAGTATTATGGTTACTGATTGATATTTTGAAATGTTTCTATCTGTACTTTTAGCCAATAAAACTATAGACTTGTATTTTTACTGATTTGATATTTAAATATATGTGCAATCAAACTAGATTAAAATCTTTCACACAAATTTAGTCAGGATAACATTAAAATACATCAAAGAGGCCCCATTGTCTTGGTTTATAATGCACTAAAATTTGCAGATATACGAGCAGAAGACCGAGGTTTACAGTTTACTGAAAGTTTGCGGTCACGACCACGAAACGCTCAAAAAGGTCATCAAGTGCGTCATCTCGAAGGTAAGACAAATAAACCTGGCTTTGACGTTACCTTCAGTATTTTAATACCAGTGAAACAGCTAAGAATTTTTGCGCGTTTCCTAATTGACCTACTTCATGACCTTTCTTCGAATCAACTCTACTACCCGGAAACAACAATTTTAATAGCTGTAACACAATCTAGAGCGGAATGTTTGAAAATATTCATGAAATTACACAGAAAGTTAGTAATATCCGGTCTCCTCATAAAACTTTATGAGCACGATTAAAGACGAAATAAAATATTTGATATTTCGTCAAATCAAATTAAATATCACAATATTTCAAGTATTCGTCCCTTGAAAAAGTAGATGAAACGCGCAGCCTTATTTCTTCAAAATATTTATTCAATGTAATATGTCTGAAAAGCTTCATGTGCTTTATTTATTTCAACTCTTTTTGAATTATATAATTTTATTTTCAGTCTCCTATAATAAAATCAACTATGATGGAAATTACAGGAAAATTAATTGAAGGCGTAGTAGAACTGACCAAATTGATGGCACACGGGGCTATGCACGAAGCTTGCTTGATTGAAGTTATCAAAAGTACGGAAGATGAAGCGCTTTCTCTCGTTAAACAGGTCAAACATTGCACATATGGTAACAACACTCAAAGTATAATTGATAATTACATCGAAGACAATAATGCAACTGTCATTCAAGTCACCGAAAAAAGCACTAATGATGAAAAAGTAGAAATCCATGATATGCAAGGAATTTTGAGAAAGATGTTGACTGATAATGAAAGCAAAGATATAGATAAGAATTTTAAACAAAAACTTATTAAACTTCAAAAAGATTTGGGAGAAGTTGATGAAAACCTTGTCACAGGCACGAATAGGGAAGAAATTGCAGACAAATAAGAAATGATAGTACGATTAAAGTGGTTTCTAATAAACATCTGAAAACGCTACCTTAGCAAATATTTTATTTAAAGAAAAACAATGAGGTCGTGTTATTTAGTCATAACTAAATCATATTTTAACTAATAGAACATGCTAATTTTTATCACAAAAGTTAACGTTAAATGTAAAAACTGTTTTGATTTAATATATTAATATTCTATTCCTTTTATGGCCACCATATTAAAAGCCTAGTTTATTAGTTTGATGTTGTATAGTTGGCGCTATATAAATATTTTACTGTCAAACAATATTATATTTCTTTTTAAATTCGGTCAAAGTAGGTGTTTGTTTTTCAAGGCAAACTTTGGGAGATAACATTCTTCATTTGTTTATACTGATGAGCATATTTATAATATCGCAAAAATGAAGCGAACGAATGATGTTTTTTATCGAATTTTGAATATTATACTTGTGACATGATGAAAGATCTTTTTCATCTTCTAACATCTTTTGATTAGATGTCGATTGAGTGCTTTTGTTTACTTTATTTACTTGAACTTGTACCAGGGTAGTTTTCTTTACCTTTCCCAACTCTCTGTTTATCTTCTGTCTTCTTACAAAACCCATTGATTTCGAAAAGTGACTCATTTGTTTAATTACTTTTCAATTTTGGCTCAGTTCCAAATTTTAATGAAGGCGGGTTTGAAGACGTAGGCATACAACATGTTAGTGGATTTCAAATATGTGTTTGTAGGTGTTAGGGATCGAAGTGGGTTAATGTATGTTCATTAGGTTTGGGAAGTGCGAGTATGGACACAGGCCAATTCGGGAGTTTGATTCTGTACATAAAGATTAATTTGGACCATAAAGTTCACGATCGAAATGATTGCTGTGTATTTTGGTAGACTGGATTTTTTGAAATCAGAATGTGGTTGGAATAAATGTGTACTATGAATACTTTTAGCAACTTTTGGTTTGGCTGGTAAAGCTGCCTTGGTTTGGGTACTTACATTGTCTGTAACAATTTAAAATCAAAATATTATCAATTTGTATTTAAGAGGAAAGGGTACCGGGGGTTCTCTTCATATAAACGTAGTCGACTGTTTTCTCCCTGATAATGACACTAGAGCAAATATTTTGGTTGAATAAAACTTATAACTGCCATGACCATGCACCTATGATTTTTTTGTTTTTTAAATCTTAATTTCTATGATAATTAGAAAATGAAAAAACCAAAACATAGGGGCATAGATGACTATGACATGGCAGTTATAAGTATTATGGCACAAAAATATTTGTGCTAGTGTCATTATCCAGGGAGGAAACAGTCGGCTTCGTTTGTAAATAAAATGATTGATTGATTGTATGGAGCGAGCGCCGGTACCCTTTCACCTTAAGGTCACGCTTAAAGTCCTAAACACGTTTAAGCCCTTATCCAGTCAAACCTAAGAGTAGCCATTCACTTAATAATATGGCTTAACCCAGGTCTAATGTACCCAATTATTTTTGTAATTCACTAATCATTCATAGAAGTTTGGTTAGGATAAATGTTGTGACCTAGTATGCGCAAATCACACCTAGGTTTAACAGTGTTATTGGCTACACCTGTTGAATAAACAGTGATTTTTTTATTAACATATTCAGTTCTTGAAATGAGTTTTCAAAATATTGTTTTCTATATTATTTATTACTCGAATATTTAGTACTTTGTATGCTTTGTTATTCCTTTACTGAATTTTCGTGGAAGTCGATTCTCAATATTTAAATGTGAACGGATGCCAACGAATAGGCAAGAAATGGGTCGTCCTGGTATGGTGGGTTGGCTATCTATACATATAAAATGCTTTGTCCTGAATGACTGACTGACTGACGGATCAACGCACAGCCTAAACTGCTGATCGTAGAGACATGAAACTTGGAGGGTGTATTCTTTGTATGACGTAGGCATCCGATAAGGAAATTTTACTCCTAAGAGGGTGAAAAAGGAGCGCAAAGTTTGTATGGGACAACGTGATTCCTTAGTGCATTTTCGACTTCTACGCCGACAAAAGTCGCGGGCAAAAGCTAGTTTACCTATATAATGAAATTAAAATTAACATTGTTGCATTTGTATTCATAACATCTGCTTATTCTTTTTCCATTAGTTCTAAAATTAGCTCGGCGATTTTCACTGTTTGTTTATATTTTAAAAGGGACAGCCCGAATCTCATTTTATGATCATTAATCCATGTCAAGGTTTTGTATGACGTGATCCGTTTGCTATAACATCGATTTCAAAGTATACTTAAAGATTTCTGAGTATGTACTGAAATAACTGGACAACCATTCAGTGGCTTTAGATAATAATAACCTCATTGTTTTTGTTGACTATATCTACCTACTATTATGATAGATAGATAAACACTTTATTTGTACAACACACAAAACATTGAAAATAACAAAAAGGATGAGAAAGCTTATTAACTACGAATTTGTACAAACAGGCGACCTTATCGCTTAAAGCGATTTCTTCCAGGCAACCTTAGGATAGAGAAGGTCTGTTTAGCTTAACTGGTAGGTCATGTGGTGTAAGAAACACATATAATAATAAATACCTACGTAAAAAAGATATAAATTAAATACTTAAACATAGATATCATAGCATACACATAATAATATTTAGCAAAACTATTCATAATGAGAAATAAATTAACAAATATGTATACTTATCATACAAAAAATAAAAATAAAATATAATAAAACTATACAAGCAATTCTAAGAGAAGAAACAAGAATACAAATATAAAAAGAAATAGAAGGCAAGAGTTATGTAACAATAGAGTGAAAGTAATGTTCAGTTACCATACTTTTGAAAATGGGTAGGGTTTTAGCAGAGCGGATAGGTTGGGGTAAAGAAGCATGGAGCAAGCATTATGCATGGTCAACCACTTCTCTAGGGATTTGTACCAACTCTTACGTTGTAAATTTAATCTTTCTTTAGTTTCCACAAGTTTTTATTACTGGCGTGTAAAGCAAAATTTCTACTTTACCTGTTTTTTTTTACTATAAGCGATTTTGTTAAGCTCTTGCTTACTCTATCTAATATTTTAACAAACAAAGGATGTAAATACTCTTACGATAATTAATTAATATTTGAAAGAAAATCCCAAGTTTATGAAGAATGAGAAAAATACCTATCACAGAAAGATACACTAAATTGACAAGAGAATCTCAAAAATCTTATAAAAAGCAGAGTGATTCTCAACACATGAATCTCATAAATTAGTCTTCAAAGAGAAAATGTTATGAGGTATAATGAGCTTTTGATAAAACTGTTGTTCCACGGGCGTAATAATAGTGACGGGACTAATTTGAAACTGAAATTTACGTGTTTCATACAATGTTACAGAACCATTATTATGTGTATTTATAATACTGGTGACAAATGGAATTAGAAATCGGTGTTATACGTTACAAGTCACGCGTCTGCTGTTCTTAATTATGAATGAAATATATACCTATTTTTAAATGAACAACATCTAAGTACAGTCTGCAAAGGACTGAGGGTAGCAGGTGCATATTTTAAAGTTAAAATTTTTACATGACGGTTCAATAATTTTTGATTATTCTGATTGAAATATCTAACACTTCAAAAGCTTTAGAGAATAATTAACAATTACTGAACCGTTATTTAAAAGATTAAAATATGCACCTGTTACCCTCAGTCTTTTGCTGACTGTACCTAGATATAATTAATTTCAAAATTATTCTTGCACTCCAAACAAACAATGCCAAAAACACAAATCTCATTAAAATATCGGAAAACAAATCTTTTTACTTTTCGCTTTATTTGAAAAGTCCATTGGACGTCCGGGATTTAAACCCACGACCTTCGTAATGAAATTTAAGATATCTACCAATAGGTCAACACCACCACAGGCAAAAAAATTATGTGTGCTATAAAACATTGCTTTTACGGTGAAAGAAAACATCATGATGAAACCCACGGTTAGGTGGCTCCAGACGCAGAGTTCTTTTCTCTGGACACGGTCAACTAAGCTGAGAGGGCGGTATAGGTGCTATGGAAGCCTACTCCACCCTATACATGTCCCAGGTACTACAAAATGCCTTGAATAGTATTTACTTTCCGCTTAAACAGTAAAACTGACCTGCATCAGTAAAGAATGCTGAATGACGATTAGGACTCGAAGGGACGGATGCTGACGCAGACGTGAGGAATGCTTTCTTCACTTTGTGCCACTTGGAAGCCCGGGGCGGTCGGTGCTGTGGAGGCCTCGAACCGAGCTCTAGCGAACGTTGCTTGATGAGGATCGGGTGCGGTTCTGATTCTATCATTGAAAAAGACCTTGAGTAAGATAACCAAAGACAGACAGACGGACAAGAAATTTATTTTATAAGGGTTTTATTTTTTACCTTTTGAGGTACGGAACCCTAAAAAGTGCTTTGCGAAGTTTTCCTTTAAGTACCATTGTATCATTCTAAAAAAACCAACTTGTTGATTTTCAAGCCGTCCGTGAATTTGATCTTTTAGTTAGGCAAAAAGTGTTTAAAGTGATCAAATGCTGTTCTATACAAGGTGATTTGAAAGATGTAAATTGTTATAAAAAACTTTTTCTTTCACGACTTACCCAATTCCTCAGATGAGGGTATGGTCAAAGTTAATGCTGGTGGCGCATCGCTGTCAGCACCGTCACTGAATGATCGTCTCCTCAGCTGGACCACTTCTAGGGAGCTCTTGGAGCTGCGACTGGACTTCTTCTTTACTGACTCCTTACGGGTTTGGATGATGTCTCTCATCTTGCTCCATGGAGTCTTGTGGAGTTTGTTTGGTGATGGTGAAGTGGAACTATCATCCTGTACAATGGTTATACTTATTTAGGACTAACCCGCGTAACTCCCGATCCCGTGGGAATATCGGTATAAAAAGTATAAAAATAACATATTTTACTCTCAATGAATCAATGTATTCTCAAACTAAGTTTCATAAAAATCGGTCCAGTCGTTTCGGAGCCTATTCGTTACAAACAAAAAAAAAATTACGATATGGTACTTAATTATAGCTTAAAAGTTATTCGTAATATTTATCGTAATATTTTTTTCATCATAAAAAAACAAATTTACCGAACTACTTAAACCGTTTTCTACAGTAATCATAATAATATGATTAAAGAAAAAATATATTAATAAAATGTTACTTTTTATACTTCTAAAGAAAGTATATTTTGAGAATAACCAGAAGACATTAGAATTATGAATATGTGGAGTAAATTACCTGCGTGGGCGCATGTAGGAATGTGTTGTCAATCTCGTCGCAACGTATCAAGCTTTTTCTTCTGATACCTGAAAGCGTTTCATGACCTTGATTTTTTTTCATTCATAGTTTCGCTGAGCTTTTTAAAAGGAATATTTTATGAGGTAATGAGTTTGTATTTACGAGATTATGAAGCTATATTTCATTTTAACGTGCTTCGTCGGTTGTGTAGACATAATATTGAGACTATATAGGTCTTGTGATTGTGATTAGCTTTGTTATTGTATTCATTGCACGATTGAAGTTGGCATCAGCTATCGTAGTCACTTTGGTTGAGAGTTTATCATTATAGCTCATTGCATTAGTGAAACATTTATAAAGGTACTTGTTTATTTTATATGCAGTTTTTGCTGTATATTATCATTCCGGAAGATCAGCGCCGCAGTCAAGCATGCTTGACTGTAGCTCATAGCTGAGCTCGACACATTTGGGACAGCACATGATTTCTCTTTCTTTTGTTTTCATAAAATGTTTTTTCTTTTATGTCCTTAATTGTCAAGTTTTGTGAATTTTTATTCTGTGACTATGTTGTGTTACGTCTTAAAAACTTTTCTATTCTTGTTGAATATATATTTTAGTATTTATCAGGGTTAACCAGTGTAATAAAACTTCCTATTCATTTTGGAATCACAAATTATTCCATTTACCTGAATCTATAGCCAACTCTTCACACGAAGAAGTAGGAGTCAACGATAATGCACTGCCAGGGGTCAAACTGGCCGACTCTCTTGGCTCAGGGTTCCCGAGAGTAGCTGATGATGGAGAGGATCCAGCGAGGGCGACGGCACCAACCATTGCGCCTGCAGCTACCGCACCTACTGCTCCACCCATTACTGTTGGAGGCCATTGGGCTTTTTCCCATCTGTAGGGTATAATAATATTATAAGCAAACACACTCTAACAGTTACAGTTGGTGTGCATTGTAATCAGGGCTTTTATAGGCATTTATCTGAAGGGTGCCTAGTCATAGAGAAATAGATGATAAATAATATTATGATGATAATAGATATTATTGCACCATAAAAACAAAATACATAAAAAAATGATTAGGTGCATATATCAAAACAAGATCTTAGACTGGTATAAAGTGTGGCCTTATCACCTAAGAGCGATCTCTTCTAGGAGATCATATTTTATCAAATCGATTTGGATTTGGTATTTGGATTGTAAATATTTTTTGGTAAAGTAGAGGGAGAGAATTATTTCTCGCTTCAAAAATATCAATTCTCGTTTTATAGCCAACCTACTTGTAATATGACTACTCATAGCTTTTAGCAGAATGTGAATGGTTTTAACGCAATGGTTAAATACAGCGGAGTATTAAAATAGTTTGCTTTACTTCATGTTTTCATCTTTGCTTATTTAAACATCCGCTGCACATTGCATGCATGCGTATTAAACGTTTATGAATGATATCCTGACACATCTAAATACAATGGGAGACTGGAGTGCGTGGTGCTTCAATGTAGGACATGGTGCAATTTCCTGTCCATCGTGCCCTACTACCTGCACAAGGAAAAACTCCCTTTGTGCCACCCGTTCCTTTTTTATAGGTTTCCTGTTTCTAGTTTGTATTTTATAATGTTTTTTATTTATCTATGCATATAAAATGCTTTGTCCTGAATTACTGACTGACTGACGGTCGCACAGCCAGGGGTGTGTTTTTTGTATGACGTAGGCGTTCGATAAGAAAGGTTTCTGAAAGATTTTCAGAAATTTTATTCCTTAGGGGGTGAAAAAGGGGGGCAAAGTTTGTATGGGACAACGTGATTCCTTGGTCCATTTTCGACTTTTACGCGGTTGAAGTCGCGGGCAAAAGCTAGTGGTTATATAAAGTGTTAATCTATCTACAATGAATGGACTAGAACGTAGTTAAAGTATATTTTTATTTAATATATATAAAAGTAGATATATATAGAAGTGTATGTATCGGAAGAATACCATTGATTCATGCTGTTCTGAAAATTGAATTGTTTGGCAAACAACCAGTATTTTAGTTACTAAAATAGGTCATTTAATTGTGAAGTAAAACGATACCGAAAGCTTACACAGTCGTAGGTATGGTAAAATAAATACCAAAGTACCTGCGGGTGAAAAGGGGCACTTAAAGGTTTTTAAAAACCTTGATATTAGTGACAATATAACAAGAAAATAAACAAATAAATTGTTTTTCAGATTGAGAATAAAGCAAATATTTCCCATATATCCCTACTAACATATCCTCACTGGTAGGGATACTTGGAGTCTTTTTTCCAATTATCGCTACCAGTAGGGGTGAGTCAAGGGTTTCTATCAATGATCAACTAACTCCACCCTGCGGTTTAACCCACGTCAGTGTCGATCGTGGCACCCTTCCTAACTATTTATTAGGTATTTATATAATTACCTATTTTTAAGCAATTACTCCTGTATTTACGAAATATTTCTTTTTTTGATTAAAGTGGCAGGTGGCCCTTTTTACTCCCAGGTAACTTATATGCTGCTATATGCAGATTCTCCTTTCTCCTACTAGAATATTATATAATTTGAAAATATAAATAATACTTAGCTTACCTAAATGCAGCTTTTACTTTAGTCCATTTCGAGACTTTTGATTTTTCCACCTCCTTCATAAAAATAGCTTCAGATCTTCTCCTGAGTGGAGTTCCAGGTGCAACGTCACTGTCATCTCCACCTGCTGACCTAGACCTCTGCTTCCTTAACAGTGAACCTCCAAAACGACCGTGACCTTTCCATTTTGAACCAGTTCGTTTCATACTTCTCCCACTCATCATAGAGTTGAGTATCTGATCGTAATCACAGTCAAAATTCTCACTCAATGCCTCATTTATCTGCTCAATTTCTTTAGTCTCACTTTTAAGTCTGTTATTTTCACTTTCTAACTTTTTGTATGCTCCATGCAACCTCTTTAAATGAGTTACATCTTTAATTTTTCTTAGTAGTTTAGAATTGTACTCTTTTAAAGTTACGTACTGGTCTAGAAGGTCGAGTAGTTTGTCTAATTGGTCCATTGCTTCGATTGTTTCTTTTGTGCGTTGAGCGGTTTCTTTGCCCCGTCTCGAGAGAACATCATCTCGATCTTTAAGCCTTTGGATCATTGATTCACAAAAAGTATCAGGGTCTGTAGGTTCACTATCATTGAGGCTCCAGTCTTCAGGGGTCGGACTTATTCCAGCAGTGCAAGGTGACGAACCTTCGGCATCAGATGGCGTGTGTGGGGTATTAACGGTTAAAGACGCCGGCGGCTCTCCCCTTCTTCGTTTATGTAAGGAAGTGCCACTCGGCGGTAGATCAGCTAAATCTTTCTCCTTGTCCATTTCGGTGACATCATCACTTTCTTTCAATGACGTCATCCTATAACCGGTGTCGGCAAGTGTCTGAGTTATTTATAAATGAAAATAAACGCACGTGTAGACGACGCAATGCAGCGATTTTTTACCGAGGCCCATTTTTAAACTTAACGTGTTAGTCGTGGAAATATTTCTGGAATTCGAAAGCCCAAAACTTTCCTCTGATAAAATTATTTACAAACACTATTCAACACTGAAACTAAACTGTTTGAAAACATATCACATACTCTTAGATATTTCTTAACTCTAGGTAGGCACAAAAATAAATAATTTATAATTAGATAGCGTTTTAGTTACATCTATTTGTCATTATATTCTGGTCCATATGTTTGGATTGATTTATAAAATTATAAAGTAAGTTATATGACTGAATGGTGATTTGAATGTGTGTGGAATTCGAAGCCGCCCAAATGCGCGTACGCGTGTTGTGTAGGGCGGGCGGCTAGCCGTGCACTGCCGATTTCACACGAGTTTAACCGACAATCGTCCGAAAGATTTCTTATACGTATTTTTAACTACAACATTTATTTACTTAAATTTACAAATATAGCTTTTAACACAAACAGAATAAAGTTCCAATCTAAAGCATAAACCATTTTGTGCTCCGAAAATACTTTCTTATTGTAAAGATATAGCATCGGTCTAAACTATTAACCTATTTTGAAAAAGGGGAGTTAATTTTTTTCACATCATTCATGTTTTAGCAGCTTGTTATTTTAATGAATGGATTTAGATTTATGGAAAATGGAGTTTCATTTATTTTAGGACGTCTAGAAAAAAGGTTAACGTCTGTAAGTACATAAATGAGATCATCTTTTACATAATATAACAATTGTGAATATATGACGTGTAATCTATATACTATGACTAAGAGTACCCTGCGGTTTCTAAAACTAAAACTAGCCTACATTAATTCCCAGAATTTAATGTTTTCCTATATTTTAAGTTGTTTAACCTAAATCGGTCTAGTTGCTCCGGAGATTACCTATTAAAAATTATTTCCAAATATTGAATCTTTACTATTATTGATTCATAGAGAGTCATTTCTTATTTGCACTTGAGTTATATGAATAAATATTTCAGGACCATTATACACAGCGCCATCTAGCCCGAAGCTAAGCAAATTGGCTTGTGTTATGGTGCCTAGATAACGCATAGAATACTTATATACTTTGCTTTCTAAATACATACTTAATAAACAGAAAATCCCTATGTATCCTCTGCCCTATCAAGGCGAATCTTTTAGACATTACCTTATTCATCGTACGTATTTAAACCATATATCAATTTGCTGTATTATTCTGAACAGGCGCTTTCTAGCTTTTACTAATATCGTGCCCTAGTAAGTTTACTCTCTTTAGGGACTTACACTTTATACATATTTAATAATAATAAATCTTTATTTATTCGAAATAGTGTAGAACATGTCCCCAAAATGCCGGTTAAACTAAAGGGACAGGTCTATAAAACCATCATTAGACCGACAGGTCTAATTTTTGTCCGAGGAAAGCTCTCGGGAGCCCGGGAACGTCGCTCGGATGATGATGAGTGTAGAACATGTTAGGGTAAGTACATATTTTTCAAGTAAGATACTTATGGCAGGAATGCACAGATTTGAGTCACAACTGTAACCTAGCTAGGTTAATAATTAATCTGTGTTAAGGGTAGTAGTACCATTCCTTCGTTCCATAAGGGATTGTGCGGTTGTGCTAATGAGAAACATAAGAAAAATACTAATTAGGACGACAATTTCAAACAATCATCGATGTAGGAACTGCTCTTTTATTTAGCCTTTTATATCTATAGGTTCATTTTATTTAGTAGTTTATCTGTAAATATGAAATGCAGGAAATCCTGACTGACTGATGTATCTACTTACAGCTCAAACCAGTAGACGGATCAAACTATTTGGCATAGGTACATAATTATACCTGTTATTACGTAGGCATCCGCTAAGAAAGCATTAAAAAAAATTCAAACCCTACGCGCAGGAAGTTGTGGGCAAAAATAAAATAAAGTTTATTTTAAAGACAAGTTTATGTAATAATTTTAAGGAGAATATTTAAATATTTTCTATTATAGATGTCTTGTAATGAATAGGTTTTGCAACAACTGCAACTACTGGACTGATTTTGATGAAACTTAGTATGAACGATACATTGAATGATAGGGATTATATTGTATTTATTATTGTACCTATTTAGTTGGGTCCTTTTTGAGTAGGCTTGCCTAGCGTCTATACTATCTTCTCGACTTAGTCGATCGTGTCCAGAGGAAAGAACTTGTCAATACGTCTGGAGACAACTAAGCCGCGGGTTTCATCACGATATTTTCCTTCACCGTAAGAACAATGTCAATTAGCGCACCACGGAACCCAGACATACGCAGCTGCAATCACTGGGCGCTGCTACTAATATGTACAGTATAAGTCATAAATCTACTATCAGTTTGCTACACTAATACTATAAACAAGTATTGAACTTATGACCTTTTTCTAATTACACTAGGCACAAACATACATACCTATTTGAATTAAAAGTGCACAGTGTGATTATTATTTTCAACATGTTAGCTATGTCTTTAGTTGGCCGAGTGGTATAAGCCGCCACCCGCTACACCAATTCCGTGTTCGATCCACGGGTTACGTTGTTATAATGTTCAAATAGTGCTGCACAGGATTATAAACGTTTCGGTGGTGGTGTACTTTTAAGCGTCGATTGTACCTATTAAAACCTGTTTGTGGTAAAGGGTAAATAGATATGAACATTACTCAACACATATGCACAGACACCTATTGCAAAGCAAGGTATTAACCTAATAACTTTTATAGAAACTACTATACTATACTTTACCCCCTCCCTTTGTGATACATGGTGAGGTTTAAGATTGCCCCCCCCACTCCCCCTATGTCAATTGTATTTTTTAGTACCTACAAAGAATCTAATTTATATTATTTATAAAATACAAGTTAAATAAGTAGGTATCATTTAATTTTATTATAGAAAAATTTTCGGCGCTTTTCCGGTGAGTATCGCGCGTTGATATATTACTACACCCCCTCTCCCCCCTTGTGATATTTCGTGTTTGGTTTTGGACCCCTCCCCCCCCCCCTTTCGAGCCTCACGTGATTAATGGACAGCCCCTTATCATGTTTTTTGTGCTAATAGTTTTCAACGCACTGGTGTATCTACCTTAATCTACACTTAGCGGGACCCTATGTTCCAGGACGATAAAATAGTTCAAAGAGGTCAAAATTACTAGTTTTAGCTTCGGTTGACATACGGCTCCTACCTCGAACAGCAGATAAGCATCGTCTTCCAACGAGGTAACACAGCCAGCCTTTTGGGCACACTTCCTAGGAATTCAATTTGGATTTTTATTAAATACTAGCTGCGCTCCGCGGTTTCACCCGCGTTACTCCCGATCCCGTGGGAATATCGGGATAAAAAGTAGCCTATAGCCTTCCTCGATAAATGGACTATCCAACACAAAAAGAATTTCTAAATTCGAACCAGTAGTTTCTGAGATTAGCGCGTTCAAACAAACAAACAAACAAACTCTTCAGCTTTATAATATTAGTATAGATAAAAATAATTTTTAGTTCTAGATTTATCCCTGTACAGATGTCTGTCAAGTTGAATAATAATTATACAAACAAACTTGCCTATTTATAACATTAATAGGAAAGCAAAGGAAATAATCTGCTTTGGTAGATTTGGTTTTGGTATAGAACAAAACAACAAAAAAGGCAGTAGAAATACATTTACTTATTACAAATAAACTTATCCTATTTTAAATCACAATATTGAGCAAACAGTCTTTTGCCGGGATTCAATAAAATATCATACTCGTTCAGCTAGTAGCGGATATCTTTTTGTGTATATGAAAAATGCGGTCCGAATTGAATGAATAGCGTTTATAGTGCTACCTAGCGAGATTTTACTAAAACACTTACGGCGCATGCGCGACACTAATATGTCCATTAAAATGCTTTACTACAAAAGGCTTCAGAGTCTTGAATAATCGTCGCAGGGTGACAAGCTTGTCGGTCTTTTATCGGATATATTTCGAGGAGTGTGCAACAGAACTACACGACTTAATTCTGCCATCTCCATTCTTTCGTCATATATCCTGGCAAACTGATATGCAGCACCAATTCATGGTGGTAATACCAGACGTCCGCTGCAAGTAAGTGGAATCAGTTGCCTGCGTCTGTCTTTCCTGACGTGTACAATTTGGGGGTCTTCAAGTCGCGAGTGAATAGGTTTCTTATAGGAAAGCATGCTACATCTTAGACCGCATCGTCACCTACCAGGTGGGTATGATAGTGGTCAAATGCTGAGCTTATCATTAAAAAAACTGTCAATTCCGGACCTTATCCGCGACTGACTGGACAAAGTATGATAGGGATATCGATTTCGACTCTTAGGCACTTATTCTATTACATTTTACATTTGGACCATGATTTCTTCTAAGGGTTTCCTCTGTATATCAGGGACAGTGGCTTCAGGGTGCGGTCTGCCAACTGGCAGGAGTAGTTCCAGGCGTTCGTTGAGGGGTCTGGAGAGGAGGTCTCGGAGACGGGCGTTGCAGTTCAGTGGCGTTGATGTTAGGGCTACTAAACCACAGTACTGTTGACAAAACAAGTTATTGAAAAAACCTACGTTTTTTTAATTGAATTACTATGTCTGAATCTATACACAAATTAGTTTGACGGTGAGAATCGAACCCACAACCTTCTGCGGCAGGCGGAAATTCTCTCACCGCACCACAGAGGTCGCCAAATAAGCGCATAGCCAGTAAACTTAAACCATAAACTTTTTCTTCGGCTTATCATCTGCCTCAAAACATAAGGCAGATGATAAGCCGAAGAAAATGTTTCATGTTTCATTTGTGTACAGATTCAGAATTTGTCAATAATTGACGAGTTATTTCCGCTAGACGTATTTTACATCTAGAGCCTAGAGCCTAGAGCCAACTAAACCGCAAGTTTCACGATTATGT
This sequence comes from Idaea straminata, assembly GCA_951213275.1. Classification (NCBI taxonomy): domain Eukaryota; kingdom Metazoa; phylum Arthropoda; class Insecta; order Lepidoptera; family Geometridae; genus Idaea; species Idaea straminata. The sequence goes on from OX577857.1 coordinate 3,666,872, forward strand.
TTTCATTCACCGTAAGGACAATGTTAATTAACGGACATACATTTTTCATAAGAGAAATCCATTGGTGCACGGCCGGTCGGGTTTCGGTAGGAAGTTGAAAAATCTAATCTACCGCACTATGCAAACACCGCTCGAATTTGAATAAATAAATAGGAATAAATACATCTTATGTGATACATTTTCGTTTAGAGTTATGATATGCGTGCTATGCGACGTAGGCATGTTTTTGTACCTAGATAAAACAATCGTGTCGTATAACATTTCAAATAGTAAGCATATCTTACGAAGCAAATAGGCATAGGAAAAAATAATCATTTACCAACTACGTTCCTAAGTATTCATCTCTGTCCCTACTAATATTATAAATGCGAAAATAAGCTCTGTCTTGTTACGTTTTTACACCAAAACTACTGAACCGATTTTTATGAAGTGTGGTATGAGAATACATTCAATTGTTGGGAGTAACACAGACTTTGTATTATTACGTACATTAAATTTATTTTCAAGTAGGTATATGAAGAATGTTTAATGATTTAGTCCTAATAACTCTTACACCTAAATAAATACTTAACAAACAGCTGCCTTATAATTCCAAGGCGAGTCAGTAATATTAAAGATTAACAATGGTAGGTATATAGATTGTTTATTCCCACTAGTTCAGTTTACCAGATTAGCTAACTGAAGAAAATAAATTTTTTCCTCGTTTGTTCAGTTGAAAATGAAACTACTTTTACACCTAGATTCTACCCCACTAGTTTAGTTGTTAGTCATGAACAAAAAAATCACATAATAAAATCCATCTAGGTGGCGCCACTGCTTTATTTTTACCTTATATTTGGGCAAAAATAAATGTTCAGCCTTTGTTAAATAATGATCAAAGGTTGATTGATTTTTAAACTGAGAAAAATTGCTACAATTTGGTAAAAAAAGATCGTAACGTCCTCTATTTCTTTGTTATCTGTGTGAGTCATTTTCAAAAGTTCGTAGGTTTTATAAGATTTGTAACAGATGACGTTATTAACCGCACATAGGTACGCTAGAATACGTGTGTGCGGTGTTTATCTAAATACCATTGTTTATCTATGGTAAAACAAAATAATTAAAAATAATAACCTGAATGGCTGCCAATAGTATTCCAGCTGCAATAGCCGTACTGACTTCACTATAATAGTGCATCCGTTTCTTTCCATCTGCTCTCCAGGAATGCGTTTGTCGGAACACTAGCAGCAACGCAGGTGCCTCCGACAAATATGGCTTGACAGGTTTCGTTGCGAAAGGTTTTAGGTCAGTGACCCATTGACGGGACATTCTTTTATTGTAGTTTACTTCTTCTTCTTCCTCTACTATGTATCTGATAGCGTCTTTGGTTGCTTTGTCTTGGACTACTACGAATGTCCAAGGTTCGGTGTGAGCTCCTGATGGGGCAGTGCCTAGAACAATAAATAATAAATTTTTAATGTATATATTACTAGATTTATTAATATATTTAAAAGTCCATTATATTTAATTTTAATTCACAAACAGTTGCTCGTGGATAAGTGAACGCACTGCGCTAAATGCGGCCCTATGATTGGTCAATTTTGTGCTGCTCTCATCACTGTAGCGAAACAGCGTCTTATTTACGGCTCTATGCGTTCGCGCGCACTATGCGATCTCATAGGATTGATTGTGAATACGGGTGTTGTAGAAAAAGGTTGAAATGGAAATCAATAAAGATTAGAGTTTTAAAGGTTCGCTTATTCCCAGTCGTGATCGACATAGGTTCGACCCTCGACCATATAACGACGCTCGAATCCATCATGCTAGTTTAAAAAAATAAGTTTATTACGATTACTTCATGATAACTTTTTTGTCCTTTTACACTGGCGATTTTTTAAACCATGTTATACCACATGAGGTTACTCATACGATTATTGTTCATCTAGTTGTAGAAATTCTTGTTGATGATTTCCTTTAGCACGTAAAATACATTTTTCTTAGTCTATGGTAAAACACTACTCTTTTTTACTATCATATAAATCCTTTTCATTAAAAACATTAATCAATTTGCCCAATGCCAGAGCATGACATAAAATACTTCGTTGTCAAAAATGATCAATTAACATTATTTTTATACATTTTTATTTTTTTCTACAGAAAATGTTTTGATTTAACTTTTAAAAATGAATCTTAAACAGAACCTCTCTTCAAAATCCTGTATATTTTCATCTATTTTTATACTATCTCTGTTATGTTTTCTATCGTTCCTGTGGATCTCACACTTGAGGGAATTGAGGAGACATCTGATATTCGATGACGATGATGAATTCTTCAACAACTACGAATACTTACTTATAGAAAATTCGAAAGGATTTAAAATCGATGATATTTTGGCTGTAAAGGACCGAATTGAAGCAATCAATAATAAGCAAGTGATACATAATGAAAATTTATATGGTCCAGTGAAATCGTCAACTTTCGTTTTAGTTATACAAGTCCATGATAACATATTCCATTTGAAGCAGCTGGTTCAATCTCTGAAGTACGTTATGGGGATAACTGGTACACTACTCGTTTTCTGTCATGATTACTACAGCCAGGATATAAATGAGTTTATAATGAATATAACTTTTACGAAATGGGTGCAAATATTTTATCCTTATAGTACTCAATTGCATCCTAAGATGTTTCCCGGTCCTGACCCTTATTACTGCACTGAGGATTTCAATTGCGAAGAGACAGGCATACTGAGACGTGCTGAATACGCTCAGTTAAAACATTTCTGGTGGTGGCAAATGAATTTTGTCTTTGATCATCTAAGAGCAATATCGACGTTTACAAATCCAATAGTTTTCCTTGAAGAAGGCCAGTATGTTTTGAAAGATTTTTTGTACATGCTAAGAATTTTGGGAGGCTTGATGTTGGAGTCATGTCCTCAATGTGAGATGATGAGTTTTGGGTCTCGAGACCCGCAAATATCGCAATATGACCTCGTCGATGGAAACGTAGTGGTTGAAAAGTGGCGTAGCCAATTAAATAACTACGGTCTAGTCTTCAACAGAACCGTATGGGTGAACATAAAGAAATACAGTAAATACTTCTGTTACTTTAACAATTACAAGTGGGATCAGTCTCTCAGATATTTGGCGCAAAAGAGACCTGAAGGTCAGTTTACTTTGTTTTCTAGTGAAGCGCCTAGAGTTATTCGTTTCAAGAAATGCGATGATATCGAGACTAGTTGTAATATGAAGATGAATATCGAGGAAGTGGTCAGCTTCGCGTGGACTGTGAAACGAGGGCTTTATCCGAGGAATATGGTGATCAATGTCAACGAAGATTTGGCAGATGGTGCGTTCGAAGAAGGAGACTGGTCAGATGTGAGAGACCGAGAACTATGCATCTACTTCTCGAAGTTTAGGTAAATTGTGTTTTATATTCTTTTTTGTTTTTTTTTTTATAATATTTTTATTGTATTGTTTTTGTTTTGTAAAGTAAATTTTTTGAAACTTTAGTCGGTGCGTATTTTTAATTAACTTACCAAAGTTTTTTCACACCAGAATGAATCAAAGCAAATAAAAAAGACGAACAATTTATCTTATCCTAACTAGTATTAAAAAACTCAATTTTATTTTTTTATTTTTTTGCATCTCACGGTCAAACGACTGGAAAGATTTAGATGAAAATATTCATAGTGGCATAGTTAAGGGAATTATTATTTTATTATTTATTAATTTAATATTAACAAAAACATCTTTTAACTAAAAAAGTACTTGTAACCCAAACATAATGATTTGTGTTAATACTAAAAGGACATAATGAAACTTTCAACTTAAAATTCCCGCAGGATCGGGACTTACGCGGGCATAACCACGAAGCGTTGCAACTTTATATTATTTAACGTTAAAAAGTATATTCATATGATTCACGATAAAGTTGTTTAGAAAATGTATAGTATTATATACCGCTATCTTGGTCACGTTTTTCTTACAATCTCTACATCAACGTGCGTCTATTTATTATAACTTTTTTGTATTAAATTCTATCAGCACGTGCCAAGGTGTTTAATAATTACTTTTCATTATTCTGACTTATGTGACCTATTTGAGCCCCGCGGTTTCATTTACGTAAGTCCAGACCCCGTGGGAATATCGTTAAGCCTTTACGGTACTTGTACGTGAACGGGCGGGTTTCCGCCGTTAGACCTTTTTTAATTGGGTCCTTTTTGCCTGAGGACGGAGGTTTGCCCAGCACCAACTACTCTCTCAGCTTAGTCGACCATGTCCAGAGGAGAAAGCTTGTCAATACATCTGGAGCCAACTAAGCCGCGGGTTTCATCACGATGTTTTCCTTCAATCAATTAGCGCACATAATTTTTTCTTAACAAAAATCCATTGGTGCACGGCCGGCCGAGATTCGAACCCACGACCTTCAGAATGAAAGTCCCTCGACTTTCATTCTGAAGGTTTCATTCTACCACTAAGCCAACACCGCTCTTTACGGTACTCTAGGACTTCAGCTATTTCCATTTCTATTCTCTAGTTATAAACTAACACGACTTTGTTTTATCTTCTATAATATAAAAATGAATAGTAAAATGTGTTGGTAAGCGCATGCCTGCTTCTCATTGGTAGGCGCGTTCCGAAGGCACACATCCTAACATAGTTTTTAAGACGTTTCTATGTGATCTATGATCCAAATGAATAAAAAAAATTACTTAGAATTTGATAGATGGAGGATGGTGGAAGCCACGACTCGATACCCTATCATACTTGCTCCAGTTAGTAGCAGATATATTTTACTGTCATTTTTCACGTCTATATCATACCGCGCACATGCTCTCTAGCGTGAGCGTACTGAAAATGCTTACGGTGCATGCGTGCTTATGTACCATTTCGGACCGTATCTGCTAACTGGAGCAAATTGATAAGGTTATTGATAACGACTTAGAGGGAACGTTATTAATTGCATCAAAGTGATTTAACTTTTTTTATCTTTGTGACCAATAAATAAGTTAGGTTAATAAGTTAACCAGTTAAGCTAAACAGACCTTCTCCATCCTAAGGTTGCCTGGAAGAAATCGCTTTAAGCGATAAGGTCGCCTGTTTGTACAATTTCGTAGTTAATAAGCTTTCTCGTCCTTTTTGTTATTTTCAATGTTTTGTGTGTTGTACATATGAGTGTTTATCAACCTTATACAAACTTATTTAGATAGATAAATAAGTTTGTACAATAATAAATGTTAGAGTCAGCTTTTTTTTCAAATGATAGGTCAGCGTTTGCCAGCTTGATGGTAGGTTATGATGTGGACTAAGATGTAGCAAGCTTTCCTAGAAGATACCTAGTACGTATTTTATCCCGTTGTTTATTAGCTGGTCCCAATTTTTAAACCATTTTTTTCTTCCTAGTACCTACCTCTGATTATGATCGATAATTTAATTCTTCAAATCCTACCTGCAGTTTTTATAATATTATCCAGTACTTCTTGAGGTATAGGCTCTTGGCTGAACCTCCTAACCGTTCTCCTTTTGGCCATCAGCTCGTAGTACTCTCGAGACCTCTCTATGACCTCACCATCAGATTTTCTAGGAGGTTTGTAGGGTATGTGAGGAGTGTCTTCAGCGATGGCAGGTACTAATAGATCTGGGTCGTCTTCGTCATCGTGGTAATCTCGTTCTATAAAGAAAGAAAATTCAAATGAAATAGTTTATTTAAATATTTCGCCCCGCGGTTTTAGCTGCGTAACTCCCGATCCTGTAAAAATTTTGGGATAAAAAGTAATTAACGTTATTTCCATTGAATCAATGTATTCTCATACCAAGTTTTATCAAAATTGATCCAGTAGTTTAGGAGCCTATTCGTTACAAACATAAATAATAATGAAAACTTTCCTTTTTATAAAATTTTGTAGACTAGCTGCGCGCCCCGGTTTTACCCTCGTGAGTCCCAATCCTGTATGAATATTGGGATAGTAGCCCACGTTTTTATCTATCTATATACAGAGTATCATCGTAATCGGTCTAGCCTTTCACGGGTTATAAATAGTGTTACTAACACGGTTTTATAAATAGATAAATATCGATATCTTTTACCAAAACGAGTGAACTCCTCAAACAAACAATAGGTATTAGATACACAGATATTAGTTTCTGGTTTGGGTGATTCTGTCTGTATTTACAAAAGAAAAGTTTTTAAATATCCTATTCGTGGTCTAGCCACCATAACACAAGCCTATCTAATCACTAGATAGCGCTGTGTAAACTGTCCTCCAACATAAATGTATTTATGTTGCTACCTCTTGGAATCATTTTTATAGAATTTATACCACGTTATAACTGTATAACACGTTGATTGCACAAGTTAGTTGCGCAAGAACTTGATTTGCCATTAAATGGTTAAGGAATAGACATTTTTCCAGTAACCAATTAACTGCATAATAGGTGTGTAGTTTCAAGGAAGGAGTTTAAATTACGCCGATGGTTAAAATATGCTACAATAGAAAAATAGTTAGATGCAGAATTGGACGCTCACCATTTAGTTTTAACATTAAAAAATATTTATGTTTTCGCATTGTTTTCGTGATAGATTGTGCTTTGTGTCCTGATTTATGAAATTGTGACATTTGCCTGTAGTTTGGCAGACATTAGAGGTATCTACGCGCATAGGGTACGCGGAATGAAATACATTATCTTTATTTTAATAGAACTTTAATTAATTAACCAGACCTGTGCAAATGACTAGTATCGATTTACCTGCTTGCCCAAGATATGTGACGTGAAAAAATAGTCAACCTAATGTTTGCATATTCTATAGGCTTCATACTTTCGATTGGTATGGAATTTGTCTCATAAACAAACCAGTTAAAGGTTTAAAAACAAACAAAAAAAAAAAATTGTTATTTATTAATATTTTGAACTGAATTTTTTTAGACAACCCATTTGCAATATATTTATTGAACTATTTAATTTGATATAAAAATATACTTTTCATCCATTAAACAGCTCGAAAGGGTACCGGCGCTCTCTCCATACAAACGTAGTCGACTGTTTTCTCCCTGGATAATGACATTAGCACAAATATTTTTGTGCCATAAAATTATATTAAAATATGCTACAATAGAAAAATAGTTAGATGCAGAATTGGACGCTCACCATTTAGTTTTAACATTAAAAAATATTTATGTTTTCGCATTGTTTTCGTGATAGATTGTGCTTTGTGTCCTGATTTATGAAATTGTGACATTTGCCTGTAGTTTGGCAGACATTAGAGGTATCTACGCGCATAGGGTACGCGGAATTAAATACATTATCTTTATTTTAATAGAACTTTAATTAATTAACCAGACCTGTGCAAATGACTAGTATCGATTTACCTGCTTGCCCAAGAGATGTGACGTGAAAAAATAGTCAACCTAATGTTTGCATATTCTATAGGCTTCATACTTTCGATTGGTATGGAATTTGTCTCATAAACAAACCAGTTAAAGGTTTAAAAACAAACAAAAAAAAAAAATTGTTATTTATTAATATTTTGAACTGAATTTTTTTAGACAACCCATTTGCAATATATTTATTGAACTATTTAATTTGATATAAAAATATACTTTTCATCCATTAAACAGCTCGAAAGGGTACCGGCGCTCTCTCCATACAAACGTAGTCGACTGTTTTCTCCCTGGATAATGACATTAGCACAAATATTTTTGTGCCATAAAACCTATAACTGCCATGACTATGCCCCTATGTTTTTTTTTTTCATTTTTTTTTTCATAGAAATTAAGATTTCAAAAACATAAAAAAAACATAGCGACATGGTCATGGCAGTTATAAGTTTTATCCAACCATAATATTTGCTGTAGTGTCATTATCCAGGGAGAAAACAGTCGTCTACGTTTTTAGGGAGAGAGCCTTTAAAATGTGCGTCTTAAAGTTCAATTAGAATTCCCAATTCGATTATTAATCAGACATTTCCGTGTTAGGTACAATAATAACTAATAGGCTATTTCTTACCTATTAGCTTGTTGATTTGTTGATAAGAGTTTTATAGGTTTTTAACACGCGTAACATTCTAACAATAGTAGGCAATAAGTTTATAAGTAAAGGCAAGCAACCGCAGAGTTAAGGTAAAAGGGTATCGGGCGCTCTCTCCATACAAACGTAGTCGACTGTTTCCTCCCTGGATAATGACACTAGAGCAAATATTTTTGTTGCATAAAACCTATAACTGCCATGACTATGCTCCTATGTCTTGGTTTTTTTCATTTTCATAAGTTTTATGAAACAAAAATATTTGCTCTAGTGTCATTATCCAGGACGGAAATAGTCGACTACGTTTGTATGGAGAGAGCGCTCGGTATCCTTTCCTCTTAAAGTTATCGTTGTTTTAAATAAGTATACTTAAAACAGTAGGAGTAAGGGTCAAAGTTTATTTGATTTCCTACGGAGCCATATTAACGAGCACTTAACTAAAGATTAAGTTACTTGTTCACAAAATAAAAATAAAATAGTTTTTTTGTAAAAATTACGAGTTTAACGCTTTAGAACATATTTTTTTAATACTTTGACTATGAAATTATTCCTAATATAATAAACAATGTAATCCTATCCTACATAATAATATTATAAATGTTTGTGTGTGCATGTGTGTGTATGTTTGCTAAACCGATGCAATGATGTTCGGTATGTAGCTAGCTGGCGACCTAGATTAACATATTTTATAGGCTACTTTTTATTCCCGATATTCCCACGGGATCGGGACTTACGCGGGTGAAACCGCGGGGCGCAGCTAGTTAACAATAATTGACGGTTAATTTATAAACGTCACTTTTATTTGAATTTGGTAGGTATAGTATCAAAGCTAAAAAATAATTTAGTAGTTGAAAAATTACCTTTACCTATTTTTATTGCGTATGGATTTTTAATTCAGTCATTTTTTAGAAAAAAAAAAAACTGTTTTTTCACAACGCAATCACATCAAAGATATCTTAAAACATTTCTAATCGAATAACTACAATTTTACTCTTTCGTTCATCAGCTGTTCACTATTCTTTACCATTAGGTAATTTACTGAGTCCGCTTGCACTGAATATATTAAAAACTTTCTTCGGGAAGTAATTTTCTACTCAATAATTAAACAACGATACCTAATTACTACTTCCTACATTGTAATACTACTTCTTACATTGTAGACCAAATATTTATATGACTACTAGCTGTTGCAAACGTTGTTTTGCCATTTACAAATAAAAGAATAAAAATGATGTTCGATTCTCAGACCTAACGAATATACACAAATTTCATACAAATCAGTTCAGCCATTTAGGTGGACATAGGTAACTAACACCGCGACACGAAAATCCTACTTCCTACTAATATTATAATAATGAAAGTTTGTGTGTGTGTGTATGTATGTTTGTTACTCCTTCACGCAAAAACTACAGGACCGATTGCGATGAAACTCGGTATCGATCGACCCGGTATAGATAGCTGAAGACCTGGATTAACACATAGGCTACTTTTTATCCCAAAATTCTCACGGAATCGGGACGTATGCGGGTGTAACCGCGGGGCGCAGCTAGTATTATATAAATAGGGTTTAAACACAATAGTCATTATCATGAATGATGTTGATGACTTTTATTGATAATTTATAATGGTAGCTAATCATCATACCCAAATGATCCGCATGATTCCATAGGTAAACATTATTGTTTGCACTGATGAACAACACAATCGTTTTTTCGTATCTTCTAAATATAATTATACCAAAAAAAAACTACATAGCATCCTATTTTACTATTTATCCTACTAATATTATATTGTGTGTGTATGTTTGTTACTCCTTCACGCAAAAATTACAGAACCGATTGCGATGAAACTCGGTACGTAGATAGGTGGAGATCTGGATTAACTCATAGGCTACTTTTTATTCCGACATTCCCACGGGATCGGGACTTACGTGGGTGAAACCGCGGGGCGCAGCTAGTATTAATCTGTTATTTGTTAAACCTAAAAATAATGATGGCATTGTAATAATTGAGCATATGTCGAATAGAAAAAATATAAAATAATATTCTCTGTTTCTTTAGATTACAATTAAATTGATAGTATTTCGTGAAGTAGATGCGGAAAAAAGACATTATGCATTTAATGTGACGTGTTTTTCATTTTCTTCATCAACATCTGACGCAATACTCACAGAAACTTCATGAACCTAACCAAGAAATTTTGTGTTCGAAGTTTTGCCATTCATCATCATCATATCAGCCCATACACGGCCACTGCTGGACATAGGCCTCCCACAAACGACGCGCGACGCCACAAACAGCGGTCTTTAGCCGCCTCCATCCACCGACTACCCACGACCGCTACAATGTCGTCGGTCCACCGGGCAGCTGGTCTCCCAACCCTCCGTTTCGCGTTGCATCGCGGCCGCCACTCGAGAACCAGAGTGAGCAGAGATAATTAGAGTTTTGCCATTAATGTTTAGGACAGTTTCAAAGTATATTAGGTTTTAGGAGGTTGTAAATTCCTCGAATTTCATGAAGTCAACGTGGCAGGTGTACCTTATCTAATCGAGTGTTACTAGTTACTCGTATTTGCCTATCATAAATTTGTACCTAAATTGTAATTTTTAGTGCTTCCTCGGTTACAAAAACGTTGGTGAACTTTTTTCTACCTCCATGTGAACTTTTGAACGTTGATTGTACCTCTTTTAGAAGGTAGGTACTTAATTTTATAACAACTTCCTTCTAAGGAAGCTACAATTGTTTTAAGATTATTTGGTAACTAGATAAGTTTAGGTACGCCCGCTATCTTGACTCTCACGAATTTCCGCTCATACAAATTCATATTGACTGAAATCTGAAGCAGCTCAGTACAACTAAGGCTCCTCGCCCACGGCGACTTCTGTCGCACGTTCGCATCGATACAGTCGCAACGCAGTCTCTAACTGTTTAGCCTCGCCCACACGAGCGCGATGCAAACACAATACTGTAGCGCTACAAAAGCGATGCAACGCACGATTCAGTAACGGCACAAAAATGCCTGCGACCGCTACAGTTGCAAAATGGACTCCGTTGAGGCAACACTAGTCACGTTGTCTTTGGTGCTGATTTTACGTAAGCAGTCGGAGCGTGGGCAATGATACAGGCTTGTATTGATACAGTCGCCATGCTATGCGATGCAAATGCGACTAACGCGCTTAAGTAGTGATGCTGTCGCAAACGCTGCGCTGCAGAAAGTCGCCGTGGGCGAGGGCCCTAACATAGCGATAACCGCTACGTACTGATAGCAGGGCAACAACCGCGACACGAAAATGACCTAATTTGTAAATGTTATGATTTAAATACTTATTGTTATTCAGCTCTCGTGCACGATCGATAAATAAGTAGGTACCTATCAAACCAATTGGTATCGATTTGTACATCCTTGACACGATTATATTCTAGATACTTACTCGTTATTAGGTTGGAATTTATTTACTCTTTCTTGGAATTGGAATTACGGTCACTACCTATTTGTGGACTCGATTCAAAATCGAAATGAGGTGAAAGAAAAATATTTATAGAATACTTTTTTTCATTCAATTTTAACAATAACAATTATGCCTTATTTATTATATTGTGTTGTACTTATATAGGAAATAAAATATTTGTAGTTGTAAAAAACATTTAAAATGGACTCCTAATAAGGAAATTTCCGTAAATACCTGTAAGTACTATAACTTAAGTACGTTTATTTAAATTGACATAGCCACGACCTTCGATCGTCTAAGCACCTCTATGTTTTCAAGTATAGGTAAGTGGCAAAAAGTTAAATAAAAACCTAGTATAAAAACTATGTAATTCTCAAATAAGCCGTAGGAACCGCATATAATTTGAAAATACAATGAACCTGTTTGTGTATTTTATTAGTCTAACCTTATTAAATATTTAACATTGAATATGAATGGAATTTTGAATCGATAATGAGAAGCTCCTCTTGTTTTTGAAGTCGGTTTAAAATAGTTTAAAAGACATCGTTTTATTTATGACTAGCTGTTGCCCGCGACTTCGTTCGCGATGTGGTTTTGGTATATTTAGAATACCTAGCATTTTCCCGCATAGATACTATTTATCGTTCGGTGTAAGTTATAATAACAAAATAGGTAGTTATATTGTTTTTAAACTATATTTTTCAATTGATTTGACGAAGGCACTTATGTGTTAGTAATATTTTTTTTAATAATTTCACACAAATAAAGCATAATACACAACAATATAATAAGCTAAAACTAAGTCTAAGTCCTATTCACACAAAACTTTCAACATACTTTGTCTTCCTAGTTATATTTGGTTTTTTATAAATTAAAGAAAAAATTAAAAATTAACTACTTTTGTCCCTGAATTAATATTCTTCCATTCATAATTTATGAGGTAATAGTATTTTTAACACCAACATCATGCAAATAATAATCTATTTTCGTGCAAATAATATTTTGTATTATTTTTATTTTTAAATATTAATAATTATTAAAAAGAATGGCCATTGGACAGAACAGATACTCATACTTAAAATAACGCGATGCACATTGAAATCCTTACATATTGATAGCAGGCATTACGTTGAACAAAAAACACTTTCACACCAAACATTGAAAGCGTCTCGGAATCGGGGTAGGTATTTGAAGGAATGTGATGTCCTATGATTTTACAAAAGTGCACGGTGCCCTTTGTGTCTCATACCTATAGATAGAGGACATCGAAAAAAAAAACAAATAATAAATAACACCACACCCTTAAAACGTCTTGGAGACAGGGTTTTTGAAGAAACGTGATGTTCCATGATTTTCCAAAGAGCGCGGTGACTTAATGCCAAAAATAATTGTGTAAAATTATGTTATGCCTAGGGTTATTATGCCGAAACCAATTATGACAAATCCTTTATGCCAACTACAAAAGGACGTCCAACTTCTTAAGCGTATCGTTAATGTAATAATTAAAGAAAAATTAAAAATTAAAAAAACCCCAGACCCTAAATAATAAAAATAATATGAACGTAAAAAGCCTAAAAAAAGCAAAAAAAAACTATGAATAAAACCCTACAAAAAGAAAAAAAATAACCCCGAAATGATGACCCTACGTAAGTAGGTAGGTACATCTGAATTTTTTTGATTAAATATTGTCGCGTCGGTAACCGCTCTTATTTTAGAGTCAATTTAATATAATGTAAGAGTCGTCGTTGAAATTTTTGTTTAAGCATTTATTTGGACAGCATTTGGATAGTTAAGTTGTGTAAGTATTTAGTTTTTAAGTAGTTTCACTTGTAATTCTTAATACTTACTTTTTCTTTGAAATTTTAATATTATCATTTAATATTATCATCATTCAAGGTGTTTTATAGGTAAAAATCGGCCCCCGACACGACAATATTTAATCAAAAAAATTCAGATGTACTACCTACTTACGTAGGGTCATCATTTCGGGGTTATTTTTTTCTTGTTGGAGGGGTTTATTCATAGTTTTTTTTGCTTTTTTTAGGCTTTTTACGTTCATACTATTTTTATTATTTTGTGTCGGGGGTTTTTAATTTTTTTATTTCATCCTTCTTGTAGGGAGGGACTTTTTAATTAGCTATTTGTAATGTGCAAGTCATGCCCTTTCATTTGATACCCCACTCGGGCAAATCTACTTACATTCGGTTGTTAATCTTGACTTTTATCCCCCATAACTTTCAGATGGCTAAACGGATTTCGATAAAACATAGCTATTTGTAACGTACAAATCATGCCCTTACATTTGATACCCCACTCGAGCCTATCTACTCACTCAGATTCGGTTTTTAATCCTGATTTTTATCCCTCATAACCCTCAAACGGCTGAACCGATTTCAATCAAACATAGCTAAAAACACTCTCGACTAATTCACCTTTCAAACAAAAAAAAAACTAAATTAAAATCGGTTCACCCGTTCAGGAGCTAAGATGTCACAGACAGACACACACACACAGAGACACGTCAAACTTATAACACCCCGTCGTTTTTACGTCGGGGGTTAAAAATGATGTCCTATGATTTTTCAAAAGTGTGCGGTTCACTTTGAATCCCATACCCATCGAAATGAACAAATAATGCCCTCAAACAAAACCTATAAAGCGTAAGTGCATTATTTATTCATCGGGTCTAAAATCACAGCGCAAAAAACATAACACATACTATACCACGCTCCCATACTGAATGGCAGGACCCCTTTTGCAATTTTCAGAATTCTTGACCAAATTGTCCAATTTTTTTATGAGGTAGCTGGCAGGGCTACGTAATTTTCGGGAAAACAAAATGAAAAATTGATTTTTTACAAATATCTATTTTTTAACCGACTTCAAAGAATGAGGAGGTTCTCAATTCTCAATACTCGTAAAAGCTTGGACCGATTTGGAAAATTCTTTTTTGTTATTATTTTCTAAGGTTTCCGGGACTTGAACTCATAATTCAATCTATTTCATTAGAGATAAGCAGGAAATAAGCGCGATAGAAATGTAACATCGAAGAGGTCTTCGGTAAAGGAGATCGGTAACATTATGTAGTAGTATCTCTTTGTACTAACCTCATTTTCAGTATGACGTAGGTAGTATTAAATGCAAACTATTTGGTTTCATGACAGCTGTCATCTTGAGCGGAGGCATGTACTGTACCGCTACCATAATTTTTTAAAGTACTCGAAAAATAGAAACCCTTATAAGATCACTCTTTTGTCCGTCTGTCTGTCAGTGTTTCACTACCGATATTCTCAGAGACGGGTGGACCTAGTAAGTTGATTTTTAGGAAGTTTCATAATAAATACTCAATATAGTATGTTAGATCGAATACGTAAAAAAGTCGTGCTAAGGGTACTGTTTCCTTCTGACGTTCGATTAAGTTTTACCACGGAAAAATATTTTGATTTCACATTTTTTTAATGTTTTTTATCAAATAATAATTCATAATTATTGTATTAAAGTTAAATTGAAATATACCCTAAATGTTAATCTGATATTTTCTGAACATATTCATGTGGACCTCGTTAAAATCTGTTCTGTAATTTATAAGATTACCTGGTTCAAACAAACAGACAAACAGACAAACAAACAGACAAAAATTCTAAAAACTACCCTATCGTGATCAGCTAACGATTTTAAGACGACCTGTGTATTTTTTTTCTGGATATTTTACAATTACAGATTTTTTGATGTCTACAGATTTATTATATGTATAGATAAAGACATCGACGACCATTGTGGTGCTGTGGATGAACAGTCGGCTGCGACACTAAATGTTGCGGGGTTGACTTCCGCTTTAAATAAATATTAACAATTTTTTGTTGACATCTTAGACAACATTGCCACTTACCAACACATGCTGTCGAAGAATAAAAATACTAAGTTATAAATCCCCTCTAGCCCCCTTACGCAATAAATTGTTAGGAGTTAATTAAAATGCCTAACCAAAAACCTGTATCACAATTCATTGTTCTAGATTACTTTTGGTAGACACATTGCTTCTATTTGTGTCACAGAGCCGAGTCTATTTATAATGCAGACAGATAATAAACTTTTTATTTTTAAGTGCGGGAGCCTGCACTAAGACTTTTATTCTGAGAAATAATATCTAGGAAACAACATAAGATAAGCAGGAAAAGAAGCGCGTTCAAATCTCGCCACGGTAATTTTTTGTATCCATATTTTTCTTACAAAATATTTCCAGGAATGTAGATAATAGATTACAATAATTTTATTTGTGTCTCAGTTCAACCTACATAATATGGTTCATACCTCTCTTTGTGTGAGAATTAATTGTGTAATAATTTACCAACAATAACTAATTAACGACTCATTCATTAATAACATCTATTTGACTAACTAAGTAAAACTAATTTATTTTAAACAACAAATGGGTGAAATATTTAATTAAATTGTTTTATTTAGCGTTAGGGTGTTAGAGGGGATTTATAACTTAGAATAAATCCGTTTATAACTTAGATGTCTGTTGAAATAAGATGTTAAACTAACATGGTTATTTTCGCTATTAAAGTAAGTAACCTATTTTATTACTAGTTTAATCAAATTAGAGTCTGAGAGTTATAATTTTTAAGAAGAAAGTTATTGTAGAATAAATTATGCCCGTACCATTGAAGTCGATTGATAAAAATGAATCGTTTTCTCTAGTGTTTTCTTTTATGTATAGAAAGTAGAAAAGATTGGTCGATTGATATCTTACATATGAAAAGTCATTCAATAACTTCTGGGCTAGGTTTGGGGTAACCAAATGCGGTTTATGTGATTTCTGGATTATACTAATAAGATGTTGGATTTTAAGATGAAAGGATACCGGCGCTCTCTCCATACCAACGTAGTCGACTGTGACTGTGACTGTGACATTAGCACAAATATTTTTGTACCATAAAACCTATAACTACCATGACTATGCTCCTTTTGGTTTTTTAAATTTTATAATTATCATAGAAATTAAGATTTAAAAAACAAAAAAAATAGGGGCATGGTTATGGCAGTTATAAGCAAAAATATTTGCTCTAGTGTCATTATCCAGGGAGGAAACAGTCGACTACGTTTGTATGGAGAGAGCGCCCGGTACAACATTGACCACTAAAGTTATTTCAAAAGGGATATTGGAGCTCGATATTTCGAGCTGTTACAAGCATCAAAAAATCGTCCCGTAACAGCATCGAAATATAAAAACACAAAATAAATTTTTTTAAAACTGAATTTAAAAAAATATACGCGTTTTGAATTGAGAATCTTCTCCTTTTTTGAAGTCGGTTAATGAATAGTGCAGGACAGTTCACACGACGTCATCTAGCTCCAAGCTATGACTAGGCTTTTGTTACTGGTAGATAACGAATTGAATATACTTATGTAAACATTTTAAATTGTTAAAGTTAGCAGTGACATATTGTTATGAATTTGTTTTGAAACTTAATGAAAACTATTGCATACTAGCTGCGCCCCGCGGTTTCACCCGCGTTAGTTCCGATCCCGTGGGAATATCGGGATAAAAAGTAGCCTATGTGTTAATCCAAGTCTCCAGCTATCTACATACCGAGTTTCATCCCAATCGGTCCAGTGGTTTTAGCGTGAAGGAGTAACAAAAACACACACACACAAACTTTCACATTTATAATATTAGTAGGATAACTTTGTATACAACTTAGAACATTGAAGATTTAAGCAGTCACTAACCTTTTAAAACGGGATATTTACGACGTTTTTAGTTTTTATGTTGTGGAGTTTGGTATTTCGATGTCGAATTATTTATGTTTGTAACAGCATCAAAATATTGAGCTATACAAAATAAAAAATAAAACAGTTAAAAATTATGGACATTTCACACATTTCCATATAGCCCCAAACTAAGTAACTAGGCTTGTGTTATGGGTGCTAGACAACGGATTTACTACTTATATACTTTTCTTTTGTAAATATATACTTATAATACATAGACACAATCAGACCACAGACAAATTACAAAAAAGAAAAAAAAGTAAATAAGTAGTACCTATACCTATCCGTTGTCTAGCACCCATCACACAAGTCTAGTAGCTTGGGGGCTAGATGGCGATGTAAGGAATGTCCTGCAATATTTATTTATTTTAAATATCTAAGCATAAGTGCTTGTCTGAGGCGGGAATCAAACCCGCAACTCTGTGTTTGGCAGTCCGGCATGGTGACCATTGTGCGAACTGGGTCGTCTTCAGTATATTTTCACTAATTTGAATATTACTTTGTTTATAACTTATAACTTTAAGATTCTTCAGTCACTAACCTCTCCTGCCATTTCCCGTCCGTGCGAACTTTTCCTTCCTTCCGTTGGCCCTCTGGTAATGCGTCTCCATTTTATTCTTATGAAGCAATGTAAATACAACAAAACACGCGATCAAAGCCGTGTAAACTACGAAACAATTTTTCTCTAAAGTCCATACAGCTAATGATATTACGTTCATTTTTATTTTTATTGATCAATTAAGTTGTAGACAAGCGAATGGTTTCGCGGCGTGCGAGCGACTAAAGTAGATGTCAACAAATGCTCTGATAAAACTATCGCATATTGTATTATCAACTTAATGACAAGTCAATAAGGTGCCCTTTTAATTGGACTTTGTGTACTGTGTTTTCTTTTTGTCAAGAAAACAGTATCAGCCTTGACTTTTAGAACACAAGGATGCATATAAAATGTAAACTAAAAAAGGATGTTTGCAAAATGTTAAATTGAGGATGAATTAATTGAGGGCAAACATTAATGAGGAAAATGTTATGTTTACTGTTTTTATGGGTTTCTAAATACATATATTTTAACCGACTTCATAAAATAAGAAGGTTATTAATTCTATATATTTTTAAATTCTGATCAATAAAGAAGGGTGTTAAGGGGTTGACGTGTGTATCTGTGTGGATGAACCGATTTTGATTTAGTTTGTTTTTGTCTGAAAGGTAAATTAATTGAGAGTATTCTTAGCTAAGTCTGACAAAACAGCCGTTTCGTAGTTATGTGATGTTTTACCTGTAAATCAGAGGTTTTTACCAGGTTGCGAGACGCAACCTGATCCCGTGGGAGTAGGTACCGAGAGAAAAAGGTTTAGTACTATATGTAGTTTCAGAGCTTATTTAGTAAAAACATTTCAAAAGTCACAAAAATAACAAAGAATAACCATTTTTTGATATTATTAAAAACTTAGACAAAAAATTCTTGCAGGGTGGGATGTATTTATTGTGCAACTCGAAATATAAAAATAAAATATTGTTTATAAATAAAACTACCAAATGATATGCAATGTAAACACGCGTAAGTAATTAAAAATAAATGTTAAAGGTCATTTTTTTTATCTTCAGGTAATATTTGGTTAAAAAAGTAAGTAGGTAAGGATGTAAATATTGTTATTTTTATATTGTATAGCTGAGTGTTTGATTACTAGATAAGAGATAGATAACTTTAAACTCGTGATTTTAAGAATAAATAAGCCCCTAAATAAAGCCCTAAAAGTTTATAATAAAATAAATTGATTTATGATAGGCAGAATTCAAACTATTACAATTTATCGGGTTATTATTAATTTGCAACGAAAGTAAATTCGTCACACTTTTATGTCCATCAGTTGGGGCCTATTTTACATCTAGCTGATTAGATAAGTACGTTTAAACCATTTGATTGGGATTGATTTCTTAATGTAAAAAATTACATATTCTTTGCGATAAAATATTTAACAATTTTTTTTTCTTCTGAGTTTGATCTGCAGTCAGCCATCAGGCTATAAACAATTAAGTTGTATGTCTTCAGTGACGTAAAACGCGATGACCCCAACGGGCATGGCACTAGGTGGTATCTTTACATTGCAATCCAGTATGTTATGGCGTTTAAGCCGTTTTAATGCCCTTGGATTTAAAAGGTTTACAGCCAATTGATTGAGATGACGTTCGAGGCGATTTTTATATGCGTGTTCTGCGATTTTAATTTTTAATCTATTTTTTACATAATTCGCTTTTATCAACAAACTAGCTGTTGCCCGCGACTTCGATCGCGATGTGGTTTTGGGTTATTTAGAATACCTAGCATTTTTCTGCATAGATACAATTTATCATTCGGTGTAAGTTATAAAAATAAAATAGGTAGTTACATTATTTTTAAACTATATTTTTAATTGATTTGGCAAAGGCAATTCTTATTCTAGGCTTACTCATACTACGAAATTAGGTCTAAAGATGCCTGAAGAGCGTGTAGAAAGAAAAACTTTCGGCCCTAGGGAAAATCGCTTTCACTGAGAGCTGTAATGTTAAATTATGGCTTCGCGCGGCTTGTGCAATGTGTTTGAGGGAGAAAACAGTCGACTACGTTTGTATGGAGTGAGCCCCTGGTACCCTTTCCTCTTAAATATATCACGGTTCAGATACATTCTGGTGACAAACGTTGGAGTCTTAGTAATAGGATCCCGTCTACCGTTTGAATACAAAATAAAATAAAAAATATTGAAAAAAGATAAAGATAAGGAGATGGCAGTGGAACGAGCCGTCCTCTTGTGGCTGCTATGATTTAATTTATTTGTTTAAGATTCAAAATACCTACTTAGGCTGCTCATAAAAATTAACATAAAAATTCTGAATGACCTCCATATCTGGGTCATGGAACTAATTCTTAATAATGAAGGTAGGTATAATCTGGTAAAAACGAATAAACTTTTTTGATCTAATTTACAAAAATACATAATAATTTACCTTTGCAGTCTTTTTTCGACTTAAATTTCAATAAGCTTAGAGGTGATAAAGATTTTGTAGAAAAATGTACCTAAAAACAAAAACATTTATTAACAATGTGTTATGAAATAATTAATAATTTCCGCTTTTATAACCTTCAGCTACGCTAATAGATTAAAGTGGTAAGCCTTACCTACTAGGTCTATGTAATAATGTAATTTTTTTAAACTAAGAACCTGACTACGTTTTACATAACTGGTAAGCAAAGTCTTATGAAAAGTTAAAAAGATAAAGAAATTTTTAGCCTATCTAAAGAGGTCCCAACCGCTGTTTTCCCACTTTTGTTACAGGCATAAAAGAATAAAAAAATGACGTTTATTCGCTATTTATACATGTGTGAGTTTTGGCGGGAACGAGTTAACAACATGTCGTGCTGCAGTTTTATTTTCATGAAACTTAGATGTAACCCGAGTTGAATTGTATAATTCTGGTGGAATGTTATTCAATTTAGTTCTGTGAAAGTGCACAAGTGTAGTGAAAGTAAAAATCAGTGTCAAACATGCAGTTTTCTCGTTGCCTCCAAATCTCCTATTAAGGTTATGGTAAACTTGCCACCGCTTTACTATAGCCCCTGACTTGACGGACTATGACGACTTTGACTGTATTGAAACACTTTAGGCCCGATTTATGAAAAATCGGGTCATAATTTGATGCAAAATATAACTTGAAACTGGCTAAATGCACACGTGCGAAGCCATAATAAAAGAAAAAGTATTTATACATGTGAAGTGCGACGCTCAAAAGTGCACCCTTACAAAATGTTTAGAGCCCTTTGTGATACGTATAGACACATAATTTAAATATTTAGTACGGGAGAAATTTTGAGCGGTGCACTTTGAAACCCTTGGATAGATAGATAACTTTATTTGTACAACACAGGAAGGAACACAGAATATGATGTACACAAAGTAATAGCTGGAAAGTATAATGCCCGTTTTCACCAACGAACTCACAAACATCTACATCAAACATAACTAAGGTTCCCTTAGCCTAAAAGATGCCCTAAATTAGCCTCATAAATAAATTTGTTTTCACCAACCTAAAGTATACCTACGTAAGGGCTACTTGCATAAGTGACAGTTTTTTTTAATGCGATGTGTCTAAAAACGCACTTTTCCGGATAATTTTACCAATTTTGTATTATGAAGAGTCAAAAATATTTTTTAAGCACAGTAATAACACGAAAGGCCAATATCAATCATGATTTACATTAAAAAATTACAAAATTTCTTCAAAAAGTTCATTTCACATATATTACAGTATGCCAATAATGTCAACTTCAAAATCATTTGACTACGCATTTAAGTGGCACAAATGGGCGGTCTTATCGCTGACAGCGATAAGGCCCATACACTATACATATTGATAGAGGGCATTAGATACGATGCACAAATAATGCCTTCACACCAAACATTCGTCGTAATGCTTTTTATCGAAATTTATGGTTCTTAGAACTCATCGTGCACTTTTGGAAAAAATCAATCAAACACAATACGTTTCTGTACGTTCACAAAAATTCTGTAAAAATCTTACCTTAATGATAAGAACCAATGGATGTGACTTTAGTTGCTCCATTTCAAATAATACTTTCAAATATTTGTAATATTGACCTTTGCGAGCGTGATCACATAAAAAAAACTCCCATGAGTTTCTTGTGCCTTCTTCTCATTGGTGGGCGCGTTCCGAAGGCATATTTCCTAACTTAGTTTTTAAGACGTTTCTATGGGATCTGTGTACAAATGTATCCAAATTAATAAAACATTTTGACTTTTGACTTTGAAAACTTATCTCGTTTCCAAGACGCTTTAGAGATTTGCTATGAAAAATTATTTGTTTGTTATAATGCCCTCTATCGATAAATATGGATCTCAACGTGCATCGCGGCATTTTAAGTAAATATGTCGGTTTTGTCCAAAGACTTCATTATTACATGCCTATCTACATAATGTATTCAATTGTTCTATTGTTTGAGTAGATTGAATTCAATAATTTAAATGCGAGAGTTTGTTTGTTTGTAACGCGTCTCTATGGTCAAACGTAGCGATGAATATGTTTTCTATACATAGATTTAAAGGCAATTAAAAAAAAGGAAGTGACTTAATGTTTACTATGCCAGAACGAAGGCCAGAACGGAACAACCCCTTCCTTAAGAGGTAGTGTGGAAAGTATGACTAGAAGGCTTTTTACGCGGGTGAAACTGCAGAGCGCGGGTAGTCAAAAATATTTGTAGACCTAGATCTAATTACATACATAACTGTCACTGTTGACTGTTGATTCTTTTAGAGTTTGCCGCGTCTTGCTGCAGTCTTGCTGCAGTCTTGCTAACGCTTGTTTTGTGGTCAGATGGTTGACTGACTTATAAATAAATATCTTATATCTTTAAATGAGCAATTCTTGTATATAATTGGAATCTCGGAATCGGCTCCAACGATTTACATGAAATTTGGTATATAGGGGGTTTTGGGGGCGATAAATCGATCTAGCTAGGAATCATTTTTAGAAAATGTCATTTTATTCGTGTTTTATCGAAACTTACTTTTTTTTTATCTGAAAAATATGACTCTTCCTGACATCTATTGGCCAACTACTAATACTATTTTTTGTGAGCAATAAAGTTATTCCAGCAGATGGCGTTGTTAAGTAACATGAAGTCAATGGGTGTTTGCTTTGAGGTTAGACTAAGTAAAAAAAAAAATATCGAGCGGAGCTCGGTCATCCAGGTACTAAATATTACAGAACAAAACATTTTTTATACAATATTAGTGTAGAATGATGTATTTCTGTTGCCACTATAACAATAAATACTAAAAACTGAAAAACGAATAAAAAATAAATGGGGTTTTTTATTATACTAGCTGCGCCCCGCGGTTTCACTCGCGTAATTTTCTACGCAATTTTCTTAGTTTTTTCTTTCATAAGAACCTTTTCCTGACAATAACAAAAACAACAAAAAAGAATTAGCAAAATCGGTTCAGCTGTTCTCGATATTTGCGCTTAGCAACACAGCGATTCATTTTTATATGTCAGAATAGGCATAGGACATTTCGCACAGCACCATCTAGCCCCAAGCTAAGCAACTAAGCATGACTTCTGATGGCCAGACAGCGGATATGGTATTTATATACTTTTCTTTTGTAAATATATAATATTTGGGGGTGACTCCCGCTCGCATCGCCATTCAGCGTGGCAATGCTTCTAGCATTATGGGAACCTTTACGCCGGGAACGATAAAGGGCGGGTTATTTGCCTAACTGTACCCCATTTATTTGTATTTATTTTCAAGTTGAATGTTTTATTTTTACAAAAGAAAAGTAGTCAGTAAATAAATTATTACAAATAAATACATTAAAATATTTGTCAAAGGCGGGAATCGAACCCGCAAAGTTGCACAGGTGTCACTATGAAACAGCTAAGCGTTTTGTTTTGCTATCTGCCGACCGTTTGGTATTTAGTATGTTTGAACAAACGTAGCCTAGTATTTTCTAACGTTTTCGCGACTTGAACTCATAATTATCTCTTATATAAGTCTACCTGTGACAATGGGCACTGCAAAGTTACCGAACCGTCAGGTTTCAAAAATAAGGAAGAAAATTACGCGATTAGATCCGTTAAATTAATCTATACTAATATTTTAAGCTAAAGAGTTTGTTTGTTTGAACGAGCTTATCTCAGGAACTATTGGATCGAATTGAAAAAATATTTTGTTGGATAGTCGAATCCATTTATCAAGGAAGGTTATAGGCTACTTTTTATTTTGATATTCCCACGGGATCGGGACATACGCGGGTGAAACCGCGGGGTGCAGCTAGTTTCATTTTAAAGCCTGATTGAAATAGTACGACAAAGTTTTTAAAAGTGATTGCTTCTACAATTTAATATTATTTTTAACAACGATTGCCTTATTAATACTTGTTAGCAATACTGAAATGTATGGTTGCTATACAATTTATTAGCTATAATTATTGCCTATAGGTAGGTCAACATCATGGCGTATGGCATTCATCCTGCGTGGATCAAACCTCCATATCCTTGCATTCGGAACACAGTCTCCTGGCATTCGGAACACAGTCTCTTGGCATTCGGAACACAGTCTCGACTAGTCGAATGCCAGCAGATTCATTTTGTACATTGTAAACATGTTTTTGTTCAATAAATATTTTTATTATTTTTTTATTTTATTATAACTTCATGTTGGACTGAAAAAATAAATCTCTTTCATATCCAAGTTTTTCAGCCAGCTTGCGACGGTAGTTGTGAATTAATGAACTTCCGACATTCCACCGGGAAAACGGCGAAGTGGGCGTTCATTTACCACATGGGAAAGGGTTTGGTATTTCTACTCATGTGGTTTGGTCAGGTGCTCCTATAGGTAGGTAGATTAATAATTAATAATTATCCTACTCACACAGAATATCTATATTTCTATACTAATATTATAGAGAGGAAAGATGTGATTGTGTGTTTGACAGATTTTGATGAAACTTAGTATGAGGATACATTGATTTATTAGGAGTGACATAGACCACTTTCTATACCACAGGACCGGGTGTTATGCAGGTGAAACCGCGGAGCTCTGCTAGTTATATATAAATATAAAATTGAAAGTCCTGACTGAGTGATATATAATCAACGCACAGCTCAAAACAATGGACAAATCAGGTTAAAATGGGTCCAGACATTTAGTATGGGAGCTTGGCATAATGTATTTTTTTTCGATACTCATGGCAATCGGTAGAGGGCATTACAGTGAACAAATATTGTCTTCACATTGAACCTCTAAAGCGTCTCGGAAACTGGATATACAAAGAAACGTGATTCGTTCAATAACATAAAAAAAGAAAATGTTATTCAGATTTATATAAATAGACTAGCTGCGCCCCGCGATTTCACCCGCGTAAGTCCCGAACACAGCGCCATCTATTGGGTGTATTTGCAACCTAGATGTCAAACAATATTGAAGAATTTTATCGATCAATCAATGTACAGCGCCATCTATGAGAACTTCATAAAACTAAACAGTAAATAAACACTTGCTTAAGAAACCATTAATTGATACATTTTATTCGTTTACAATCACGACGTAAGCGAATAATTGGGATGATAACTATCCTATCCAGTAACTTAGACCAAATACGGGTACATGTGAAATTTGATTGAAATCGGTTCAGTAGTTTTGGAGATAACTGTTATACCATAGGTATAACAGTTATCTGAGCGGTGTTGGCTTAGTGGTAGATACCCGCGGCTTAGTTGGCTCCAGAAGTATTGACAAGTTCTCTCCTCTGGACATGGTCAACTAAGCTAAGAGGGTAGTAGGTGCTGGGCAAGCCTACTCCATACTCACGCAAAAAGGACCCAATTAAAAAGGGTCCAATGGCGGAAAACAGCCTGTATACAAGTACAACATAGGTATCCGCTAAGAAAGGCTTTTGGTAAATCAAACCAAAGATGAAGTCGCGGACAATAGCTAGTTTTATTATTAATTAACCTATTAAACCTCAGAAAAGTTCCTTAATTTAACAGATTTCTTGGTATCAAATAAAAAAAATAACATAAATCAGATTTAATGAGTATTTATTGGTAAAAAATTGGTATCAAATCGCCAACTGTGGAACCCAGGTGCTCTTTTGAATTATTACAAAAAAAACTTGCTTCAATATTTCTCAGTAAACTCAGAGTCCCACACCTGATTCTTATTTTCTAGGTAAAATTAAAGGAAATGGATTGGTACCTCTTACTTAAAAGTACGAGAGAATATCTTTAAAAAATATTGCGTGGGAAATACCTACTTCTGTGTCTTATTCATGGATATATAAAACTAGCAGCGCTCCGCGGTTTTACCCGCGTTACTTCCTATCTCGTGGGAATATCGGGATAAAAAGTACCAAAGTCAAAGTAATTTTTTTTTATTCCGTTGGATGCTTAATATATTTGTACAAAGACCACATAGAAACGTCTTAAAAACTAAGTTAGAATGTGTGCCTTCGGAACGCGCCCACCAATGGGAAGAAGGCACAAGAAACTCATGGGTTT
Source organism: Idaea straminata (assembly GCA_951213275.1). NCBI lineage: Eukaryota > Metazoa > Arthropoda > Insecta > Lepidoptera > Geometridae > Idaea > Idaea straminata. The sequence continues at coordinate 3,693,155 of OX577857.1, forward strand.
TTTTACCCTTTGTTACTTCCAATCCATCAATATATTCTCATACCAAGTTTCATAAAAATCGGTCCAGTAGTTTTCGTAACAACCAAAAAACAAAAAATTTCTTTCGTCGTTATAATATTATAGCATAGAAGTATAGATAAACGGCCTGTTTTAAATAAGACCCTCCAGACGCTTGAGACACTTAGCACAGCGCCATCTAGCCCCAAGCTAAGCAACTAGGCTTATGTTATGGTGACCAGACAACGGATAGAATACATATATACTTACTATATATACAGAAACTATCAGACCACAAGATTTGTATACATAAATATTTTTTGACAAATATTGTAAACAAATATTTGTTTATTAATTTTTGTTTTAAGACGGGAATCGAACCTGTAACCTTCGGCATCGCAGAGGTCGTCAATCTGAACCCCCACATCATAACTAATAAAAAGGGGTAATTGGTTTTTGGTTCCAGTTTTGGACTCATAAAATAAACTACTTTATTCATGTAAGTACCTCAATATGATCCCCCACATTATAACTAAAAAGGGGTGATTGGTTTTTGGTCCCAGTTTTGGACTTATAAACCACTTTATTCATGTAAGTACCTCAATATGAACCCCCACATTATAACTAAAGATGTAGGCGACGCTTCATAATACTGGTGGTATAGATTTTATATTATAACCTTGTTTTGTGCGACGGCGTGAGCTGTCATTTGTGGCAGATCGGTCTTCAAGAGGGTTAGCTCGCCATCCTTTCAGCCATCGGTAACAAAGTGGGTGATTGGTTTTTGGTCCCAGTTTTGGCCTTTAACATTTACCACTTTAATCATGTAAGTACCTAGGTAGGTACTTACTGACATAAAAGAAAAGTAACTACTATACCTACGTACGTCAGTAGACATTGTATAAATTAACAAAATGCTATCGGTATTGACTATAGATGTTTTGAACAACAAATAAAAACTGAGACTCTACCTGTTACCATAAAATTGATTAAATTAACAGTTGCTTGTTTTGTCATGTCTATAAACATGGTTTATTGATGAAAAAAATTACATTTTTAACGGAATCCTTATTCATAAATACAATGACAATTATAGGTATAGTACACACCTACCTACGTCTTGTTCACACCTCTGTGCGTAATTTTAATTTAATACGAAGGACATAATTTTCGGTTTTGTTGTAAACAATCTGCTAATCTATTATGTCATCTATCTATCCCAATCTAATATTATAAATATGAATGTTTGTTTATATGTTTGTTCCTTTTCACGATTGATCGATTTGGATGAAAATCGCCATAGTGGTGAAAGGGATGGAGAAGGACATGGGATAGTTTAAATCCAGACATTTTCGCGAAATTTACGGAAGTGACGCACGACGGTAGCGGGTTCGGCCGGAAGACCAGCGCTGCATCCAAGTTACGCTTGACTGTGGCTCACAGCTGCGGTCGACCCATTTGGGGCCGCACATGGCTTCTTAAATATTCTTAAGTTTAATGTAAGTATGACCGCAACCGATTTTGATGATTTTATTTCTGTTGGAAACGGTCTATATCAAAGGTGGACCCATAAAAATTTGGTGAAGATTTGACGAGGATCTTTGGAGTTATTAACAGAATTGCACCTCAAAAGCGTTTCAATTTCTATCTGCCGAAACATATTTTCTTTCTTTCTTTCATCCGCTAAATATTTTTATATTTTCTTAGCCTTCGATGCTTATGGATTCAACTCTACGCGTACGAAGTCGCAGAAAAAAGCTAGTTATGTCATTATATTGCCGGAATTTCCCGAGTTTTATTGTTTTCGTCAACTGTGTGAGACATTGGATTAGAATGATGTTTAAATTGCGGCTTGCAAGCAAATAGTGTCGGTTGAGGTGGGCCTAATTTAATATGCATAGGTAAGTAGTAGTAATAAGTGAGGAACAAAATTGCTACTAAATCACGTATGGTAATAAGTAGATTTGCTAAGTAAGTATGTGGAGATATTTTCTACCTACATGGAACAGTTGTGTAAAGAAAAAGTTGAAGCCCCTTTTAGGTATAATAAGTATAGGTTGTAGGTACCCCCGGATCCTACAAAAAAATGGAAAATAAGGTTTTGGAACGAAGTTCCTTATCGCGCGTTGCGAAAGGGGGCTAGACGGAAAAAATTAAGACCAAAAGTGGTAACGACACTTTTTGATTTTATCACAATTCACTAATTAATCGAAAGAAACTTCGTTCCATCCTGGTGTCCCTTGACACCTCTCAAGTTTTTTTTAATTTTGGGAAAATTACCCTTATTTGCTCTTTAGAAAATCCTATATATTTAAACGAGCGATTCTTATCTCCGACGACTTTCATGGACTTTGGTGTGCAGGGGGTTTTCGGCTCAAGGAATCGATTTATCAAAGTTCCAGGTCCGAGAAAAGCTCGGTTCCCAAGATATAGGCATTTGAAAAATCGTGTTAAAAGAAACTATCAGCGCCATGATCGATATATGACAGATGAGGGCAACGCTAGGTAAAAAAGTAAAAACTCTTTCTACTCTAAACTTTTCATATATACTGGCCGGTATGTGAAAAAAAAATACTGTCATTGACTGTCAAAGTCAAAACTGCCGCTCTAAAAGTTGTAGGTTTCGAAGTTTATCTAAGTTTTTGAAATATTAAATTTTTGTTTAGAAAAAAATCGGTAAGTATGTAATACTTATTAATAATCAGGATCTCGGAAACGATTTTCATGAACATATTAGGTTTCGGGGCCGAGGTAAAAAAAAATGCAAAATAACCGAGTAAAGCTCGATCACCCAGGTACTTTGTATAATGTGACAACACCAATAATACCTAAAAGTATCTTGAAATTTTATTTAAAAACTTTTCAGAACTATAAAGATTTAAAAAACTTTTACTTTTTATAAATATTTTAATTAAACTGTAAGATTCTTACATACGATCTTAATATACCTACCTACCTTATTTTGGTAAATACACAATATTAATAAAATAATTGGTCAGTGCTCACGCAAACGTTAATAATCGTATTAAAAATTTACGTTTTACCAAAATTTATGAGTTTTTAATGATCGATGAACAATTTTCCTTGTTTTCTTTAGCTATTAATCCTCAATTCACCTAAAAATATGATTTAAACCCTGTAATAATTAATTTTATTGTACTGATCATTGACGTAAATAAATTAAATATAGTATATTTAATTGGTTTCATTTTTAAATAGTTATTTTGGGTATTTCCATACCTAGTCATTTATTATGCAAGTCGACTGATATCAGAACCTATACAGGAATATTGGTAATAATACACCTTAACAAACAACTTTTGTTCTACGACTTTTGTAAATTCCAAAAAAGAAATGAAAATTGTGAGTGTAATTAAAATTAGAAAAATATCGGATTTTTAAAACAAAGGTCATTCAGAACAGTAGATAGAACTTGAAAAATAAGTAAAATTTTAAGGTTAATGTCCTCTTCATGTATGGAACAGCTGATTTTCAGGTAAACTTAACCTCAAAATTTTCAAAAAAAATTCGAATTTACAAAAGTCGTTGAACAAAAACTCCTTTTTTAAGTCGATTACAAATATAATAACATAAAAATACCTACTTCAAACCCAAAACTTAATTTAGTTAAAAATAAAGAATTCAGAATTTTAGTATTTTTAGAATTTAGAAGAATCGACCCTGATGCCATTGCACCCTATTCTGTGCCACTAGCAACCCGTCGGCTGCCTGAAGGGCTTATAAAAAAAAATGATTTTTGTTAGTAATACATAGGTACATAGGTATTAAATATACTTTAAAACTACTGTACTATTTTTTATTACATCCTTTACTACTTTTTATCACAATAATTCCACGGGATCTGAATTTAAATAAATAAAACCGTAGGGCACTGCTGGTTTATGTTATCTTACATGCACGATTCTTGGGCGCTGTCTAAGTGCTATTAGATGACTCAGGTTGGCCTTAGTGGTCAAAATTTAGGTATTCGAAGTAAATTTCTTAGAAAATTTAAAAATTTAATGATTTATACGTAATAATGAAGTGAATAATAAACTTATTGTCGTATTTTGTAGGTAACAATACCAATTATCACTCTAATAAAATTAACTGTTAAACTACACGCAGTTGTCAAGTTTTTATTAAACTTTGAGTGCAATGCGTCAGACTATTGAAATTGAATGGATGCCTTAAAACTTTTTAATATATCAAAGGTCTACCTATCATATATTAATGGATTTTAGACTGTTAAAATTGATATTTTTATTTAAATTTTAAAGTTTAATTGACAATTTAATAGAAGAGAGATGAGAGATTTAATTAAACTTGTATTCATAAATCCAATTTATATTGTCTCTAAAGTTCATGTTGCTGGTAAGTGATTATAGTTACTAGGTTCATGGTCTTTTGTCTGCATCATCTTTTAATCAATGTTTTGATCGTCTTTTTTACGTTTAGATCGTCTTTTTTACGTTTAGATCGTCTTTTTTACGTTTAGATCGTCTTTTTTACGTTTAGATCGTCTTTTTAGGGTTCCGTACCTCAAAAGGTAAAAACGGAAACCCTTATAGGATCACTTTGTTGTCCGTCTGTCTGTCTGTCTGTCTGTCTGTCTGTCAAGACCTTTTTTCTCAGGAACGCGTGGAGGTATCAAGCTGAAATTCATATCAAATACTCAAGTCTATGGTCTCTTGGAGCTGTGAAAAAATCAAACTTCTAAGTCAACGCGATCAAAAGATACTCCCGTTTATGCCGCAAATTTTCGACACTCGCAAGGGAATCAAAACCTACAGGGTACTTCCCGTGAACTCAGAATCTTGAAATTTGGTACGAAGCAACTTCTTATAACACAGATAAAGGAAAAATTGCGAAAAGCATAAATTTTTAGTTACATCATATAATAAAAATATTTTTAATAATTTTAAACTTATTACCCCTTTACTCATGAACGCGTAGTGGTATTATATTGAAATTCTTAACAAATACTCAAGTCTATAATATCTTTAAGCTGTAACAAAATCAAACTTCTACGTCAACGCAATCAAAAGATACAGCAATTAAAGCCGCATATTTTGAAACTCGCAACTACTCGCAAGGGAATCAAAACCTAAAGGATACTTCCAGACGACCTGGAATCTTGAAATTTGGCATGAAGCAACGTTATAAAGTACACATATAGGAAAAATTCCGAAAATCTTAAATTTTTAGTTACATCACAAAGTATATTTTTTTTAATAATCATAAACTTACTAGCTGACCCAGCAAACGTTGTTCAGCGATTAAAAAAAAAAACAGATGTTGGCCGATTCTCAGACCTACCCGATATGCACACAAAATTTCATGCAAATCGGTTCAGCCGTTTCGGAGGAGTTTAGAAACAAACACCGCAACACGAGAATTTTATATATTAGACTTGCTGACCCAGCAAACGTTGTTATGCGATTAACAAAAATAAATAAAAAAATAGATTTTGGCCGATTCTCAGACCTACCCGATATGCACACAAAATTTCATGCAAATTGGTTCAGCCATTTCGGAGGAGTTTGGAAACAAACACCGCGACACGAGAATTTTGCTTCGATCCAAATTGTGCCTATTTCTGGTATTAAAATTATGTCTATCACTTCTCTTCTTAAAGAGATGAAGATTTTTCCGAACATACATAATGTTTTCATATATGTATTGACAAGGTACCGTCAGCTTTCCACATTGTTATGTTATGGATTTCATTTAGCAATAAAAATACCATAACTTTTACTTATATACCTACAGGTTTGTACGGAACCCTCGGTGCGCGAGTCTGACTCGCACTTGGCCGGTTTTTTACGTTTAGATCGTCTTTTCTTTCTATTTTGATTACCTTTTGTTTCCGATTGGATTGTCTTTTGCTTCTGGTTCGAAAACTCTTATGACTTTATAAGTCAGAAACACTGCGACTGTAATCTATACTAATACTCTAATTTTATGTGTAACTTTCTTAATTTTTCCTTTCATAAAAACCTTCTTCTGACAATAACAAACACAACAAAAAAATAATTAGCGAAATCGGTCCATCCGTTTACGCGTGATGCCGTGACCATGGAAAATAAGGATTCATTTATAAATATAATACTATAGATTATAAAGCTGAAGGGTTTGTTTGTTTGTTTATTTGTTTGTTTTAACGCGCTTGTTTTAATCTCCTGAACAACTGATTCGAATTGAATGATTATTGTTGTGTTGAATAGTCCATTTATCGAGGAAGGCTAAAGGCTACTTTTTATTTCGATATTCCCACGGGATCGGAACTTAAGTGCATGAAACCGCGGAGAGCAGCTAGTTTGTTTGAACGCGCTAATCTCAGGAACTACTGGTTCGAATTGAAAAATAATCTTTTTGTTGGATATTACATTTATCGAAGAAGACTATGGCTACTTTTTATTTTGATATTTCCACGGGATCAGGACCTACACGGGTAAAACTGCGGAGCGCAGCTAGTTATAATATAATTTCAGTTAAACTACAGTAGGTATTACGAATTATGAGGATAATAAGAAATAACAAGAAAAATAACCTAAACCCATAACTCATAACACGGTACGCACAAGCAATTGCAAAATAAAATATTTTATGAAAAAAAAAAAATACCTATCGCTATTTTTTCAGGCATTTTAAACTGTATAGGTCAAACTGTCGTCACTTCTATTTCGCGTTTTGCTTATTCATTGGTCCTTCTACGGTGTAAGTAGAGGAACCATTAACTTAATATTATGTTTTGCTTCATGCCACCAAGGAAAATGCAATATATCCACAAAAATCCACTAGAAAAATCTAACAATGGATCTTTTTGTACTTTTATGCTCACTTTATTTCTTGATCCACTTTTTTTTAGAATAGATAGCATTTTTTAAAGTGTTAATTAAACGTACCCTTCGTAGGTTTAAATCCCACGAGGGTAAGCAAAGGTTTAGGAAAGCATTAAAAAAAAAATTACGATGTTTTTGAAGAAACATCATTTATCATCATTATTTTGTTATGATTTAGTTAAACCATTATGGTGACACTTTATTAACTTTATTTTATTCACGCTCAAGTAATTACTTATGTGGCATTTTCTTGGTGATACAAAGAACTACGCGTCGAGGTTGTTATTGACTGTAGCGCAACACGAAAATAGAAAACAGGAAATGAAAATGGAGAAAAACCAATCCCTCATAAAATGATTACCTACTTGAAACTATATGTCAAATGTAAGAAGTTCAAACTTAACAAAAAATCTAATCTGCTAAATCTTATGTTAGTTTGTATATAGGTAACTTGCGTCATAAATCCGGTTTATTCCAGTTAAAAAATCGTTTGGTAGGTCCTTTTTATGAGTCTTAATTAAGTAGGTTTATATCGACTTACTTACCTAACTAACTTAGATTAAATAGATTGAGCTTCCTGTCCGTTTTTGTAATGGCAGTAGCTTAAAAATGTTTAATCAGACGTAAAGATATTTTTTGAATCAAAAATAAATTAAAGTAAACCCAAACCACTAAACTGTATTTTGTTTTGTCGTTTATTCTTCGACGTTTTTTATATTAACTAACATTTATGTTTTTGCATGCGTTTACCGGAAAAGAAGTTCTGGTAAGTGTGTACAATGACCCTTCATATTTACATTCTCTATACCTATAGTGCGTTACTTAACTTCGAAAAGTGTAACACAGGACTGAATAGAGCGGTGTTGGCTTAGTGGTAGATACCTCGACTTTTATTCTGAAGGTCGTAAGTTCAAATCCCGGCCGGCCGTGCACCAATGCATTTTTATTAGGAAAAAATTATGTGCGCTAATTGACATTGTGACACGGTGAAGGAAAACATCGTGATGAAACCCGTAGCTTAGTAGGCTCCAGAAGTATTGACAAGTTCTCTCCTCTGGAAATGGTCGACTAAGCTGAGAGGGCCCAGCACCTACTACCCAGTAGGTGCTGGGCAAGCCTACTCCATCCTCACGCAAAAAAGACCAAATTAAAAAGGGTCTATTTGCGGAAAAACAAGCCGTTCAAGTACAAGTACAACACAGAATATCACGTGCCCGTAAGTTTACTAATTCGAATTACTTAACAACAAATGCACGCCACCACGAAACATTTAACGCCGAAGCCATGCGAATAACCAAAACTCGAATGCACACATTATACCATTTCCTACTTTAATGGGCGCACTTATCACCCTATTTGAATAGAACACAAAATTTTCTATTAGAGTTATTTAAAATTCATAATAACTTAAATACTTTATATTAACACCTATTATAAGGTATGTTTATTTACTTTATTATCATGATTGAATGAACTCACAATCTACCATATAAAAAGATACATCAGTTCTTTTCCATCCAAAGGTTGCCTAAAAAAATGGCTATTAGGGATAAGGCCGCCCTTGTGTGCGACTTGTACTTTTTAGCTATTACCTGCTTTGCTCTGCGTGAATCGTGTTCTATGTTTCTTACTGTGTTGTACAAATGAAGTTATCTATCTATCTAAAACATAATATTTTACAATGTTTTTGGCACATTAAGGTGAAAGGGTACCGGCGCTCTTATAAGTTTTATGCAAAAAAATATTTGCTCTAGTGTCATTATCCAGGGCGAAAACAGTCGACTACGTTTGTATGGAGAGCCCCCGGTACCCTTTCCTCTTAAACGTAGATCTAAGCTAAGAAGACTTAGATGCAACAGGTCGTTCTTAACTGCAAAGATCTACCCGCAAAATCCCCAGTGTTGTGAACATGGCAGTCGCAATAGTGCCAAAACACAAAGATCCACAAAAATACCAAAATCATGGTAAATATTGTCTACTTTTAAATTCCAAAAAATATTTCACTAACAATTTGTAAAATATGAATACAACAACACTTTTCATTTGGCATTTAGGGTCACCTTCTGAAATTAAAATCCTAATGTTTTTCTATTCACGAAAAACATTTCGGGTTTTGCACTAACAAAAACTATAAGTTCACTGCACGGTACAAAAAGGTGGCAAGCACCTTTGCTAACCTTTATTAGTCAAAAACCTTTGAACAATGGGTTAAATAATTTGACTTGTTTAAATATTTCTAAAAATAATCTTAAATAAGCAACTTGGATAGTAAACATCGACCTAAAATATTAACTACGAAGCTTTATCTACTAAATAGCAATCAATAAAGCTTTTAAAGCTCTGACAACTTGTATTAATTTGTTTACGTGTGGAGAAGTTGGTGCCGTACGATGCCCTTACCACGAAATTTATAATTAAAACAACATACTTGTTTACATAATAAATCTGTGATAGGTATTTATAATAATAATATAACATTTGCATTTAAATCTAATCTAGATGCCAGCAACTTTAATTCCATGTTATTTAAGGCGCCATGGGACTTGTATTAGATAGAGATGAGGCTTGTCCAGCACCACTACCCTCTTAGCCTTGTAAAGAGGAAAAAACTTATCTATACGTCTGGAGCCAACTAAGCCACGGGTTTCCTAATGATGTTTTCTTTCACAAGAGCAAAAAAAGCACATATAATTTATTCGTAAGAAAAATCCAGTAGTTTAGTTAATAGTTAAATCCATTAGCCGACTACGATTCGAACCCACGACCTTCGGGATTTAAAACACAGACTGGCACATTAACTTTTTACACAAAAGATCGGATTAGGCCATTATGAAAATGCGCGGGCAGGCGGGGTGAACGCGGACGCGGCGTGAAATACTGGCATCGCGGAAGAAATCAAGATAAAGAAGATCTTCTTTTGTCGTCTATTGTCTGACGTTTTCAATTTTCATACAATAGATATTTTTTGCACGAGATATGCGCAACTCGTTGCCGGAACGGTATTTTGAGCAATAACCTTAATTGTTTACGGTAACTTCAAAATCTTTGACCCTCTATAGTTTGGAAAAAAGAACATTAGAACGTAAATTACTGACTCCATAGTTCGCAACTATTCATTCAGACTTGTAAACGTTTAAACTCGATCCAAAAAAATATTTTTTATCACAGTTGCTCATAAAGTGGATCTTATTCAATGGCTTTTAGGCTCATAATCCAACATATTATGCACGCGTGCGTTTTACATTGCCAACCTAGTGCTATAAAGTTATCCCGATAAGTTAAATACGAATCTTACTGCTAATTACATGTTAGGTAGGTGAAACATTCCTAATTTATCTGGGTTATACTGTTTTGATGTATAAAAAAGGTAGGTACCAAAGAGTTTTTTAGCTAGCAAAAATGGTTGTCTCTAAAGTCGGTTTACGAACGAAAATTTTAGGTGAACGATTAAAAATTGAGTTGTTTATTTTTTGATTTTTCTTTACTTAAATATATTGTTTTTCCGTACCATTGTATTTTGTTCTTAACCCCCGACGCAAAACAAATAGAAAAAACCCTAAAAAATATTGTATGTCAGACGAGGCTGTATAGGTTAAAAGTCTTTAGCCTGCCTTTCCGGAGCATAATTAACAAAAAAATCTGCCTTTAAAAAAAGGTAAACATAGTCTTATCACAAATATTTTGTTAATTATAATTTTCTTTTTTTTTCAAGTTTTTTCTTTTATTCGCAACTGTGATAAAAAACGTCGTACGATATACGTGTGGAATTGGTCTTTGCATCTTGGCTTCTTTAACACGCTCGCTGCCGCTCGCGCGTCGTAAACCGCCTCTATGCAAAGATCAATTTACCACACTTATATCGTAATGTACTATACCCACACTCAGTCAGAACAGTAGGAGGTCATTTGCAGAAACCAATAGACGGATGTAACGTTACATATACCTTCCTAGAAAATGTAGGTAATCAAATCTCTTTGGTGGTATACGCAAGGAGTGAAACGAAGCTAAGGTCCTTGCTATATAACTGTTTAACGAAGATTAGGTTTAAATTAAATTATAATTCGTAATAAATCGTTTTTTTTGTAGTTAAAACAATTATTGGATTTATTAGATTGGATAAGACACCAGAGAGATTAATGAAGAGAGAAATAACCGTTAGTTAAAAGACTAACATATGTTTTAGTGAAAAACCATCTGTACTACTTTATGGGATTTGATGTAAGGTTTATAAAAATATAAATTTTGTACTTGTTTTTTCTTTACGATCGCCGTAGAATTGAAAAATCTAAAAAAATGACGATTTTTTTAGATTTTCACGATATTTTTCTATAGAGGCAAATCAGTCTAATCGTGTATCGAAGTGTATTACAATAAAAACCATTTCTTTACCTTTACGACAGTAGGGATATTATTCTATGGATTTTAGTGGTTGATACCCAAAAACTGTTTCTAAGACACCTCCATTGCGCTTCTGGTCTTGCTACCTCGTCTTAACTAAAACATTCCGTCCTCCAAGTTGTCCCCCCGACACCTAAAGTCCTAAGCAAGGTGGCGACGTTCCCAATGCCAATTTTTTAACACGATTTACAATGATTGATAGACTAATCATGGACTAATCATATATTTTACATCAATTTTTTGTTCGTTCAAGTAATTAGCTTCGCTGTGCATTGCGCATACCTAATAGGTATCGATATCAAGTAATAATATTTTCATTATTAATATTCGCATCAAGTTCAGCAGAAATTGGGCGGAAATAAGTCAAATTGGTCTATAATCTGACTGTCATGTCCAAGGTTTAGGTAATGATATGAAATAACATTAACACAGAGGCCACTTAAATCCCCAGCCCGATCCCCCGGGGAACTTGGTGAACAGAAACCTCTCAATGACAAAAGGGATCGTGTTGATCTTTTGCAAAAAAAAATTATAAAAATATATTCCGTTGTCTCGCTACCATAACAAAAGTCTATTTGCTCAGACCTAGATGGCGCTATATGGAATGTCTTACAATATTTATTAATTTATTATAAACAAAAACAAAAGCCGATCGAACTAGAAATAAAAGAGTGAAGGAGTTTTTAGTTTACAAACGAAAAAATTATGATTTGTATTTTGACTTTCCATTTATGGAATCCAGTCACCTCATTTCTGTCAGTATCTTTACTGACAGAAATGAGATGAATGGAGATTGAAACACAGAGCATGTTGTGCTTTCTTCTTCTAACTAGACCATTCAATTTAAAGACAGATATGTTTTAAGTTAGTATTCCAAAGGACTATTTGAAAATGTCGATCGCGTAATACGACTTCGGAAATTACGTTTATTTAAGACTAGCTTTTACCCGCGACTTCGTCCGCGTAGAAGTCAAAAATGTACTAAAGAATCACGTTGTCCCATACAAACTTTGCCCCCCTTTTTGACCCCCTTAGGAGTATAATTTCGGAAAATCCTTTCTTATGGGATGCCTACGTCATACACAGAACAAACCCTCCAAGTTTCAGGTCTCTACGATCAGCGGTTTAGGCTGTGCGTTGATCTGTCAGTCAGTCAGTCAGTCATTCAGGACAAAAAAAATTATATGTATAGAAAATATGATTGGAAACCATACATAATAGATAAATAACGATATAAAATAAACAGACGGACAAGAGAGTGAAAAAAGTAACCCATATAAGAGGGTTACTTTTATTTAACCTTTTGTGGTACGGAACCCTAAAAAGATATATAAAATACAACAGCCACTAAAGGACTTTGCTTATCGATAGTTTGTGTAATTATTTTAGTAATTCAGGAAATAATTCAGGTAAATGTTTTGCAATGTCGCACTTTGGATGGACTTACAGAATTCTGGCCCCGGTTCATTTTATTCTTTCTCATATTCTTTTCACCAACAGACAATTTGTTAATAGTACTTGGTCCGACATTGAAAATCGAACGTACCTATATAGATATACTAGCTTTTGCCCGCGACTTCGTCCGCGTAGAAGTCGAAAATGGACCAAGGAATCACCTTGTCCTATACAAACTTTGCCCCCCTTTTTTTAGGGGTGGAATTTCGAAAAATCCTTTCTTATCCGATGCCTACATCATGCAAAGAACACACCCTAAAATTTCAAGTCTTTACGATCAGCGGTTTAGGCTGTGCGTTGATTCGTCAGTCAGTCAGTCAGTATAGTTCAGGACAAAGAATTTTATATGTATAGATTTTTTGAACGTCATTAAAAAAAAAGAACAAAATACCTAACATTAATTTACGGTCGTGAAAAAACATGACATGTGCACGTGCAGTGTTTTGTCTACACTATAATAAGTGTTAATTTGAGTTTTTCATAATAGGTGGCTTTTTGTTCAATTTGATTTATTGAAGCACAAAATGTGTAATAAGTTGTCGCTAATAAAACTTCATTCGTAAAAAAACAAGTAGAATGCAAATCCCGACTTCGACTGAGGCATTACTTGGCCACGTGGCGTAGTGGTTATGGAACCCGAACGGTAACTGGGAGGTCACAGATTCCAATCTATCTTTTGCTAAATTTTGGAGATCCAATTTGAGTTTCTACTTAATACAAATACCTATTTAAACTTCACACCGGCTATATGCACGAGTTGTGCGAAACCATCATATAGAGAACAAAAGAACCTACCTCCTATATTGTCAAACTAGCTTTAACCTATGACTTCATCCGCGTTCTTAACAGATGCCTACTTCATAATAGGATTCACGCTCGTCGGCTCCCCCCCTAACGGATTCCCGACCGTTCCCCTGTCGCGTCGGTTCACCTGGTGGAAACGACGAAGGCAGATTCGAGCACCTCGCGGATCCCCTATACTCCTATTGGGGATTCGCCGGGAGTTGAACATAACGTTACTATGATTTTTTCACTCTTATCGGATCCCCTAGTAACTAACCTGTATTCCTTTTAACTTGTTTCACCTGTCACATATTAGTCAGTCAAAATTTTGAACTTTATGTTTAAAAATAATGATCCACTGGCCCTTTACTTAATACACACGTGTGATATCGCTAATTATATGTATAATTAAAGGTTAGGTAAGTACCTACGAGGTACCTAAGTAAGGTTAGGTGACGCATTACAAACATTGCAGTGGCCGGTGTAAAATTAGCACTTATAAATATTTTGTGATAAATATAAATTGATTTAAGGTAGCCATCGGTATCTAAATTTACATAATATTTACCTTTTTTAGTAACTATTTTTATTCAGTACTAGCTGCGCCCTGCAGTTTCCCGATCTTCATTATTATTGCAGCATTTAAACTTTCCCTAGAGTACCACAAATATTTCAATATACCAAAAATTAGCGAAATTGGTACAGTCGTTCTCGAGTTTTAGCGACACTAACAAAAACGAAGTTTCTTTCGATTAATTAGTGAAGGAATTGTAATAAAATCAAAAAGTGTCGTTGCAAGTTTTGGTCTTAATTTTTTCCGTCTAGCCCCCTTTCGCAACGCGCGATAAGGAACTTCGTTCCAAAAGTAAGCAACAAAATTCCAGACCCACTGTAGAATTCTAAAATTACTATTATTGGAATGTTTTCATTATAATAATTAAATGTTTGTCTAATAAATTAATCAGTTGAAAGACTTCAAACTTCAAGGAGGACCTTAGGACCTTGCTTAATAGTCCGGTCGTTGCCCTTTGATGATTCTAAAGTTTTTTTATTTTTGTAGATAGCAATGAATTCAATAATGTTTTCTACAATTCTTAAAAAAAACCTTATTATTATCAAATATTGTATTCAAAAATAACTCTATTTTGACTCGTAATTAAAATGTTTGCAGGGGATGCCCCGCAAGTCTGAGTAAGTAACTTTAAACAGTGACTAATTTAAGTAAATAAAAATTCTACTGATTACGCACGTTCGCATGTAATTAATATGTTATTATTGGAAAAAGGTTGATGAATGGGGAATTTATAATCAGTCTATAATTTTAAGTAATTTTTATAGTGATAATAATTGAATTAGTACAAGGGCGGCACTGAAAATTTCGGGAATCAAGGAAGTGACACAACATTACTATTTAAAAATGTATTTATTGCTTTTCGAAGTATTCTCCGCGAAATTTGACACATTTTTAAACCAATCATTAAAGCAACCATTCCATTCGGAAGTTGGGGTCTCCAAAATGGCCGTTTTGTAGGCGTCCACAGCTTCTTCAGGTGATGAAAATCTCTGACCACGCAGTTTATTCTTTATTTTAGGGAAAGTATAGAAATCATTAGGGCTTAGGTCGGGGCTGTACGGCGGATGGTCTAATAATTCTATGTTTTCTTGCTCTAAAAACACTTTTGTTCTGTTCGCGGTGTGAGAACTCGCATTGTCGTGATGGAGGATGATGCGGCGGCTGCAGTTCTCTTTACGGAGTTCAGAAACGACCTGTGGCAAACAAATGGAATAGAGGAATAGTCACAACATGGCTGGTTTTGGAGACAAACGTGGCCACCATTTTTTTTGCAACACTTCGTGAACGAACAATTTTTGTTGGCTTTAACTCATTTTCGAACACCCAAACTCGTGACTGGTTTTTTGTTTCGGGTTCGTACGCGTATATCCAGGATTCGTCACCTGATACGATGTTGTATACAGCATTTGAGGATCCTGCGTGGAATCTTTCGAGAGTTCTGACGCACCAAGTAACGCGAGCCACTTTTTGCTCTTCACAGAGCGAATGCGGTATCCATCGGGAAAACAACTTTTTTACACCTAATTGTTCATGCAAGATTATTTGTATTTGACTCATGCCAATGTCCAAAGTTGCCTGAATTTCGCGGTATGTTACATGTCGATCTTCCTCAATCAGCTTACGTACAGCATTAACGTTTTCTTGGGTGAGTGCAGTTTTTGGACGACCTTGACGGGGATCATCACTGAGCTTGACACGTCCACGTTGAAATTTAGCAAACCAGCGATAAATTGTGGTTTTGGATGGGGCTTCATCACCAAATGCAGAAATCATCCGGTCAACACACTGTTTTTGTGATAAACCACTTCGAAAGTCATAATAAATCACCGCTCTTGAATTTTCTCGAGTCGATTCCATTTTCTCAACGACTAAACAAGTTTGACAAAACCTTGTGACAAGACCGAGATTCTTTTTTTAAATAAATAAATGGTATTCGATTTTTAAAACCAAGGAGTTTTCAATTAAAAAGATTTAAATATGATAGGAACAGTGGAAATATTCCATTCCCGATACTTTTAGTGCAGCCTATGTAGTTTTGTAATTTAAATTTTAAGTTTTTTAGAGGTTGAATTTAAGACGACTTAAAAACCCCTAAATTGTATACGTCAGGCGACTGATTCGATTCCATTTAATTTTTTGAGAGAGTTATCGTATTTTTATTGGATTGTAATGTAAATTATGTTCCGATAATGGATGGAATAAAATATTGCAAATTGCCCCCACCGCTCTGATGACAGCCCATTACTCTGCCGCGCAAGAAGAAATCGATTGATTGCATCAACGATTTCCCGAACAAATTATTCCATGAAATTGGCAAAATGGCCACCAAGATCAGGAATCTAAATCACTGAGACACCAACTCCTCCGTCCTTCAATGCTGAGGATTGTGACTCTGCTGGTGCAGTCGATTTACCGTCTTCCTCCAATGGACTCTGTCTGACGCCCAGTAGAGCTGTGCTGAGCGCTATACCCAGCTATTCGGATACTTGGTCGGTCCACTGTTTGGGGCTTTGCCCTCGTGGTCTTTTGCCCTCAACCGTCCCGTGAGACACCTCATACATACTTATTAAGTTTACATAGTTACATAAACACCCAGATCACAAGACATATTTGTTTACAGAAAGCAACCTTCTACAACGCGGGCGGATATTCGCTTACCGCTAACCGCGCCACAGAGGTCTCCAATGTACCTACATAATATGTATGTACGTACTATAATGGTAGGTAGGTACCAGTTACCCATTGATTAAACCATTAGTATATGACGTATCACTACGCGACACTTGCTATGGGTCACGGCTTAATACGTAGAAATAAATAACAATACGCGTCACTACAGCGAGCGTTCCGGGTATTACTTAGCATAAATTTACTGCTACTTAGTTCTTACTCCGCTGGCTCAGCGACCCGAAGTGGTTCTTGGCTTCCGAAACGATAGTCTTCTATCGCTTCCTGTCCTGCGCTATTTCTTGTAAATGGTTGATTGTTGTTAGCTGTTGTTGTTGTTGACCGGTGGGATGACTCAGGTAGCATAAATAATTATGGACAAAACCAATATTTTTTTGCTATAGGTATACAGGATGATACGTTGACGGACTTTATGGCGCAGCGGGCGAACACCTGCCTCAAACAGTTTTTTTTTTCTGTTCTGGGTAAAATTAAAAATAGATGAAATACAAGCCTTGTTTATAATGAATTAATTAGGGAGAAAAGAGCTGTTTATTCGTGTATGGAAAAGTACGTAGTGTTTAACCCTCTCGCAGCAATTAAAATAAAACAGTGATATATTATATAAATTACTCTAGGATCATACTAGTTATTGACCCTATGTGGTGTGTTAAGAGGAAAGGTACCCGGTCGCTTCTCCATACAAACGTAGTCGACTGTTTCTTCCCTGTATAATGACAATAGAGCAAATATTTTTGTGCCATAAAACCTCTAACTGCCATACGCTTTGTCTTGTTTTTTTAAATATTCTAATTAATATACGAAATAAAACTCTTAAAAATAAAAAATACTAGCTGCGCCCCGCGATTTCACCCGCGTAAGTCCCGAACGCAGCGCCATCTATTGGGTGTATTTGCAACCTAGATGTCAAACAATATTGAAGAATTTTATCGATGAATCAACGTACACCGCTATCTATGAGAACTTCATAAAATTAAACAGTAAATAAACACTAAGCAAGTGTTTATTACCATAAGTTGATACATTTTATTCGTTTACATTCACGACATAAGCGAATAATTGAGATGATAACTATCCTATCCAGTAAGTTAGACCAAAATACGGGTACATGTGACATTTGATTAAAATCGGTTCAGTAGTTTTGGAGTTTATTGGCAACATACATCGTGACACAATATTTTTATATATACAGATATACAAAAATAGGACATTAGGGGCATGATCATGGCAGTTATAGGTTTTATGGCACAAAAATATTAGCTCTAGTGTCATTATCCAGAGAGCAAACAATCGACTACGTTTGTATGGAGAAGTAAGTACTTTTCTCTTAAGTACATAGACTCATGTGGTAGACCTACATAGATACCTACGGTTTACGGTACTTACAAAATTTCCTCCGCAATCTTTTTTCTAGCAATTATTTACAATGAGCCCATAAGAATAACGGAATTTTAAAGTTCATTACAAGAAGTGAGCCAACCCAAGCGATGACGTGAGTTAGTACATTTTACGGTTTCGTACCTCAGAAGGTAGCAAAGGAACCTTTATAAGATCTCTCTCACTCTCTTATCGTCTGTCTGTTGTTCACAAAAATCCTAATATTTTTCGCAAAAATAGCGATATTCATAATTTCAAATTCAGAAATAAGGATGAACTGACCGTGCCCGGTAGAGTAGGCTCCGGAAAATAAACAGGTCGTTTAATAGTACAATAATATTATAATAAATTACCTAAAGATGTTGACATGTCCATTAATAGGTTCAAAACTTTGATAAAGCATAAATTGTGCAGTAAGGCGTACTATGATACTTCGTCTTACCATAATGATAACAACCCATGGACGTGACTTTAGTTGCTCCATTTCAAATAATACTTTCAAATATGTATTTGTAATATTGACCTTTGTGAGCGTGGAAAAAAACCCCATGAGTTTCTTGTGCCTTCTTCTTATTGGTGGGCGCGTTCCGAAGGCACATCTTAGGGATAAATCCTAACTTAGTTTTTAAGTTTCTATGTGATCTGAGTACAAATGTATTAAGCATTCAAAGGAATTGTTTTTTTTACTTTGACTTTGTCCGAGTGTCACCATCGATTTTCCGGATTGACATTTGCCTTGCCGCCTTTGCCGTTCTCGTGGGGAGCAGCGAGGGTATGTAGGGCTGGTCTGAAGCTGGAAGGCGATCAGAGATTTACCCATTAAACCGGTTCCTCACTCACCTGGATGTCGGGACTGCAGGAACGTGATGCGACGACGACGGTAAGCGATGTCTATTTATCCTGCTAGGTGTCGTATGAAATACAGTATGTCAATAACTCCTTGTAGTACCTATGTATAATTATTAAAATATACATGCGATTTCTTGAGGTTACATTTTTGTACATATCTTGAGGTTAGTAGTATCACAAAAAAATCCTACGTCAATAGAAGTGTCAAACTGTAAGATTCTTAAATATCCTGGTGTTGTTGTAAATTATTTTTGAATTGTCTTAACATACCTATTTATCGCTTTTAGGTGGCACATGGGCTTCCTCCAAGTTTCTCTGATCAGTTTCCATACTTTAGTATCTTTGTGCGTCATTCAATTGTTTTAATGCTTTACAATTGTTTTTTTTACCAATTTCGTTAGTTCAGACGTTCATTTGTTTCTGCGCAACTAATTTGTTAATTTTTTTCAAATTTGGTAATGGTCACGGCTATGTACCGTAATTTGCTATTGTGTAGTTTGTCGCTAGAATTTTGGCTTCAAATTAATCTTTTCTGTTGTTTTCTTTTTTTTATTTCTTCTGGTTTTTGGGAGTGATACTGGTCCGATTGCTGAAAGTTATTTTATGTACTCAATTGTAGTTGTACTCTAAAGTCAACATCTGTGTCCAAATCGGAATTAATTATGGATTTTAGAAAGAAAGAAAGAAAGAAAGAAAGAAAGAAAGAAAGAAAAACATATATTTGGTACAGGCACACGACAACTTTAAAATTAAACACACACAAAGAAAAAGGTAACAATTTTATGGTAGATATTATCTGTACCGGGAGCGACATATTAACTATAATTAGGTCACTATTTTATTTTGAGCACAGCACATTCAATTCGTTTACATTTGGTTTCTTACCGCAGGTCGAGCAAATTGGAGACTTATTAGTCAATACTTAGTAGACAAGTATTTTTATGCGAAGAGAAATTTTTATAATCTATGTATATAAAAGAAAGTCGTGTTAGTTACACCATTTATAACTCGGGAACGGCTAAACCGATTTGGCTGAAAATTGGTGGGGAGGTAGCTTACAATCAGAAGACGGAAATAGGATATTTTTTTCGATATTCCCACGGGATCGGGACTTACGCGGGTGAAACCGCGGGACGCAGCTAGTATCGGTATAAAATTGAAAAAAGTAGGTACGATTTCAATAAGATCTAATTTGTGTTAACACTGATATTATGATAAAGTATGAGACATTTGAAAATATATTAAATAAATGAAGAAAAGATAATAATATAAATGGTACAACTACAAAAACTGAGACAATTAAAACACATATTAAATAAAAAATAAACACGAAATTATAAATATAGCAGGATATTCCACACATCGCCATCTAACCCCAAGCTAAGTAACTAGACTTGTGTTATGGGTGCTAGCCAACGGATATAGGTACTATTTATATACTTTTCTTTGAAGATAATAATATATTACTTACAAAAAAAATTGTAAAAAAAAACGAATTAAGTACTTAAATCTTAACATAAAATTAAATTAAACACAAAACTAAACTAACCCTAATCAAACAAACCCCTCCCCAACGTTCCCGGTGTAAAGCTGGACAATATGCAGGCAGCGTTACTCCGCTGAACCGCTCTCCACAGCCTTTGCACCAGGAACGCCCCGGAACGCGGATCAAACCCCTTGTCCCGGAGGCGACGGCCAATCTTCGTAAATGCCACACATATCGGTATTATTAAACTATTCAAAATAAGTGGTTAGATTTTTTGCTTACAGACCAAAAGAGCGTATCTTTTACTTGTAAAAGGGAAAAATACCGTGGAAAAAAATGCAAAAGAATGAAATGTGCAATGCTATAAATAAAATTCCGGGTGACTGGAATTTAAATTGCAACTTGATATTAATCACTCTAAACGTCAAACGAATTCGGCGTATTACCTACCTAGATACCTAAATAACCTACGTCAAATGATGCTTTAGGAAACCCAAACTAGGTAAATACAAGTACAAGAACAATATGTAGTAAAAATATTTGATTTAATATTTATCTTTGTCGTACAAAAATCTCTGTCCGTAGGAAAAATATTTCAACGTAGGATTTTAAAACAAATAAGACTCGTGTTGTGTATTTTTTCCAACGATATAAAAGTTTTGTATAAATTGTAGACCTATTGTCTATTATTTTGGATTCCACGAGGTTTCTACATGAAATATTGTACGTGAAAAGTCTTTAAAGTCGATCAGTAATCACTTGCTTAAACCAAATGTAACAGATGTACGTCGTGTAACGGAAGTGAATAGAAAAGGATGTCAATCTAACCTTCTAACAAAGGGGTTGAATTAGCCAAATTTGTTAATGAAGTACTTTGACCATTTTAGGCTTTTAAGTCAGTCGTAAAGGTTCCAAGAGGGATCTGTTAGAACTTCGTCCTAAAAATACCATTCAGTAGGGTTATTTCTACCTAACCAATACAGCAGTGCAAGCATGGGCCGAGGATAAAAATTATGTTCACCCGTTATGTCCGCTGTCAAGGGAGAACATTATTTTGTCCATCTGCCAAAGCAAGGCAAATCGGGAAAGAAAGAAGAAAGAAAGAAAGAAAAACATTTATTTGGTACAGGCACACGACAAATTTAAAATTAAACACACACAAAGAAAAAGGTAACAATTATACAACGAAGAAAGAAACATACACTAAACCTAAGAATATTTAAGAAGCCATGTGCTGCCCAAATGGGTCGACCTCAGCTGTAAGCCACAGTCAAGCGTAACTTGGCTGCAGCGCTGGTCTTCCGGCCAAACCCGCTGCCGTCGTACGCTCCCACATACACACAGTAAAACGATAAATAAATAAGATAGCAAAATAATTATATACGGTAAATAGGAAAATAAGAAAATTTCTATAATAAGTACATAAACTGAGTATAAACAGCCTAGAGAAAAAGAGGAGCTGCCCGTAATAAGAAAAATAAAAAATATATAAATAAGACGAAACATCACTGTCATTTGCATTTGACATTTCAAATTTAGAGGTTAGAAAGAAAACGAGATGCCACGTTTTTGGATTGCAACTGGTGACCAAGGAGAAGGATGCGGATAACTGAAATTTTATTTTACTCCTGCACCCTAGCCCGTCCGCAGCCGCCCCATCATACTCCCAATCAGTGTAGATAAACCATCGCTGCAAGTCGTGCGCAAACTACCTGTAAGTATTCCGCGCATCGATTTGCTGCTTTTCTAACAGAAATGCCTTGAAACATCTTCTAAATTGGACTACTGTTCAAAACTGTTGTTGGAAAGGATATGTATATCCCCATTTGACGTAACACGTGGACATCTATTTCGCGCTATAGCATGGGGACTTAGGGAAGACATTAGAGTAAAATTAAGTCAAACAAATGACATTGACAAGAATGACAAGCACAGATGTATAAAAAAATAAAATTAGGTTGATTTGCTTCTATTTCTTATAATGGCAATAATTACGAGGAAAAGCGTTTGCACCGAAAACTGAGAGGGAAAGACTATTTTGTCCTTTCCCTGTAGATAAAATGTCTCCGGCCATGCTTGCCCTGCTGCTGATGGGAAGAGGCGATGAGGTAGAGGATGTAGCATGCTCGCTTAGAAAGAGAACGTTTGGCTTGGACAACATGATGGAATGCGAAGAGTTAATTGTCATAGTGACTTTGACCAAAGGGTGGTGTTAGAAGCCGCCGGCTTCTCTAAAGCGTCCCTAAAGCGTCCCTCCGTACGCACGGAGTAAAATCTAAAAAAAAGAAGAGTACTTTGGGACGATTTCCCTGAGCATATATGAGTTTTTATTGTACCAAACTGGGGCAGTTTGGTGCACTTCCAACTGTCTATCGAATTTTATCATTCATTTTTAATCTGTGTCCAGTCTTAATCTTTATTCTCATACAAATAGATAACAATATACAAATAGCAAAATATACAGAAAACAATCAATTACCATAAAACCTTAAACCGTCGTCGCTAAAACTAAGATTTTTTCACATTAGATTCTTAACTGCTACATAGTTCAGACGTACTTTGAATCAACTTAGAAGTCTGGTTTCATTTTTTTATTAACCATCTGTCTAAACTGTGATTTTTTTAACTGACAAACTTGTAACAGAGTTACCTTAGAGTTAAAATGTACGTACGTCATAGTCACAGGCCGGTTTGCGTACATATACCATAACAACGAGTATATAGGTATATTAAGTTATGATACCTGGTGTTCGTATCAGTGATAACTTTGTGATCGTGCCGTGAACTTACGATGAGCTTGTGAAAGAACTTTCCATTTGACTTTTTTTTATTAATTGTGTTTGTTGATCGGCTTTTCTATTTAATTTTCCTAAACTGAGATAAATTAAAGGGTGAGTTTTGATTTGTTTTTTTTTTGTAATCTATTTCAGTAAAGAAAATTCTCCTAAAAAGGGATAGAGCATGAATTTTGGATAATAAATAGCTAGACTGACTCACTAACTAAAGATGAGCTTGTGAAGAACCTTTACTTGACTTTTTTATTAACAGTCTTTAAACGGCTTTTCTACTCAATTTTCCTGAACTGAATTTTGTTTTGGTTTTTTGTAATCCATTTCAAAAAAGAAAATTCGCTTAAAAAGGTGATGCTCTAAATTTACTTTTTATTGACTGGCTGTTGTCGGGCGGTTAACGGCTTTTTTATTTATTTACCTAAACTGAAATAGTAGTTTTAGATTTATTGTTTAATAAATTATTTATTTATTATTTTTTATCACAGTTGCTCATAAAGTGGATCTTATTAAACCGCTTTGAGGCTTATAATCCAACGTATTATGCACGCGTGCGTTTTACATTACCATGATGCACTAGTACTGTATAGGTACCAACAAAGAGTTTTTAAGCCAGCATAAATGGTTGTGTGTCGGTTTACCAACGACAATTTTACGTGATAACGCCTTAGAAAACGATTAAAACTTGAGTTTTTTTTTATATATATTTACTTAAATATTTTTTTTTCTGTACCATTATATTCTGTTTTTAACCCCGACGCAAAAACAAATGGAAAAAAACTCTAAAAATCTAAAAAAGTAAAAAAGTCTAAAAAATAGTTAACATTGTCTAAAATTCTTAAAAACATATTCAACAAATATTTACTATCTCTGTTTTTAAACACAAATATTTTGTTAACTTTTTAGTATTTTAACAAGTCTTTTCTTTTATTCGCAACTGTGATAAAAACGTCGTACGATACACGTGTGGATTGATCATTGTATATCACCTTTTTATCGCCGCGCCCCCGTGGATTCGCATATGTCCTGGATCTCGTCAGAGTTTACGGAGATAAAAAGAAGCCTCCAATAGCCATACTATCTTCAAATGTTTCAACAAAATCAGTCCAGTAGCTTCAGTCAAAGCCTTTTTAAACAAAAATCCAAAAGACTAAACTTTTTTCGTTACAAATATAAGTTGTAATTAAATCTTTAATTATCCTATTAACAAAACTGTACTTAAAAGATTCCATAAATAATTATACGAATGAGACTAAAAATAAAACCCGTAGGTATTTAAACGAAACAAAATATTAAAACACGTGATTTTTTACGATTGTGTCCGACAAACTTTGCATAATATTAGTTTTAAAAAGTTCAAGGTGCAACAACCGCGTTACATTCGGAGTATTCGCAGTATAAACGGAAGGAAATTCAATAAAACTAATTTAGGAATCCAAAAATGGATATTTATCCTCCACATTGACATTGAGTCAGGCTATGGCTGTGACTATTCTGACTATATCGGGGTTTTAGTTCAACTGTGGTCGTCTTAACTGCAAATATTTTATACTTACTTTATATAATTTTTAAATTGATCAATAATATTTTTTCCGGCCGGTAGTTACTGAATGGCGTCGCAGCCTTCAGCGTATAATCCCCTAATCCAGTGGTTTTAACCTTTTCAATCTTGTCACCCCTATAGCTTACCGTTGATTTTATGAATAAGTTGATCGCGAATAATCTTTTTTCTGATATTTTCACGTTTTATGAAGGCTGCAGTCCAAATTGAATAATTGTCATAGACAATGAATTTTTCCTAGACTATAACAGTCCTAATTAATCAACGTATCCTCATACCAAGTTTCATCAAAATCGGTCTATTAGTTTGTATGAACTTCAAAAGTTTAGAACACTATGGATTTGTAGGTATTTTGGGCTTTTTCGGAATAAGCATAGATTATAAAATAAAAAATAAAATAAATATTACAGGACATTCCACACGTCGCTATCTAGCCCCAAGCTAAGTCACTAGACTTGTGTTATGGGTGCTAGACAACGGATATACTACTTATATACTTTTTTTGTAAATATATACTTAAAATACAGAGAAACAACCAGACCCCAGACAAATATCTAAGCATAAATACTTGTCTGGGGCGGGAATCGAACCCGCAACCCTGTGTTTGGCAGGCCGGCATGGTAACCATTGTGCCAACTGGGTCGTCGAATATAAACTAGTTGTGCCCCGCCGTTTCACGTGACCACAGTCTATCAACCTTTAATTTAAAAGAACAAGGATGTTTTTTTTTCTATTATAGCTATTTGTTTGAATAATTAATTATGACGTTTTTGATTATTTCATTGAGTAAACAAACACACTCTGATTCACGCGCCGACGCAGGTCGAAAATCCGTTCATCTAAAACGTGATTCTACATAATTATTATTCATTTATTAATCATAAAAATACCTAATAAGTATTTTAAAAACAAACTTCAAGAGATTTTTTCAAGGGAAAATTCATCTCCAAATAACAAAGTCCAAGCGATTGGGTTCGATTATAGGTTTTTGCTTTGGTTTGGACTACTGATGTTATTCAAAACCAACAGATGTCGCTTAGCGATATTTAATTCGTATAAAAAACGTGTGGCACTCGGGGACTGCCGCGGTAAAGCTATTGCATCGTGCGAGCTTCGTACAGTCGTACCATATACATACACGTTAAGCGAACGCTCGACCGAGCTACATGGTAGGCGAAGTGTTAGGTTTTATTTGCGTTGCGGAATTTCTTGATTCTGTCGCCGCGCTCAAAGCCTGCGATAAAAGCTATGAAATAGCTTAAAAAAAGCAAAAGCAAATCCAGATTGGGGACTGTGTTGTATGGAGAGAGAGCCGGAACCCTTTCCTCTTAATATGATTACAATACTTTTAAATTGAACCAGTTATTGATGTCACCCGCTTGAATGTTTACTTAGGCTTACATTTTTTTTTATTTTTTTATAAAGTCTTTCCTCTTTATTATTTGAGTATGGATATATGAAATCCAAGACTGATGTTGGCCATTCCGTGGGTTCCAATCTAGGTAGAGTTGGTAGCATAATTGCATACCCATTGTAGAGTTCTAAAATTGCTATTATCCTCTCAACTGGCAGACAAAAATATCTTCATACATTTTTAATATGGCGCCATCTGTTGTTGCCAGTTGATGAATTATTAGAATGTTTTTAACTCAAACAGGGTTTTAAAATCGAGTTTGAGTTGAAGGATCTTAAAAAAAAACTAAAGCATTATCCTAAAGTCCTGTTTGAGTCAAAACATTCAAATAATAACAATTATTGTTTTAGAATTTTACAGTGGGTCTGCACATATTATGGTTCCTGATGAGCGGTGTTGGCTTAGTGGTAGATACCTCGACTTTCATTCTGAAGGTCGTGGGTTCGAATCCCGGCCGGCCGTGCACCAATGTATTTTTCTTAAGATAAATTTATGTGCGCTAATTGACATTGCTCTTACGGTGAAGGAAAACATCGTGATGAAACCCGCGGCTTAGTAGGCTCCAGAAGTATTGACAAGTTCTCTACTCTGGACATGGTCGACTAAGCTGAGAGGGTACTAGGTGCTGGGCAAGCCTACTCCATCCTCACGCAAAAAGGACCCAATTAAAAAGGGTCCAATGGCGGAAAACAGCCTGTATACAAGTACAAGTATGGTTCCTGATTGTTTAAAAGTCAACCGGCACCGTAACGTTTACAATCCTGTGCAGCACTATTTGAACATTAAAACAACGTAACCTGTGGATCGAATCCACGTCGGTTGGTGTAGCGGGTGGCGGCTTATACCACTCGGCCAACTTACATGTTGAAAATAATAATCACACTGAGTACTTTTTACCTAAACACGGTAGGTACAATTCACGTAGTTTTTTGGTGACAAAGATGCATTCAGATTGTAGAGAATCTCTAGGTAACATTGTTTATAGCAAAAACTTTGTTAAAAAATGCTACGAGTACCTTCCATATAAAAATTTCTACGTAGACAGGCAGTATTATTTAAAGAACCTATTTTTTCGTATTAATAAACTAAAACACTGATAATCCTTTGTCTTAGGTATTGTACAGTCGGCTGCATAATTGCAGCCCCCGGTAGAGTTCGAAAATTACTTTTATTGGAATGTTTGCATTCTAATAATTTTTGTTTGATTATTAGATGAGAGGACACTTTAACTAAAGCAGGTGCCTAGAATCTTGCTTGTGTTGAAAACATTCTTATAACAGCCGTTTTGGAGTTCTACGGTGGGTCTGCAATTATGCAGCCGACCGTATCTACACGCAGTTAGCCCAGGGGATTACTAGTGTAACCCTGTGAAGGGTTTTTAGCGTAATGGTCTACCGAGACCAGTCACCCCAGGGGGAAGTAGCTGTATGTGCAAACAGTTCCTACTTCCTCCTGGATTACGGTGAAGAGAGGGACACCGAGGAGTTTTAGTGGGTAAACCTCTGGCCGCCCACCATCTCAGGCCAGCAGGGAGCCCCACACATCCCCGCCGCTCCCCCCGGAGCGGTGGGACGTGCATAAGGCGCATTTCTCCTCGTAAAAAAAAAGTACTAGAAAAAATATTTAAAAAAATGCTGTTATTTTGATATAGGAATCTTTCAGTACAAAAAATCACGCCCAACCAATGTCTTTAACCGTATATAATTTATACCTAGTGGTAGGCTGGTGGAAAATGGTTCCTGAAGCAAGAAATGCTACTTATATTATAAATGTGAAAGTTTGTGTGTGTGCGTATGTATGTGATGAAACTCGGTATCTAGATGGATGTCTAGATTAACACATAGGCTACTTTTTATCACGACATTCCTACAGGATCGGGATTTACGCGGGTGAAACCGCGGGGCGCAGCTAGTAATTATATCAGGAAGAGAATAATTTCTTGTTTTTAATAGATGTTCTTGAAACGAATATGCAGTGTTCTTAATTAAAGAATATTGTGTTAAAATAACAATGAATTTATATTTTTACTAAAACTAAGAAATTATTCTGTATCAAACCTTTTTTTGTCTACGGTTCTTTCATTTCACATCCTAGGCCATGCCTACGCCTCTCTATGAATATGCTACAAGTACTTCGTTTCAAGAATCAATTTTATTAGCTTACATTTTAAATTATTCGTTCATAGTTAATTAAAACACTTAGCACACTATGCGGTTTAAAAACAACGTAATATTTTTTTTCAATTTTGCCTCAATAATTAAAAAGGCAATAAATATTTATCACACCTACTTCACAACATAATACTTCACTGAATATGACGCAAATGTCATCTATACATCAAATGCGACATCACAAAGGGCCGATAAAGATAATAAATTATGATTCTAACTAAATATTCAAATTTAATTAACATTTTTAATCGTAAAAAAACGAGTTCTGGTTGAATGAAGATAGTAAATCTGATTACGATTTGTAAAGAAATAGTTCACTTGGTTTTTTGATAGTCGAGACTATTGACGAGATATTGTGGCCGTTGGGCCTGTGGTATACTTGTTATCTATGCTTGTAATTGAGAGCGGTGTTGGCTTAGTGGTAGATACCTAGACTTTCATTTTGAAGGTCGTGGGTTCGAATCCCGGCCGGCCGTGCACCAATGTATTTTTTTCAAGGAAAATTTATGTGCGCTAATTGACATTGCTCTTACGGTGAAGGAAAACATCGTGATGAAACCCGCGGCTTAGTTGACTCCAGAAGTATTGACAAGTTCTCTTCTCTGGAAATGGTCGACTAGGCTGAGAGGGTATAGTAGGGGCTGGGCGAGCCACTCCATTCTCACGCAAAACAGACCTAATTAAAAAGGGAAACAGCCCGTTCAAGTATACATGCTTGTAATTTTAAATTATATATGGGCTGTTATTCCGCTACTAGACCTATTTAGTGGCGATGGAGTAGCACCTATGGTTTAGCTCAGTCGAACGTATCCACAAGAAACTTGTCTAACTAAGCCGCGGGTTTCATCACGATGTTTTTCTTCACCGCAAGAGCACTCTCAATTAGCGCCAATACATTTTTCGGCCAGCCGGGATTCGATCCCACGACCTTCGGAATGGAAGTCGAAGTATCTAACACTAATAGGCCAACACTGCTCTTGGGCCTGTGGTATTTATTTACCATTTACAAACTTAGAATAGATTTTCTTCACCCGTTTTGAAACAATTAGGTAGATACGGTACAATACAATTTTTTTTCTTTTTAATATCATTATAAGTAAATTTATTCCAACTTAAAACACGCAATTTAATGTCAATGTTACAAATTACAAAGATATATCTAATTACAAAAAAAAACTAAATCAAAATCGGTTCATCCGTTCGGGAGCTACGATGCCACAGACAGACACACACACAGACACGTCAAACTTATGCATTACAAATTAGGATTGTCCTAATCGGAAATCGGAACATTAAATGGTTATGAAAATATTTTTAATTTTTCTGAAAGAGTTTTAATTAGCTATTGCACAAACTCCACTGCATCTGCGTCGACGACAGTCTACCCCACAGGTCTACACGGGTTTAAATTACAATTTTATTACACACTTGCTGCGCCCCGCGGTTTCACCCGCGTAATAATTTTCTACGCAATTTTCTTAATTATTTCTTTCATACGAACCTTCTCCGGACAATAACAAACACAACAAAAAAAGAATTGGCCAAATTGGTCCAGGCGTTGTTGAGTTATGCGCTTACCAACACATTTTGCGATTCATTTTTATATATAAGAAGAAGAAGAAGATTATTGACCTAAGTTTTGTTATGGAAGCTAGCTTTTTATTTGAAACCTAAATGGAAGTTTACAAAAACTTTTAATTCTATTTTTTAATTAGGTAGCACCGTCATAGCACTTCCAAGATCAGACAGGACAAGAAGTATAAATCAAATATAATGTTTTTTATTACCATAACATTGGTATTTAAGTATAATTGATATTATTAAATGTTATTAATGGTTTAATTTCAATTCTGTTAGTGAGTACTTTATTTATTAGATGTCGGTTGATATTAAGTTTGACCTTAAATAACTAAGGTTATTGACGTCATACTCTGGTTAATTCTAGTTTTAGTTTACAGGTACAGTTACTATATTAATTTGAAAGGTAAAATGTTACTGCAGCTGTAGAAGTTTTCATCAAAACATGATGACTAGATACCTACTTAAGTAGGTATCTAAAGATTGATGGCAGATTTTTTAATGAGAGTAATAAAATATTCAGTGGTAATCATTTTCATGAGATCAAACACAACATAAAAAGAATTAGCGTAATCGGTTCTGATGTTCTCGAGATTTGCGCTTAGGAACACATTCAGCGATTCATTTTTAAAAGCTTTTATTTAACTTGCAGTGTATGTATGTAAGTTTGTTCGGGTGGAATCTTGCAACTAAATTTTTTATATTAAAGACTTCCTTCATCGACGAAACTGAAAAAAACTCAATAATAATAAATGGGGTTTTTATTTTTTCCCCTGTAATCAGACATCAGTATATCCTGCCTATTGCGAACAATATTTTTTAAATATTTTTTTTTTATTTTTATCTCGTTGAAAAACTCCCTCGGACGTTTATAAAAGTAAACAACCTTTGGTGTATTAAGCGACATATCTTTTTTTCGGTGAATTTAAACGTCAAATAATTTATGTTTCTTCCACGCGACGGTGTCACAAAAGTGATTATTTATTTTCAAAATCCGTCGAATTTTCTTAATACTTACTTTAAATTTATTAATAAGAAGCTGTTTCCCGCGACTTCGTCGGTGTAGGGTTTAAGTTTTCGAAAATATTTTCTTAACGGAAGCCTACGCTATAAGTCAGTCAGGAATTAGATTTTTTTAGTAAAATTAAACAGAATTTAAAGTGTATTCATAAAACCAATATACTAAACACGAAGTCGTAGATAGATAAATTCTTTATTGTTAACACCATTTAAAAAAAACAAAGTTTAAGTCGAAGTGTTACAAAGAGCAGCCTTATCGCTCAAAGCGATCTCTTCAAGGCAACCTTTAAGCTGCCCCTTCCAGGCAACCTTTAGTAGTAGATATCTCATAAAACCATGATGTCCCACTGATGGATAAAGGATGGAATCCCCAAACCCCCAATCATTTGGGCCGCAAGCGGGTGGTCGGCCGCTGAACCACAGAGGTCGTTTTAGTTAGCTCATAATATATAATAAGTCACATTTTCTGCATTATTCTTTGTGTTGAGTATAATAAGTAGAAATAGATGGTAATATAGTATTATAAGTCCGGTGGTATCACACGTGCGTGACGTTGAAGAAAAAATAAGTAGAAGTACCTGTAGGGGAATGTGGGGGGACACCGGATAGTTAAGAAAACAATGTCATTAATCAGTTACATTATTATTTATTTAAAAAATAAAAACATTACATATATACGCATTTAATTGACATATAGTTAGAAAATGTTTTTGTAAAAACATTAGTCCGAATTCACCCCAACCTATGGGTAAAACCGGATAGGCATTTTATATTGACAGGGTGAAAACGCATAATGTCAAAATCACGAAATAAAATAGATGTGGACAAACTTTCCATACAACAAATTATAATTGGAACCCATAGAGTACAACACAGCTTTCTTGAGCCCATTCTGGAACAATTACATTACCAAATATATAGACAAAGACTCTGATAATTTCAGTATTTTTTTATTTCCTTACATACTTTTGCAACATCGTAAATTTCTAATAATAAGATTTAAAAAAATGTGAAATCGTGCTTCTTGAAGTAAACAACACACAATAATTTATATAAAATAGAAAAAAAAACATTAAATTTTTTAATAATATACCAACCAAAATGAAACGGGTATCCGCCCACTCAAAACAAGTCAACTATACGCGATAGAGAAAAGCCACTATCTGTTTTTACCCCATATCCGATTTCCCCCCACATTCCCCTACTGTGAACACGCAATTAGTTTTGCTGTTGATCATTTTCAGAACGGTCATTTGCGACGTTCTTTATCTAGCATCGAGGTCTTCTCTTCTTATTTTTAATATCTATTTTAATATTTGGAACTTATGTCACTATGTTCTCTCTTCTCTTCTTAAATTCGAATGTTCCAAATTATTTGTATGTTAAATTTTAAGTCTGATCCGTCTATTGGCTGTGTGTTGATAGATCAGACAGTCAGTCAGAAATTTGTTTTTTTAATGGCGCTCTATGAAACGCAGTCGACTGTTTCTTCCCTGGATAATGTAGCACCAATATTTTTATTGCATAAAACCTATAACTGCCATGACTATGCCCCTATATATTGTTTTTTTTTTCACTTTCTAATTATGATAGAATTTAAGATTTAAAAAAATATGAACATTTTGAGGTTATGTAAATTCGAAAAATAGCTGATTTTTTTAAAACAAATGTCATTCAGACTAATAAGAGTAGATAAAACTTAAAAAATAGGTAACATTTTAAAGTTAATGACCTCTCCGTGTATGGAACAGCTGATTTTCAGGTAAACATAAACTCAAAATTTTCAAAAAAATGTTAGAATTTCCAAAAGTCGTAGAACAAAGTTGTTTGTTTAGGTGCACAGAAGTAGCCCTCAACGGCTTGCTAGTATATTTTCCAATAACCCTGTATACATTTAGGTATGCCTTTACGTCGAGGACCCAATTGGCACAATGGTCACCATGCCGGTCAGCCAAACACAGGGTTGATGGTTCGATTCCCGCCTCAGACAAGTATTTATCCTTAGATATTGGGCTGTGGTCTGGTTGTTTCTATGTATTATAAGTATATATTTACAAAATAAAAGTTTATAAGCAATATATCCGTAGTCTAGCACCCATAACACAAGTCCAGTTACTTAACTAGATGGCGATGTGTGGAATGTCCTGGCATATTTATTTATTTTTATTTTAACTTGAAATTATGATTATTAGCGATCACATGACGCCTAACGTGAACTGAACCGATCACCAGCGCCGACACCTCGAGTTTATCAAACATATCAATTATTGGCCTTAGAGGTTACAGTTTCCTGTGATTTAGTTGCAAAAAAACAGCAAAATAGTTTTGATTTGATAGTCATCAATCATAGGATCGAAATGAAATCAATACTAATAATTTATGGTTTTATCAAGGCTAGTAAGAAACGTAGTAAACATGCGTACGTTTGTACGTCACGTACACCACGTATAAAAAAATATCAAATTATAGGTAGGTACCTACTATAATTTCAGTTTTTATACATACTCAAATTTTAAACTTAGATACAATAGAAAAGAAAGAATGGACAAAAAATTTTGCAAAAAAATAAAATACAATTCAAAGAAACAGCAAGTTACGTGTTTTGCTTCGTCATTCTTTATTCGTACCGCAAGGGAATGGAATCAGTTGCCTACGTCTGTCTTTCCTGACGTGTACAATTTAGGGGTCTTCAAGTGACAGAGTGAATAGGTATCTTCTAGGAAAGCGTTCTACATCTTACCATACCTGCCATATCAGGTATTGATAGTGGTCAAACGCTTTTTTTTTATTATTCGTACTGGACTTAATGAAATTCTTCGTCTTCTCGTACCTATAGTGGTGTGGCTCACCTATTGTTAGAGTTTTCAGATCACCTTATGGCCTCTAACCTGACCCTACGACTGCTACTAGAGGTAGCAGCCGGGACCGACGGCTTTACGTGCCTTCCGGAGCACGGAGGGGCTCCCGAAAATACATTTTTGCCACACTACTAATTGGTCACACATCGTAGTAATGACCGCGCCAGGAGTCGTTTAACCCGCACTCTCACACTCTGCGGTTCCCATGGTACCAACGCGAGTGAAACAGCAAGGCGCAGCTAGTTTCAATATAAATATTTTTTATTCTATTCATGATTATGGTAGAGTTAGATTTTGACTATGATTGTAGCTAAGTATAATGACAATTTATTTTTTGTTCATCTGAGTTCTCATAATGGCATGTTATGGCAGGTTATGTACGTAACTACAAAGTAGAAACGTAAATATAGTTTAAATTGGTATCAACTTAACAAAAAATTGCAGCAAAAATAATTCTACGTTATTTCATTTCAAATGGTTGACTTGCACAACAAAAATTACAAGCGTTTAAGGTTTAAGACCTTAAAAACATGAATTGCCAACTATTCAAGCGTCAAACTGATTAAATAGTTTCCATTTTGTGGTTATTGAAATATAATTAAATTAAAGATTACCCGTTATATTAATTTAGGTAGAATTTAGCTTAATTGTAGTTAGTAAAAATATTTTTTAGTAAGTCAGTTAATAGAGACTTGTTTTTAAGTACTTAGTTTTCCCTTATTTTTATAAAATATTTTGTTTGTGATTAAGGTGGCAGGTGGCCCTCAATACCCGCAGGTACCTTAGGTATAAAAAAACGACTTGCACTCCGGGAGTGCCGACAGAAGTGAAAACTTATTTTAGCGCGGTATGCATATTTTTCTAATATCTAACTTTTTGAACTTTCAACACGTTTAAAAAATTTAGATTCCTATACTTTGAATTCTCATAATGTTGAACCAGCAATTTTTTTTTCGGTCTTCGACGACTCCGACAATACTTTGATGTATTTTGTATTACGAATACTTATCTACTACTACTAAAATTGACGTAACAAAGAAAAATCCTATATAAAACACTGAGGAAAAACTGCATACCTAGGTAGTACCTATATCCGGGATCAACATACCAATAATAAGATTTCAGAATCGTGCTCTCAGATATTGTTACTCGCGATCCAAAAATACTTAATAAATGACGTATTGTGTTCATTAATTGTATAGAATAGAACAATAAAAGCCATTATTGAATTAGGGGTATAAAAAGGTTAGATCATAAATGTAATAACTAAGCTTTGAATTAAAAAAAGTGTTAGGCATTTAGGTTTGACGTTTAATTGTCTGAATTAATATTTTTTTATCACAGTTGCTCATAAAGTGGATCTTATTAAACCGCTTTTAGGCTCATAATCCAACGTATTATGCACACGTGCGTTTTACATTACCATGATGAGCAATGACATTTATCTCACATCTTTATTTTACCTAGCAAAACCATAGAGCAAACCTCGCAAAAAAATGACATTCGATGATAGGACATGTCTTCGGTCGCGACGGTCGCAGAAGGTAAAAGAAAAAAAAACTCTCGATGATTACACACTTGTGAATCCATGGGGATATTCACTAACTGACGATGACAACCGTTTAATAAGTATTAACCAGTTAAACTTTGATTTTGTATTGTGAAAATAAATAAAGAAATTATATCAGGTAAAGTCTCAAAAGTTACGCACGATCTTATTCTGAAGAACTAAATGCAAAAAAATAGTCTTAATCTACGTCATTACAAATCAAAACATTATGTACTTAACTACAAATTTCCGGTTGGTAGAATAATATTATAATGAGGCCTAATTAACGTGAACTCATGCATTAAAGGGCCTACACATTTGCTCGATTATTAGCTCCAACCATTTGAACAAAAACAAAGGATAATTAAACATTTATAATTTGTATCGATGTGGTGGATTTTTTATTAATAATCCACATAGGTATATGCTATCTATACTAATATTATAAAGCTGAAGAGTTTGTTTCTATAATCCACATAAGTATATGTTATTTATACATAACTAGCTGTACCCTGCCACGCTTCGCTTTGGCACATGTCGCGGAAATGTGACTGATGCAAAAATTAGATAAAAACAATCCTTGATGCGGATTATATATCATTCTAAAATTTCAGCTCAATCGGTCCAGAACTTTGAGTTTGAGTTTTTGAAGTATACACAAACCGACATAACATTTTTATATAAATAGATTATTGTCGATCGATTTATGCTGTTTTACGATAAGTTTTTTCATTTAGCGATCAACTTAATTTATATTTTTCGTTTATGTTGCTCTGAAAGAGGTAGATAGGTTTATTTTACTTCGTTGCTCAATAAATATGACAAATTAAAAAGGAATGGAATGCGCGAAGAGGGAGCGGCATTAGCAAAAGTCAATTTTGATGATCAATTTCGCAGTCACGCGTCGATCGCCAAAAAAATATGCTTACCTACTTATTGACCGACAAAACAGAACATCGACCGTCGCTTGCCTACACATTTAAGTAAGTAAGTACTCGATTTTTGACAAACAACACATGTGAGCAAACAAAATCCAGAAAATATATAGGCACCTTTACAGCAAAATAATTAACTACCTGCTACCTGAATCAAATCTTCGCACGAGACCTATGTATATGGCCAATGTCAGAGAGCGGTGTTGGCTTAGTGGTAAATACCTCGACTTTCATTCTGAAGGTCGAAGGTCGTGGGTTCGAATCCCGGCCGGCCGTGCACCAATGTATTTTTCTTAAGAAAAAATTATGTGCGCTAATTGACATTGCTCTTACGGTGAAGGAAAACATCGTGATGAAACCCGCGGCTTAGTTGGCACCAGTAGTATTGACAAGTTCTCTCCTCTGGACAAGGTCGACTAAGCTGAGAGGGTAGTAAGTGTTGGGCAAGCCTACTCCATCCTCACGCAAAAAGGACCCAATTGAAAAGGGTCCAATGGCGGAAAACAGCCTGTATACAAGTACAAGTACAAGATGGCCAATGTCAAATAAAGAATATATCTATCTAAATTTGGGATAATATGTAAATTAAAACAACTCAATATTAATTAAAATGATTAACGGCCGGGTCGTTTTTCGTCATGACAATATACGCTAATGGAAAGTTTTATAAACATGGTAACCTTTTTATTTAAAAAAAGGTTAATTAGGAAATATGAGTATAACTTAATGTTTCTTTCATGTTGTTTCAGTATTCAAAATGGTTGTCGGAGCAGCAGCAAAGACTTTACAAAGTATACCGAGCAGAGGACGGATTTCTGTTATGAAAATACAGAATTTTACAGTACAACGAAGATGTAAGTACCTACTATATTGGTTTCTCACTGTACCTTCTCGCCTGTTAGAGTTGTACGTAAAGCCAAAGAGCTTATTCACACACAGAATCCGTATTTACAGGACCGGGTTTAACGGATCTGTCTTCAATGGATGGTAGTATTCACAACACCGATATATAGCTACCGCTATACAGGATTCTGTAAAAATAAGGTATCGGCATCTGTATATTTTGAGTCCAGAATACGTATATACGAACACTCATACTGCTTGCTCAAAAACTTACTGGTAAAATCGGACCTGCAAAACGGGCGTTATTCTTTATACCACACAGAAAAAAAAGAAATATCTTGAAGGATATAATCCCCTGCCTATAGACGCTAGATAATCATTTCTTGTTTTTAACCGACTTCAAAAAAAAGGAGGAGGTTCTCAATGGTGTACCTATGTATTTTTTTGTAGTAAATGTTCTTGTAACTAAGAATCAGTCCTTTATTCGGTTAATGGCAGATTCTTAAAACTTAAGATTCGTAAATCGGCAGAAATATTATAGTCGGCTACAATTGAATCATTTGAAGATTTTTTAATATAACCACGAAATTTTCTCCACTTAATTCTTGGTTCCTTCTCTAAACCAAGAGGTTTTCTATCATCCATATGGAGAGAACATTATTTCTTGCTTCGAGAAACTTTTTTTTCTGTACAGATCGACAATACTGTCACGTGTTGCTCATACTGCTACAAACGCCATCATAGAATACAAACGTTATGCGGTAAAACGGACTGATGTGTGAATGAGCCCTCAGAGCTCACGACTTGGGCTCGGTCTATACTTTTCAGAACGAAACGGAATGAAAAAATCCGCACCAATCAGAGCTCTGAAGGAAAACTTGGAGAAATATCTTCACGCCTTTATTCTCGTGATTGGTTCGTTTTTTGTCAGATCCGGAATGTGTAGATATACTAAATCATATGCCAATTATGTACTAGGTACTGAAAGCTCTACGAAACTCAACTAAATTTATAAAAATAAAAAATGTGAAAGTTTTAATATATCACACAAACGCGACTGAACTGATTGCGATGCAAATTGGAATGTCGATAGCTGAAGTCCTAAAATAACAGAAATACTATTCTAAATAAATTATTCTAAGGATGTAGACAAGAGCGGAGCGGAGCGTTTCCACCAATCAAAATCTATGCAATTCTATTGGCGCCGCTCCACTACCTAGCTCTGCTTCTGTGGATAGGCAGCCTTACCCCAATATTTCCAAATGAACGTACGGTCACATATACATACTAGCTGCGATCCGCGTTTTCACCCCGATCTCTTAGGAATATCAAAATCAAATTAGCCTATGGCCGTCCTCGATAAATGGACTATCCAACACAAAAATATTTTTTCAATTCGAACCAATAGATTTACTCAAATATTTATTTATATTTCAGATACAGTTGTAAGAGCAGCGTATGGGACTCTACTCATGTCATTAGCAATAGTAATGGCTGCCGTCAATCCTATTAAAGTCTTTACAAATTGGGTAAGTTTAGCAATACAAGTTAGGGTGATAGGGTACCGGGTGCTCTCTCCATACAAACGTAGTCGAATGTTTCCTCCCCGGATAATGACATTAGCACAAATATTTTTGTTGCATAAAACCTATGACTATGCCCCTGTGTCTTGGTTTTTTTCATTTTCTAATTATCATAGAAATTATGATTTAAAAAACAAATAAACGATAAAAAAAACACAAAACATAGAGGCATGGTTACGGCAGTTACAAGTTTTATGCATCAAAAATATTTGCGTAGTCGACTGTTTGATCCCTGGATAACGACACTAGAGCAAATATTTTTGTTGCATGAAACTTATAACTGCCATGACCATGCCCAATGTTTTGTTTTTTTTTGTTTTTAAAATCTTAATTTCTATGATAATTAGAAAATTAAAAAACCAAGACATAGGGGCATAGTCATGACACTTATAGGTTTTATTCAACAAAAATATTTGTGCTATTGTCATTATCCAGGGAGGAAACAGTCGACTACGTTTGTATGGAGAGAGCGCCGGTACCCTTTCACCTTAATCACCATGGTTCACTGACTACCTAAATCAGCCAACACATAACGTCTGGATAGTACTTAGAGACTTTTTTCTAGTATCTAGCGCACGACTTCAAAGTAAAAGGTTTAACAATACGTGTGGATTTGCCAAGCAGCGAATACTAATGCGGACTTTAAAAAAATTTGATTCACTAAACATTCGTTTAATGTCTGCAAAAAATGTTAAAACATCGTTTTGTATTTTTTTATAGAAATATGTATACGTAGAATTTTGTGTAAGCGTATTATGTTAATTGAATTTGCAATAATGCTTTGTTTAAACAGAATATTATAACTTCAAATACGTACGTCACACAAGAAAAATTCACACGATATCGTTAAACACTCGT
Organism: Idaea straminata; assembly: GCA_951213275.1. NCBI lineage: Eukaryota > Metazoa > Arthropoda > Insecta > Lepidoptera > Geometridae > Idaea > Idaea straminata. The sequence continues at coordinate 3,732,766 of OX577857.1, forward strand.
AATATACGATTAAGGTTCACCTAAAAATAGATACTAGTAAGGTACCTGCGGGTAATAAGGATCACCTGCTACCTTAAGAGGAAAGGGTACCGACGCTCTCTCCATACAAACGTAGTGGACTGTTTCCTCCCTGGATAATGACACTATAGCAAATATTTTTGTTGCATAAAACTTAAAACTGCCATGACATTATGTTATTTTTTTTGTTTTTCATTCTTAATTTCTATGATAATTAGAAAATGAAAAAACCAAGACATAGGGGCATAGTCATGGCAGTTATAGGTTTTGTGCCACACAAATATTTGTGCTAGTGTCATTATCCAGGGAGGAAACAGTCGACTACGTTTGTATGGAAAGAGCGCCGGTACCCTTTCACCTTAAGCGGGTGAAACCGAGGGGCGCAGCCAGTTATGTTTATTAATATATTTTTGTAACTGGTTCTATTAATGGGTAGGTCAGTTAATATTAAGTAATAAGCAAAAAACGAAAGTCTAAGACGCTAAAATTAAATCTTGGTAACCTATAATAAATACTCAAAATTAATTACTGTCTAGATTTAAGATAGACTTGTTTTAGCAAATAGGTTTTTTATTGCTCGTAAACTGAATATAATCATCAATCTTATTCTAACCTCATATTTATACCTACTCATATTATAATAGATGAAGTTTGGAAAAATAACACGTGTCCAAAAGTCACGTGGAAGGAAATGAATAAAATAAGGTGTAATACTTGAGGGTCTTAGAAAAAGCAATAAAACAAGGTTTCATATTTTTTTATTAAATAAGGATTTTCATGTCCTTAGAGCTTTTTTGATGTGAAATATAGATATAGATCTCACGCAATCTTCTCTCTGTTGAATTCTTATAAGTTGAATTTCTCACCTAAGTACACATTGTATTCATAAAAGACTAGCTTTTACTTCGTCCTCGTAGGACTTAAGTGTTTCCAAAAAAAAAAAAACTTACCGGATGCCTGCGTTATAACAACTTTCTGGATGTTATATTTCAGCTCAATCCGTCTATTAGTTTGAGCTGTGCGTTGTTTAAACAGTGGACTTTGACATAGATTTGTGTGAACATAACATTTTATGCAAAAACCAATTATAGTGATATTAATTTGGCGGTTGGCGTTAGCCAGGGCCTTAAACCAAAAGGAGATAATAATTTATAATAGTAGGAAATAGATAATTTTGTTTACAAAGTCGTTAGTTTACCTTCAAATCCATCTATTTGTCAAACCTTGGTATACCCATACTTATTGTAATTTGCGGTCTCATGCATAGCCATTTCCAACGCGATAGTGCTTCCTAAATTATCTATTTTTATAATAGGTGTAACTATTTGAAGTGACTCAAACGTTACTTTAGTTTAATTAAGTACAGTTTAATCTTATATATATAAAAGAAAGTCGTGTTTGTTACAACACTTATAACTCGAGAACGGCTGGACCGATTGCGATGAAACTCTGTATCTGGATAGCTGGAGACCTCGATTAACACATAGGCTACTTTTTATCCCAATATGCCCACGGGATCGGGACTTACGCGGGTGAAACCGCGGGGAGCAGCGCAAAAAAAATTGAGAAACGATAATATTTATAGAGGATATTGGTAATGAATATCTGGATAAGGTAAAATAATGTTCAAATATCAAAACGTAAAAATGACACATAATAAATACGACGAAACTAATAATGAAAAAGTTAATCGAAGTAGGAGATTGAGAAAAAAATAACACTGGAAATATTATAATTATAAGCAAATTAGCTGCAAACTCCCTGATCCTGTAGGAATATCAAAATTAAAAGTAGCCTAGGTACCTCGATAAATGGACTATCCAACACAAAAATATGTTTTCAATTCGAACCAGTAGTCCGTTAAATTAGCGCGTTCAAACAAACAAACAAACTCTTCAGCTTTATAATATTAGTATAGATAATATAGCTCTCATTAACTTTTGCACGATACGATTTCATCGGTTGTCATTTTTTTTTAGTAAAATATGATTTGTTACCACTGCTAACGATCAGCCTAATGGACGAAGAATCACATTAGCCCGGTACCGTATCTACCAAGTGAGAATATTCATTCTCAGGAAAAAAATCCCACCTGAATCACTAAAATATCTATACATATGACTGACTGACGGATCAACGCACAGCCTAAAACGCTGATCGTAGAGACCTGAAACGTAGAAGGTGTGTTCTTTGTGCGACGTAGGCATCCGATAAGAAAGGATTTTCCGAAATTCTATCCCTAAGGAGGTGAAAAGGGGGGCAAAGTTTGTGTGGGACAACGTGATTCCTTGGTCCAATCTACTTCAAATTTTGCATAAACAGTCTCTAACAAAATTAATGGAAGACGTGTTTCGTATTTTATTGAAATTCATCCCCTAGAGGGGTAAAAAAGGCGTAGAAAGTTATTTTGGGGGTGATTTGCTTCGAAGTTGATATCAATACTCCTTAGCCTACATTAAGAACCATTTACGACTTCTACGCGGACGAAGTCGCGGGCAAAAGCTAGTTGCGTATGTAAATCATTCAAGTTCGCTTTAGCTAATCGTCGTGTTTGTCTTCTCTTTGTATAGCTAATAATACCTCACCTTTCCCCTTTCCTTACTATAGTAGACGTAAATATAATTTAATACTTATTTTTCCTGTGTTTTTCACACGAGGTCAAAGTGTCGTATGATTATACTATGAAGTGACAATCATGAATATTTTCCGTTCATTACACGTCGTCACTAAGAACAATTTGATGCGGTTAGGAAGTGATAATTGACAGCGAAAATATTAAAAATACCTAAATCATTTTTGTAGAGATAAAATAAATAAAGATTATACTACGACTAGAATACCTATATGATATAAGTGTGTACCAATGTATTTTTCTTAAGAAAAATTTATGTGCGCTAATTGACATTGCTCTTACGGTGAAGGAAAACATCGTGATGAAACCCGCGGCTTATTTGGCTCCAGAAGTATTGACAAGTTCTCTCCTCTGGAAATGGTCGACTAAGCTGAGAGGGTAGTAGGTGCTGGGCAAGCCTACCTCCATCCTCACGCAAAAAAGGACCCAAATAAAAACGATCTAATTGCGGAAAACAGTTCAAGTACAAGTATAAGTGGGCACTGGTAGGTATTGCTTGAAGGAAGATATAACATAAATTAGGAGTAGAGATTTTATAGCACACACATACCAATTATTCTCGTGCTTTATTTTTTGGGTATCTGTTATATTTTTCTCACGAGCCGTGTTGACTTAGTTATACCTCGACTTTCCGAAGGTCGTAGGTTTGACTGGCCGTGACACAATTGATTTTTCTGTGCACATTAAATAAGCTGTTCTTACTGTGAAGTAAAACATCGTGAGGAAATATGCCCTAAAACTCACCACAGTTCGAAACCATGGGATATTCGCCAATCTAAAGTACCATAGTGGAAAGGAAAAAAGAAAAACATTTATTCGGTGCAGTCACACGACAACTTACTTTGGCTTTTTATTGTCGAGCCGCTCTCAGAGTAAACCCATGTCCTGTAGAGCGGAACATATTAAAATAGGCCAATCATAACATACTATTATTTTAATATGTTTCACTAAAGTAAAACGTTATGTTGTAAAAATTCCACATCCTATTCGGTTAAGCTCTTGAATGAAAGATTCAACCCATAAATGTGTTTTTTGTTGAACAGAATCCGCCACGTGTTTAAATGCATGTTTTAAACAATTATAAATGTCGATTTTATAATTGGTAGGCTATCAATTAGGTGTAATCGATCATTTGGTTAAAGAAAATATTTAGGTATTTTTATTGAATCATGTAGGTAAGTAATGTATTAAAAACAGATAATTTCACCGTTTCAGAAATCAGACAATTATATGTATAAAACGTTTTTGCTTCCTGTCAAGTAGGAATTACAGCGGATACATCAATAATTGTTAATTAAATTAAATCTTATTACTCGATTACCGAAAATATTTTCGTCATAATGATACCAGTTTGCCGAAGATGGCTACAGCAGGCTTTTGGAAATTACTGTGTAATTACTGAGTACAAAACTGTCGATACCCATAAATAGTATAGGTTGTTGAAATAATCAATCAATTGTGACAGTATTCTTATAATAGGCTTAAAAAAATAAGAAATATACGTAGAACACCTTATGCAGCGTTATCTAACACATAAGCTAAACATCTGAGCTTATGTTATGGTGTTACGGTAACCCCTTATAGTAATGTGGTTAAAACGAATAAATCATTAATTATAAGACCATTGTAATCCATATTTCGTGCAAATTGTTAAATGAAATGAAATGAAAATTCAATTAGCTTTAGAGGATAGGGTACCAGGCGCTCTCTCCATACAAACGTAGTCGACTGTTTCTTCCCTGGATAATGACACTAGAGCAAATATTTTTGTTGTATAAAACTTATAACTTATAATCCAGAGAGGAAACAGTCGACTACGTTTGTATGAAGAGAGCGCCAGTACCCTTTCACCTTAAGTGTAATAACTTTTCTTGCAGACTCTAACGATGATTTAAACATATTTTACTAACAGAATATTAATAAATCTATACTAATATTACAAAGCTGAAGAGTTTATTTGTTTGAACATGCTTATTTCAGGAACTACTAGTTCGAATTAAAAAATAATCTTTGTGTTGGGTAGTCTATTTATTGAGCAAGGCTATAAGTTACTTTTTATCCCGATATTCCTATGGAATCGGGAGTTATGCGGGTGAAACCGCGGAGCGCTGCAAATTTTCTTGACATCCGGCAAAGGTCTCCTTTTGTTGTATGTTCACCGATTACTCGTTAAGCCGATGAAACTTATATAGTAATTTTTATCTACAGTACTTAGAGATGAAAGAAGGTTCCTTCCTCTACCGGATGTGGGAATCGCCGCCCTACGAATTGTATTCAGAAGTATGGATTTACAATTACACAAATGTAAAAGAATATCTTGATGGTACGGATACAAAATTGAAGATGAAAGAAGTTGGACCTTTTACATTTCGGTGAGTTAAATAAATAATAAAATAAATACTGCAGGACATTCCACACATTGCCATCTAGCCCCAAGCTAAGTAACTAGACTTGTGTTACGGGTGCTTGACAACGGATATACTACCTATATACTTTTCTTTTGTAAATATATACTTATAATACATGGAAACAACCAGACCACAGACAAATATCTAAGCATAAATACTTGTCTGAGGCGGGAATCGAACCCGCAACCCTGTGTTTGGCAGTCCGGCATGGTGGCCATTGTGCCAACTGGGTCGTCAAAACGAAAACAGTTACGAAAATACTGACAAACTTATTCGGTTATTTTCACTAAAGTTTTTTAAAACTGATTTCTTGTTTGTAAACATATTTAATATCCCGTTTTTAATATTTTGTAGACCAACAAGTTTTAGTTTTAATGTTTTAAACAATAATTACGTCTTTGTTTTTATAAGTTTTCTTTCAATTTTTAGGGAATTACGTACAAATGAAAATATGACGGTCGATAGAGAAAATGGAATTATGACAATAAACCCTAAACTTTCGTTGGAGTTCGTCAGAGAGCAGTCAATTGCTGACCTGAAGGACGTGACCGTGATGGTGCCCAATATTGCACTTGTTGTAAGTTATAAAGTTAAAATTATTCCTGTCTTATTGCCGGGATGCTAGGTGAAAGGGTACCGGCGCTCTCTCCATACAAACGTAGTCGACTGTTTTCTCCCTGGCTAATGACACTAGAGCAAATATTTTTGTTGCATAAAATTTATAACTGCCACGACCCTATGTTTTGCTTTTATTTATTTTTTTTATTTTTAAATCTTAATTTCTATCATAATTAGAATATGAAAAAAAACACAACATAGGGGCATGGCAGGTTTTATGGCACAAAAAAATTATAGAGCCCCCGGTACCCTTTCCTCTTACTCTGTGTTGACATCCTTTTTTAGCCTGGGCAGGTAAGAAAAGGACGCCAGCAGAGATTGCATTTTATCACTACATAGTTTAAAACAAAGTCGCTTCCCGCTGTCTGTCCCTATATGTATGCTTAGATCTTTATAACTACGCAACGGATTTTGATGTGTTTTTATAAATAGACTAGCTACGCCCCGCGGTTTCACCCGCGTAATAATTTTCTGCGCAACTTTCTTAATTTTTTATTTCATAAGAACCTTCTCCTGATAATAACAAACAGACCAAAAAAAGAATTGGCCAAATTGGTCCAGGCGTTGTTGAGTTATGCGCTTACCAACACATTTTGCGATTCATTTTTATATTATAGATAGAGTGATTCAAGAGGAAGGTTTTGGTACATAAAATAAGACTACCAAGCGTACAAAGTTGTGGGCAACAGCTAGTTATCTATAATATGCCGTGATTTACCTACACAGACCTAATAAAATATACAAAGTTAACACTTCTAAACAAAACCTGTTTGTTGTAATTATTACCTACTATTCGTATATAATTATTTTGACACCCAGTTCATATTCAGCGTGGAAAACTTTTAAGCAATATACTGTAGATATTATAAATGGTACTTACTTACTATTATGTAGATATGAATTAGAAGAATTATGGTTACTAAGACGAATAATTACTGATAGTACGTTTATTTTTGGATAAGAATGTTAATTAAGCAGTTGTTTTTCACGGTTACGATCCTAGGAAAACGTAGGTTAAATGTGTGTCACATTAAAACTTAGGTAATTTAAGATACTTATATTTTAAAACAATATTTTTCTCTCGGTGGGGTCACAAAAGTTCGGATATTATCTTAAGAAGTTTACTTATATTTTCTTATTTTTAGTTTTTGATTGTATATTCTTTCCTACTGTTTTTAGTTACTAATAAATGGGTAGGTAATATCAAATCTAAATCATATACATAAATATAAAAAACCTAGAAATTAAAAGGTTTATATTTTCGGGCCTAATTTAGCTTCAGGCAAAGTCATCTGGGGCTATCTTGATTATTTTTTATAATACTTTGTTGCACGATGTGATCTATATTGCATGGAATACACAGAAACAAACTAAAAATGTGTGGCACTCGTGGACTGCGAGCTTCGTACAGAACGCTCGGCCGAGATACATGGTAGGCGGAGTGGGGGGTATTAGGTTTTATTTTCGTTACGGAATTTCTTGATTCGGTCGCCGCGCTCAAAGCCCGCGATAAAAGCTATGCAATAGCTCAAAATTTTTCTTTATGTTTTGTTATGTAGCTCCTATTATTTTTCCAATCTAATACTAACAATATCATCTTTACTTATTATTCTTTCTATTTCAGGCACTTAGTACGCTTGCAGCAGATAAATTCGGATACATACCAAACGCTGGAGCTTACTATTCTTTAAAAGCCTTAGGCTCGAAACTCTTTAATAATTTGACTGTTCACGAGCTATTCTGGGGGTATAAAGACTCGTTAGTATCAGTGGCAAATACCCTCGTACCTGGATGGATTGACTTTGGAAGACTAGGACTCCTGGATCGGGTTAGTATGTGAACCTTTATGTAAAACTAGCAGCGCTCCTTTTGGTTCACGTTTTCCCCTCGTAACTCCTGATTTCGTGGAAATATCGAGATAAAAAGTAGCCTATGTTATTTTCAATGAATCAATGTATTCTCATACTAAGTTTCATAAAAATCAGTTCAGTAGTTTCAGAGCCTATTCGTTACAAACAAACAAACAACAAATCTTTACTCTTTATAATATTAGTGTATATGGATATTTTTGAGAGAAATCTGTAATAAAAAAGGCATTTCATACATCTACAATAATAGGTACCTAACGATCGACAAACAAATATCAAATAAATACAAGCCCTCGTGATCACGACAGATGTTATTCAGCCGAAACGTGAAAGTAAAATTAAAGTACCACCAGTCTTTAGACACGTTCAGGACACTCGGTTACAAACAAGAAAAAATAATCTAAATAACATTCTTTAATTACAGTTTTACGCTCAAAGGCCAGAAAAAGCTGAAGTTGAACTGAAAAATTCGAGTACAAAATATTCGTTGAAGACCTGGAACGATTCCCCTGGAATACTTGAGCAAGGATTTAGAAATATGAGTACAAGGTAAGAATTATTTGACTAAGCATTTGCTTCCAATATAGGTCCCCCAAAATAATACCTACAAAGCAGCGCTATGCCTATCTTGAAAATAAATATTTTCAAAAATAGTTTAAAATTGGGAGACTAGCTGTCCGGTGGATCGACGACATTGTAGCGGTCGCGGGTAGTCGGTGGATGGAGGCGGCTAAGGACCGCTGTTTGTGGCGTCGTATGGGGGAGGCCTATGTCCAGCAGTGGACGTGTGGGCTGATATGATGATGATGATGAATAGATTAAAATTAGTTAAAATTTATAGAAGGCACGTAATATAATTTATATCCCATGATTTTGTTGACAGTACTCTTTGTAACCGCATCGAAGGAACCTATGAAGGTCTGATGGTGACACCAGACTATCCAAAGGGGAAAGACATTCCGATCTTCAGAAAGCAAGCCTGCCGAGTCTACCCGTTCAGTTACGTAGATGAAGTGGCTGGGGACAATGGATTCAATTATTATAGGTAAAAACAACTTGGCTTTCTCAATTTCATAAAGGAAACGAAGACAAAAAGAAAATGAATTCTTTTTTTACTTCTTTGCCTGAGTCAATGGCTAACAAAGGTATAAATAATTAGCTGTGCCCCATGGTTTTACTTATTGTTTCTTTCAAAGTGAAATTAATATCTATACACATAAAATGTTTTGTCCTGAATGACTGACTGACGGATCAACGCACAGCCTAAACCGCTGATCGTAGAGACCTGAAACTTGGGGGTTCTTTGTATGACGTAGAATTTTCCGAAATTCTACCCCTTAGGGGGTGAAAAGAGAAGAAATCACGTTGTCATAAGTTTGTATGGGACAACGTGATTTCTTGGTCCATTTTCGACTTCTACGCGGACGAAGTCGCGGGCAACAACTAGTTGACAAGTAAAGACACAAAAAGACATACACATTGATACATAAAAGTTAAATTAAACTACAAACTTTAACAATTCTTTAGAGATCGAATTTCCATAAAAACTTTCTTTTGTGTGCGCAATCGTCTTAAAAGGAACCCCCATGCAAAGTTTCAGACTAGTAGCTCTTGTAGTTTCAGATTTCTTGATGATTCTTTTTATGTTCTATTATAAATAGATTTTAAGTAGTAACACCTACCTACATTGTTTATAAGCACGGGTCACGATCGCGTCAATGGATAATTATTTTTCTCAATTATTGTTTACCTCGACGGAATGGTTTAGTAGACATTGGACTTATTCGCGAAATGACCTTTAGTCGTTTATGGACTTATTCACGATATGCCTCATGAAATAACCTTTTCTATTCTGGACTAATTCGCGAAAAGACTTATTCTAAATAACGTCCCGTTTTATCCTTTGAGTACAAAACTTTAAAACGGGATATTTACCATGTTTTTGATTTTATATTTCAAGTCTCGTTATTAATGGTGTTTTAATACAACATTGAAATACTCAAAACAAAATAAAAACAAAAAAACTTTGTAAATATCAAGTTTAAAATAACTCTAATATTGAAAATAACCATGGTAGAAATACTGTCAGAATTTGAAGAGAAATCATACGCGCAAGTTCCTTTTTTACAAGCTTTTATTTAGCTTCACCTGTTCCGACGTCTGTCATGGAATATTGCAAATTAAATTTGATCCACTTCCCGGTTACACATTGAGCTGAAATTTTGCAAACATGTGTAAATCGCGAAAAAGCAATAAAAGCTTGTTTTTAAAAATATTTTTTAAAGGTGTTCTTCTTGTTTTATTGTCAGATATACAATGGCGAAGACGGCTTTCAGCAAAACATCTCCATACTCCTGCAACTGCACTCATAACTGTTTGCCTGAGGGATTCGTTGATGTCAGCCAATGTTACTACGGTAAGTAATACTTATATTAGTATTTACTTTTGTCTATACTATTAATATTATAAAGCTGAAGAGTTTGTTTGTTTGAACGCGCTAGTCTCAGGAACTACTGGTTCGAATTGAAAAAATCTTTTTGTGTTGCATAGTCCATTTATCGAGGAAGGCTATAGGCTACTTTTTATCCCGAAATTCCCACGGGATCAGGAGTAACGGGGGTGAAACCGCGGAGTGCTGCTAGTTAGTAAATACCTAGGATTTCAGCTGCATTCTTTTTTTTTTGTACAAACCTTGTCCTGACTGTACTGAACACAAAAAACCCAATTTGGCACAGTAGTTCGGAAGTTATGCGCGTACATACATTTTAGGCGATTCCTTTCTATTTATATATATTGACTAGCATTTGCCCGCGACTTCATCCGCGTAAAAGTCGAAAATTTGAAATAGATTGGACCAAGGAATCACGTCGTCTCATACAAACTTTGCCCTACCCTTTTCACCCCCTTAGGGGTAGAATTTCGGAAAATCCTCTTGTCTTTCTTATCGAATGCCTACGTCACACAAAGAATACACCCTCCAAGTTTCAGGTCTCTACGATCAGCGGTTTAGGCTGTACGTTTATCCGTCAGTCAGTTATTCAGGACAAAGAATTTTATATGTATAGATTGATAATAGACACTCGTCACACATAGGGGACTCGGAAGTAACCCCCCTCCAAGTTTTAATTATATTATTACCTATAGTTTTAAAGATCGGTATCACATGAAAATAGGCAGTTAGTTCAATACTATATAAATTATTAATCGACTAAATCTACGCGGTCTTTTTTGCGTTAATCTGTTTACATGTCATTTATTATGGCATATAACTCAATATTGATATGTGAACCTGTTTGAATCGCTACCTGCTTTATTATGTAATAAATGCAAGTTTAATGTTAACTATACGTTCTAAGTTCAAGGATCAATTATTTGCATCAATTATTTTTTAAGAAGATGCTTTTAGGACATTTCTGTTTTGTCACATTGACTTTATTTTCAAATGTGCATTTTGCGTTTTAGACATCTTGTTTATTAGGCAAATTGCTTTTCTGGTAATTTATATTTAGACATAATTACTGCTTGTAAGTCACTTTCGCATTTCAGGGATTTTAGTTCATTGGCACCTCTCGCTTACCTATGGCTTTACCTCCCATTTAGGTATAATGTGAAGACACCCTTTCCTCTTAAATGCAGGTTGCGAATGAAGATTGGCAACCTGCATTTAAAAGGAAAGGGCACCGGGCGCTCTCTCCATACAAACGTATTAGACTGTTTCCGCCCGGAATAATGATACTAGAGCAAATATTTTTGTTGCATAAAACTTATAACTGCCATTACCTTGACCATGCACCTATGTTATGTTTTTTGTTTATTAAATTTTAATTTCTATGATAATTAGAAAATGAAAAATACCAAGATATAGGGGCATAGTCATGGCAACAAAAAAATTAGCTAGAGTCCTTATCCAGGGAGGAAACATTCGACTACGTTTGTATGGAGAGAGCGTCGGTACCTTTTCACCTTAAGGTAACCCGATTATAAGGGTAAACAGTCACTATCTAATAATAAATAAGTCTGTAACTATTGTATTATAAAAAATATGGTACCAATGATTAATATAATTGCTAAAACGGTAATTAACCTTTCAACTATTAATATTCCTAGCCCCTCTGACCCGGATTAAAATAAAAAACATAATATTTATCCAAGGTACATAGACGTCAAGCAGAGACAACTGACGAAATAAAGCATGTTACTATACTAGTTTTAATCTTTGTTTTAATTAATTAATTCTTACAAACAGTTTAATATTACGTACTATCTGGGTGGATATTTGACCTTGATTCTGCGGACATAGGTTCAGTATGCGTCATAAGTAGACTATCAGTTTACTACAATATTACTATAATCAAGTATTGGACTGAATTTATTTATCAGAAAAACTACATCTATCATTACAGGATTCCCCAATGCAATAGTGTAGTTAAAACAAATTTAAATTAATTATAACAAATAATCCATAAAGCTACTTTTTGGAATTCACTCTTCCTGCATGTGAGATAATGTGAATACGTCAATTTGTTCGGCAACTAAATATAGTGTGTCTAAACCCCGCTTGATTGGTGATTATTATTAAAAGTATTCAGTGTGATTATTATTTTCAGCATGTTAGCTATGTCTTTAGTTGGCAGAGTGGTATAAGCCGCCACCTGCTACACCAACCGACGTGGGTTAGGTTCACAGGTTACGTTGTTATAATGTTCAAATAGTGCTGCACAGGATTGTAAATGTTATGGTGGGAAGAGACTTTTGACCGTTGATTGTATATTTAATTAACTTTTGAAAAACTGTAATAAATTTTATAAAAACCATCATAGTTTACCTTAAACTATCGAACCTATCTATTTGTATCTGTCAAACTTATTTTATTAAGAGGATTATTTCATAAAATTACGTTTTTTGTATTGTAAATTCTTCATTAATTTGAAACAGCGCGCGTCATTATTTATGGGTGTCAAAAAATTTAACTAGCTGTAAATTAAAAGTCTAGGAAATAAATTCGTGACGTCATGAATTTTAATTAGAAACGTAAAAAAAACTTATGCTAAACATTAATATTGTAAGCGGATAAATCTGATATTTAAAATGTTCATTTCAGTTTCATTGTTTAAATTGCTTCATTCATTAAATTATCTCTGTAATAGCTTATAAATGAATACATATACAAAGTCAGATAAATAGGTACATACAGTATATCTTTTATGCGTTGTAGTATTTTGAGTAAATAATATTTCATTGCTTTGTTTTAAATTAAATATGGTAATTGAAATATCTTCGAGAAATTAATCTCTGCAGGATTTCAACCAGAGCGACCTTGCTGTGGCCGTGTCACGTACTTGTCTAATATTCGTTTTTAACTTTTACAGTGTCGGTATTTTAAGTACATTGCTATACAAGTGTGGTAAATTGATCATTTCATAGAGGCGCCGAGACCAAATGATCAAACCACACGTGTATCGTACGATGTTTTTATCACAGTTGCTTACTTGAAAAGAAAAGAAAATAATAATTAACAAAATATTTGCGATAAGTCTATGTTTACTATTTTTTAGGCAATATTTTTTTGTTAATTATACTCCCGAAAGGCCAGGCAAAATACTTTTAACCTATATAGCCTCGTCTGACACACAATATTTTTTAGGGTTTTTTCCATTTGTTTTCGCGTCGGGGGTTAAAAACAGAATACAGTGGTACGGAAAAAAATATATTTCATTAAAAAAAACAAAAAAAACAACTCAATTTTTAATCGTTTTCTAAGACGTTATCACGTAAAATTTTTGTTCTTAAACCGACTTTAGAGACAATTATTTTTGCTATTTTAAAAACTCTTAGTAGTTGGTTACATTAAAACAGTATAACCCAGATAAATTAAGAATGTTTCATCTACCTAACATGTAATTAGCAGTAAGATACCAATTTAACTTATCAGGATAACTTTTTACACACTAGTGGCGTCAAGGTAATGTAAAACGTGCGCGTGCGTAGTACGTTGGATTATGAGCGTAAAAGCGGTTGAATAAGATTCATTTTATGAGCAACTGTTATAAAAAAGCAGTATCTAGTGCTCTCTAATTAGTGTATTTTTCTCTTGTTATAGGATTTCCAATAGCTCTGTCCAAACCTCACTTCTTGGATGCAGACCCCGATCAATTAGATTACTTTGAAGGAATGACTCCAGATCCAGTGAAGGACGCCTCATTCCTCGAAATCGAACCGGTAAGCCACTGTCAATAATTATAATTGCTAATGACTACTGATAACGTTGTTAAAATCGATTTGCAATGATAATTCGTATCTGCCGAAAAGAGGTTTGTTGAAATATGTTAATAATAATGTCCAGTTAATTAATTAAATTTATACATTTAGAAGCGTTAAACGCGACATGAATGATGCTACCACATATTATTATAATTTTGATTATGTCATATACCAACATAGTCGGAGATCCCTTTAATGGCGACTTTCATCATTTTAATGGATGAAAAGTATTTTATATCAAATTAAATAGGCCAATAAATATATTGCAAATGGGCTGCCTAAAAAATTCAGCCCAGAATGATTAAATATATATATATTTTTATGTTTTTAGACTTTTCACTGCTTTGGTCAATAGATAAATTTCGTACCAATGATATACGTAATTTTTATTTTAAATTAACTTTAATTCATTAACCAGACCGATTTACCTGTGTTGGCGACGAAGATGAAAAAAAGGAACGGTCTTAGATACCTGCGTTTCGGTCAATAGACCCTATTAGAATGTTCGCGAAAGGCAGACCCTTTTTTGCATGCAGTTCTTTTGAACTCTTAATTGTTTTATGTTTTTGTTTATATGAGTAGTTTATTTGTATTTGACCCTAATTAGAATATTCGAGAATCTGTTTTGTCATCTAAACAATAAGTGATTTGTGTGGGTCATTCTTAGTAGAAACATAATAGGATAGTTGGGTTTTTATGATCTTTTTTGTAAGCTCTCGAGCCCCGATCTTTCTAGAATCTAGTTGGTTTGGTATAAAAGGGCCGGGGTTCGGGAGCAGAGCAAGTAGTTCCGACTGGACAGCGAAACAGTCAAGAAGTAGTTCCGACTGGACAGCGAAACAGTCAAGAAGTAGTTCCGACTGGACAGCGAAACAGTCAAGAAGTAGTTCCGACTGGACAGCGAAACAGTCAAGAAGTAGTTCCGACTGGACAACGAAACAGTCAAAAAGTAGTTCCGACTGGACAACGAAACAGTCAAGAATTAGTTCCGACTGGACAGTGAAACAGTCAACAAGTAGTTGTAAAAGAGAAGCCCAACGGACAAAGAGTCTTATTGGAAATAAATAAATCACTGCGAATCAGGAGTCTCATTTCGACCACCCTTGAGAGAGAGGTACGTTATAATATCTACTTCAACGACAGTGTGGTATTGCGCATCGCGAAGGCGCACGGGTCGAACGGTTAGTAGCCAGCGCACGAGTGTAGGAGAAAATACACTCGTCATCCCCCGTTCGACACATCGGCGACGACCCGGTACTATCTTTAACATCAACGTCGCTGAACTGCCGGTGGACGCGTGGTCTACCTCACCGAGGCACGCACCTCCATCGACTACAACAACCTGTTTACCCACGAGTTGTGACGGGAAAAACTGTCAACCTAACGATTGCATATTTTATGGGTTTCATAATTTCTATTGGTATGAAATTTGTCTCCTAAACCTAAGTGAAAGGTTTAAATTGGTAATGAATCATATTCTGGACTGAAATTTTTTAGGCAACCCATTGGTAATATATTTATTTACCTATTTAATTTGATATAAAATATTTTTCATTCATTAAACAGCTCGATGAAGGGCATCCTTAAAGGGATCTCCGACTACAAGTGTTAATTAGGAATTGTATTTGGAAATATGTCTTCATATTTTCACAGACAATTGGTGTACCAGTGCGATTGAAGTCAAACATTCAAGTAAACATTGCTGTAAGGACGTCGCCCGGCAATCCTATCACACACCCTTTGAAAGACAAAGTTGTTCCTCTTGCTTGGCTATCTATGGTAAGTAATTTTTATCCATAACAATGTAAACTGTATTAATTTGATTGATGAAGGGGACTTCTTCAAAATCCACCTGGTGATTCTGTCAATTACTAAGTAGAATCCATTAACTTTGCCCCTCTAATTTATTTTTATTTTATATTTATTTTTTAAAATTTATTGTCGTCATGCCTAACAATGGTCTGTTTCTCTTACAGTATTGCAAAGGCCCTCCAGACCACATATTGTCCCTACTCCGTCTTCGTTTCACCATCGCTCCTCCGCTTGTCATTACCCTCGAAGTTTTGGTCTTCGCCGCCGGGCTCATCCTCACAGCACAAGGAATCCACAGGATCGTGAAACCCAAATATAAACTCATACAGACAGAGAAACCAGAACCATTGAGAAAGAAGAGTATGGAGAGAAAACGAAGCATGGAAAGGAGACGTAGTGTGGAAAGAAAGAAAAGTGTAATTCTTACTGCAGCTGAGAATTTACTATTCAATAGAGAAGATGAAGATTTAGCAAAAGAAGCCGTTTCTTTGCTAGCTATTACTGAAGATGACTATGATGACTTACAAGACGTGATTATAAGTGACTAAAATTTAGTAAATTCTGATTTTAGAAACAAAACTGTACATTAAACTGTGGAAAACGGGTGAAATGTAGAGTTCTCTAAGTTGACGCGCCTGATTTGAAACAGGCGCAAATCGACTTTGTGCCAATCCAGAATCTTTAAAGTCAGTATTGCCAGTACAAACGTAGCAAATAAGTAAAATAAGGATGATTTAAAGGTTTTGTGAAAAAGTAGGTACGTATTTATTTTAATTTACTTATTAAAATCTAAACAACAAACTTATGTATCTTATATTTAACAAGTATATATTGGTTGAAAATTAAATTGCAATTTTGTTATTTAAATTTCTATATTATTTGTTGTTTTAAGGGTTACGGTATCAGGTTTTCTGTCTTTAAAATATTCGAACCTTAATTGCATTTATACGAAAATGTTAGGAACATTATTATGTTATATTATATTATGAATATAATATTAAGTTGCGATTTTAGGAATGCTCAAAATTATAAAATAGGTACTTAAAATTTATCAACCTACTTTAAATCGATTGGTAGATCTATTAGATTAATTGTAAATATATTTATAAGTCCAAGAAAATGTGTATTATGTTAATACACGATGTTAGATTAATTTAGTAATAATTATTCTGTTGATCAGAAACGACTGCGCTTGCGCAAAAAGCTGTTTAAAACTAGTGAAAAATATTTTTAATGCTCAAGTGTGTTTTAATTACTTACTTCGGTAAGAATTTTATTGCAACACCTAATAAACATGATATATCAAATTCGTGATTACCAATATCGTTATTTGGTTAAGCAATGTGATATTATTTGTAAGTTTAAATAATTATGTATATCAAATACTTTGGTGATTTGTATGAAGTAAACATTTTTCTATGATTTCAAATTCATTATTTTATTTTACTTACATCCATGTTTTTAAGTTCGTATATTTTATTCTAAATCGTTAAAACTTTTTGTGAACTATTAAAAAAATAATTTTAACGTGTTAGAGCCGTGGTTAATATTCTAAGTTGAACAGAGGTAATAAAATTGAGATAAAGTAGGCAATAAAACTCATTAAATTTCTGTAATATTTTACAACTACGCAAACTTTATGGCTAATTAACTTACTACATAGCTTATTATAAACGTATCTACTTATATTATATAACATTTATACTGTTTTAAATTCACATTATTTAAATTACTTGTCTACTATTTTTAGACACCGACGCAAAAACTATGGGGTGTTATAATTTTGACTTGTGTGTGTCTGTGGCATCGTAGTTCCCGAACGGATAAACCGATTTTGACTATGTTCTTTTTGTTTAAAAGGTGATTACACACGGGTCTTGCTCGTGTTGAGAGTAGGGTTAGGTGTTGATCAAATATGATTGATGAAATTCCAATTTGAACCAAAACTTCGAGCGAACGAAGGCTTGTCGATATTAATATTTCAAATAATTACGCGAACAAAGCACGTGTTTTTATAATTAAAATATATAAATATAATTAAAATAAATATAAAAAAATAATTAAAAATTCATGTTATTTACACTAACTACTTAATCTAGAAGGTAACTAATTTTATACCCAAATAAAAACTTTTTATTATAGAGAGCTTTATATAATACTGATAACTAAATAGCTAATTACCTACTAACTGCTTAATTTCAAAGTAAAAGACTAGAATACATTTTTATACAAATTTCTAAATAAATAACTGGCTTTTCTTTAGGAAATAACCATCACGTACCTACACGTTTTTTATAGTCCTTCACAAGTTCTTTTTCACGACTAAGCTAGGGTAATAGCGAAGGGTAATAGGCATATTAGGCATAGGTGCTGGACAAGCCTACTCCATCCTCATGCGAAAAGGATCCAACATGATCGAACTAAAGAAGTCTAGTTGCGGAAAACTATACTCGATGAATGGAGAACTTCTGAGCGTTCTACATCTGAAGCCGCATCGTCACCTACCATCAGGAGGCTGTGATAGTGGTCAAACACTGACCTATCCTAAAAAAATCTTCTTTTTGAAGGTCGGTTAATAAGTAGAGTCATCTTAGCTAGTATAAACATGAGCGTATATCCAAGGCACGTAATGCGCGACGTTGGTATAGACATCAGGTACGCCTCTTCTGGCACAGCCTGAACCGAAAGACGTGAGCCCTCGAAGTTCCCACCGGCCTCCAGACCGGCATTGGAGAGGACCACCGCTGTCACCCTGGAACACCATAAAATAATACATAATGCCGTTAATGTTCGTAATATTTAATGCCAATATTTGAGAGTGCGTGGGAGAATGTTTTTGTATATTTCTAAACGGTTTTTGATCCTTGGAAAAATCTACTCCTAATTCTGATTTTCTCAAGGGATAAAGACATTGCAGGTGAAATTGGTGACGCAGCTAGTCGTCCTAAAAAACGTTAGTTGTCGATATTAAAAAAATTCAATAGCAACCAGCTTACTGAACTATCTCAGTTACCGAGACTTAGGCATTTTTTTAAAGATCTCAGAAAAAAGAAATTTTACTTTTTGGTAGTTAATCGATGGGTTATTAACTTCGACAGCAAACCGACTCTTACATAGAATCATGTTCTACATGCAGTGAGAGTTGTAGATAACCACCATGAAAAAAACAATGCTTGCTTAGTGTTCGTATTAACTCAAACTTTATTGTACGCGAGTACTTTATGCAAGGGATCTTATTCCAGCAAACTTACCTATAAAGCAATGGAATTTAAATTACAATAATTTTATATACACTAAATTCCGTTTTATGCTACCGTTGTCAAACTGCAGCTTTACAAAAACGTGTCTTTACAAACCTAATAAAAATACACGTAACTTTGCAAAGTAATTCAATAATTCGTTTTTTGATTTTATCACATCTCATCTCAATGCTGACATTAGATTGCCCGATTAGATGTAAGGTAATGTTGATTTGTTAGAAATTAATTGTATTTAATTCACTGTCCAATTTGAAAGTTTGACTTTCACTGCCGTTATGGATCCAATATTTTTGTTGATTGGTTTTAGCTGAAATTAAACTGTATGCTTAGTTCTAGATGAGACTATTATTTCCTTCTAATTTAGTGAATTAGATGTTTAAATCTTTATTATACGACGTATTTATTTATTTAAATACTTACCACACATGCACCAGTACTCCCATCAGTGCTTCCAGCACAAAGATGTCCTTCATTTAATGGCAACGATAAAGAATATCTTTCTCTACATAACTGTAATGGTAAAATTGGCACTTCAGCTTCTAGCAACACATCAGTTAAATTTCCATTAGTCTGTTCTCTACCCCATCCCGTAGTATAACATTCATCTTTAAAATCCAATCCGTTATTATCATCGATAAAAGGATCAATCTCTTCACCGAACATGAGTTTTTTATCACTTCTAGCATTAACAGTTTCACCTTGGATTTTAGCTTTGATTAGTTTAACAACACTATCTAGAGAGGCACTGTCGTAAACAAAGTCATCTTCATCACTACGTTTTACTTCTTTATCTTTCTGTTCATTGTCATTAGAAACACGAACATTGTATCTAAGATTTTTATGTTTCTTCGAGAAAGATGGGAAGATATTCTTTGTCAAGTTGCTTAGTTTTTCTAGATATTTTATGGCTGTGTTTGGGTTTGGTTTGGGTGGTTTCGGTTTTCTTCTGATTGGTTCTGGTGGTTCTGGTCGGAAATAGAACGGTGATGGCTTGTCAGAGTTGTAGGTGAGTGGTGCTTCGAAAGGTGGTAAGCATATGGTCCGTATTCGGCTGCCAGTACTGACGTCGGCTGCTCTTGTCAGTTTCATTAGCGCTACAATCATACATATATAAATGTAATTATCTACTTGTAGGAATAAATTCTGTATTGTCGTACATTAAATCAATATTAGTTCAATAACCTATTTTCGATTCTGAATTACTTAAAAGTTTAGCCAATAGTAAAATAATTCAATCAAAAATATGCTCAAAAAGCTTATAGTCAAGACAGGCAAGTTCTTATTCTGCAACAAGTGCATTGCGAAGGATATTTAAGAACAATAATGACACACGTACAAAAACAAGAAAGCATTGCTTTTAACTAACATTTATGAAATAAATTAAAAGCCTGGTATCTCGTACCTACCAATGTCATGTTGGTAGTTATGAAATCTATGATGTAGAATAATCCTCTCTATCGGAACGTATGTCCCTCGCTGTTCAGCTCGATCCCACTCTCCAAGTACAGCTGTCCATAGTGCAGGCATCGGAAGGTTAAACAGCTCGCTGGAATTTACACAATTCTGATTAGTACTCAAAAAAAAAACTGAATCTGGTTCATGTATTACCATATTTAATACTATACTTTTCTTAACTTTATTATACTTTACTTTTATCTGTATTATTATAATTTATCTGATTATTTATTATAATATATTGTTTTATGTTCATATGTTGATGGATTCGAAGAAGTAAGGCACCACCGTGTATTGAAGTTATCAACTATTGTTTACCTATGTACTTCATGCGAATAAATGAATTTAAATATTTTTTAATATATACCTAGATTGAATTTATAACAATTCGTTCAAAAATATCGATTTATGAATGTTGCAGCTAAATGATTGTTATTCCAGTAGCCATAATGAACAACAAATAGACGATCGCATTAAAATGTTAGTAGTAGGAATGTAAGTATGTCTTTAATAGATTTATAATAGTATATTACTTATGAATGCAATGCGCAGTGGTAAGCAGCCACAGAGGATGTACCAATACTCCTCCGCACCAATGACCAATCAATCCGTAATTGGGATGAAGCAATTGTAGAGAAACCTGAAATTATAGACAACAAGTAATTAAAATAACAGACAGTTATAATATGTATCAGTCTATAGATATGGGTGCCTATATTAAATAAATTAAGATAAGGGCAGTTAAGGAAAAAGTTATCAAAAATAGAAAAAACAAGGAATGACTTTGGTGGATTTTACAGATGATGTTTTCACTGTGGCTGATATTCAGAGGGTCGAGAAAGGAGAAAAAGATGGAAGAACTACCATCAATGATAAAACGGAAACTAACCTGCCAAGGCCAAGCTCCTCTTTTAGATTCCCGACCTTTGATTATTCTAAGTTGTCCAGCTGATCTCTCTCGCGGTTGTCTATTGTGTCTTCTTAATGGCACTCCGCAGTCTGAAAAAAAAGGTGACACATCAGAAAATCATACTTTATGCACATCTTTGGTGACGACCCAGTTGGCACAATGGTCACCATGCCGAACTGCCAAACATAGGGATGCGGGTTCGATTCCCGTCTTAGACAAGTATTTATGCTTAGATATTTGTCTGTGGTCTGGTTGTTTCTATGTGTTATATGTATATATTTACAAAAGAAAAGTATATAAGTAGTATATCTTTTGTCTAGCACCCATAACACAAGTCTAGTTACTTAGCTTGGGGCTAGATGACGATGTGTGGAATGTGCTGCAATGTTTTATTTATTTATTTTTCTTTATGTTCGGAAACTTAGATGTACAGGTTAGCGTATTTAAATCGCGAGTGAATTGGTAGAATATATGTTTTAGAAAGACCGCCGGCCCTCTCCTTTCCCACTAGTCTAAGATCCGAACCTACATCGACCTTCACCGAGTTGATAATAGAATCAAACTTATTTTATAATAAATTTCGTATATTAGAAAATATATTAAAAATGGGTTGACAAAAAAATCCTGGACAAAATATTTTTAAATATTAAAAAAAAACATTTTTCATTAAATATTCCAACATGAAGATAATAAGAAAATTTTATACTGGACTTAAAGTATAAAACATTTATACTCTAAGTCCAGTCATCAATTTAATCATTTAAATCATTAATCATTTTCAGTAATCATTTTTCATTAAATATTGCAACATGAAGATAATAAGAAAATTTTATACTGGACTTAAAGTATAAATGTAAAATGTTTTTTTAAAAAATAATTAAAAATATTCTGTCCAGGATTTTTTTTGTCAACCCATTTTTAATATATTTTCTAATATACGAAATTTATTATAAAATAAGTTTAATACTATTATCAACTCGGTGAAGGTCGATGTAGGTTCGGATCTTCTACTACACATTGTTCCTCACTTTACAGTCATTTATAGGTAAATTCTCATTGACATATGTTAATTTCGTCCGATTGGATTTTGTAATTAGTAATGCCTTGGACAATATTAATACATATAAATGTAAAGGTATTTATATACCTCATCGATTAGCGATACAGACTCTGCCTTATGCGGGAATTCATGAACTTTACATTTTATGTATAGTCTTGTCAATAAATATTTTATAAATAAACTAGCTTTTGCCCGCGACCTCGTCCACGCAAAAGTCGAAAATGGACCAAGGAATCACGTTGTCCCATAGAAACTTTGCCACCCTTTTTCACCCCTTTAGGAGTAAAATTTCAGAAAATCCTTTCTTATTGGATGCCTACGTCACACAAAGAACATACCCTCCAAGCATAGAGGTACCATCGAAGCCTCCAAGTTTCAGCTCTCTACGATCAGCGGTTTAGGCTATGCGTTGATCCGTCAGTCAGTCATTCAGGACAAAGCATTTTATATGTATAGATAAGATATTTATCTAGAATACAGGCACCCCAGAAACAAACACAAGGAGTTAGAAGGAGTTCAAGTGTTACATCATTAAAAAAAACATGGTAGATAATGTATACATACATATTAGTCGGGCGGAAATATTATATTAGATGAAATATGTGCAAATAACTATGCAACAATACAAATTAGTACGTAATTTGTATATTACGGAACTGACAACGATGTCACGCGATCCTTCATGCTCGGGTGACGATGGAGGCGTGTGCGCAGTCAACACTCATGATCTTCAGATTACTTGGTTAATAGGTAAATTATTTTTAATGCTTTAGATTATGGGTGGGCAAATTATGGCCTACAGCCGGCGCGGTTCCGATAAATTTGACCCGCAGCGTTCAAAATGTTGCACACGCTTAAGATTTTAATGAAAGATTTTAAAAAATTTGATTTTTTTACTGCTACGAGGGCGGCACTGAAAATTTCGGGAATCAAGGAAGTGACACAACATTACTATTTAAAAATGTATTTATTGCTTTTCGAAGTATTCTCCGCGAAATATGACACATTTTTCCATACGATGGAACCAATCATTAAAGCAACCATTCCATTCGGAAGTTGGGGTCTCCAAAATGGCCGTTTTGTAGGCGTCCACAGCTTCTTCAGGTGATGAAAATCGCTGACCACGCCATTTATTCTTTATTTTAGGGAAAGTATAGAAATCATTAGGGCTTAGGTCGGGGCTGTACGGCGGATGGTCTAATAATTCTATGTTTACTTGCTCTAAAAACTCTTTTGTTCTGTTCGCGGTGTGAGAACTCGCATTGTCGTGATGGAGGATGATGCGGCGGCTGCAGTTCTCTTTACGGAGTTCAGAAACGACCTGTGGCAAACAAATGCTAGCATACCATTCTGCATTAACCGTTCTTTGTCCCTCAAGAGGAATAGTCACAACATGGCCGGTTTTGGAGACAAACGTGGCCACCATTTTTTTTGCAACACTCCGTGAACGAACAATTTTTGTTGGCTTTAACTCATTTTCGAACACCCAAACTCGTGACTGGTTTTTTGTTTCGGGTTCGTACGCGTATATCCAGGATTCGTCACCTGATACGATGTTGTATACAGCATTTGAGGATCCTGCGTGGAATCTTTCGAGAGTTCTGACGCACCAAGTAACGCGAGCCACTTTTTGCTCTTTACAGAGCGAATGCGGTATCCATCGGGAAAACAACTTTTTTACACCTAATTGTTCATGCAAGATTATTTGTATTTGACTCATGCCAATGTCTAAAGTTGCCTGAATTTCGCGGTATGTTACATGTCGATCTTCCACAATCAGCTTACGCACAGCATCAACGTTTTCTTGGGTGAGTGCAGTTTTTGGACGACCTTGACGGGGATCATCACTGAGCTTGACACGTCCACGTTGAAATTCAGCAAACCAGCGATAAATTGTGGTTTTGGATGGGGCTTCATCACCAAATGCAGAAATCATCCGGTCAACACACTGTTTTTGTGATAAACCACTTCGAAAGTCACAATAAATCATCGCTCTTGAATTTTCTCGAGTCAATTCCATTTTCTCAACGACTAAACAAGTTTGACAAAACCTTGTGACAAGACCGAGATTCTTTTTTTAAATAAATAAATGGTATTCGATTTTTAAAACCTAGGAGTTTTCAATTAAAAAGATTTAAATATGACAGGAACAGTGGAAATATTTCATTCCCGATACTTTTAGTGCAGCCTATGTAAAGAGATGATTTTTTCACACTTTACACACGTTTACAGTGATCGAGAATCGAAACTAAGATAATACTTCAGCTGGCATTGCATAAAGAATAGAGACTTTTTGAAGATTGTGGTAGATAATAAGAAAACAAAGTGTCATACTTTATCCTAATTGTACAAAATAAAAGAAGTCACGTCACATACCTATTTCTTGTGGACGAAAAGTGTTTTATTAGAGTTGCACATGATTGTACTTACCGGTAATTGGAGCACTAAGACGTGAAAGTACCCCATGCTTCACCCAGGTGACATACCTAGGTGCAGCACGGGTCTGTACCCCAATTTTCTATTATTTGTGAAATGATAAGATCTATAGGGTCTATCCGCACAGCACAGTGACGGCACGTGACCGACAGTTCCGAAACGTACCGTGCCGTGACGTGCTATTCGTACATGTCAGTGTCAGTACCAACACGGCGCAGTGATTTTTAGTACTCTAGCGCCAGGGTTATCAAAACTTTCGTGCGCGAGTCCGACCGTAAAACCGACCGTAAAATTTCCGATATTTTGACTGCGGTTATAAGGAAAATGAATGTACGTAGGGGTCGATCGTCAAAAAAACGTGTAAAATACGGGCAACACACGGACCAATTCAATTAACTTTTTGTCGTTCATCTTGAAACACTGCGAGCGCGTCAGGCAAAATATTGCCCGCTACAAATTCCCGCCGGATCACGGCGAGCGTCGGTGTAGCACGGACATCACTGAACGTCACTGTCAGTATGTGACCTATAAGTACGAGGGAGTTCCTACACGTGGCTGCTTTGCATTCAGGAAATAACAAAGTGAAACCAAGGCACGGAAGTATATGTGACTATGTCGTAATTACGCAACGTTTGGCTAAGGAGCACTATTTGCTGCGAAATCACATCAATTATTCATGCGTAGTGCGATACTGAATCGGAATAGAGAGTTTAACTTGAACTTGTACTTTATTATCTTTTTCTATTACGAATGTCTATTTGCCTATGGCAACTTTATCGACAAAAGTTGGTTAAAATTATTTGACATATAATCCTATACAGTTCGGAAAACATATGTCCATTGAGAAATAAGAAATAAGTTTCTTTTTTAAATTTTGTTTTAAAACCACGGAATTGTGAAGTTTTTGATGTCAACTTGATGTAAAAAGACTGTGTTGATAGTTAAAAAAACTTTTTTCAAAGAAGTGTACCATTTAGTTTCATTTTTGGCCACCGGGTCAGACATATATGTGACGTGTTCTACTGTAGGTTCTCTCACACATTCGTGCCCATTGTCAAAAAGTAACATTCTTTGTACACTCTAAATTCAGTGTGTAAACTTGTCAATATGATCTAGTTACGAAGAGAGAGTTTTGAATTGAAGAGCAAATAATTAGATCATCAACGTACCAACAGATCGTCGCTAATAATTACATCGTTTAAAAAACAAAATTTTGTTGTTTATATTAAAATCTTACGCCATGAAAAAGTCGAATTTTCAAAGTTGTAGGTATAAAATAAATCACTAGCTGCGCCCCGCGGTAATCCCGTGGAAATATCAGAATAAAAAGTAGCCTAATGTTAATCCAGGTCTTGAGCTATCCACATACCGAGTTTTACCGAAATCGGCCTAGTAGTTTTTGCGTGAAGGAGTAAAAACATACATACACACAAACTTTCACATTTATAATATTAGTAGGATTTTATCGTGATATATTATGTTAAATGGACCAGAATATATGCAAATTAGAGAGAGTCATTATGAAATGTTTCAAGACGACAAAACGCCCCAGGGCAGAAAGTGCAAAATACACATGTATAATATTGATTCCTTGAAGACACACCGTGGTTAGATATAGTTGGTATTAGAGGCAATTCAATTATAAAATAGTTTCGGTTTGATAGTTTCTCTAAATTACTATATTTTGTGAATGAAACTAGCTATAAATACTTGAGCACCTTCCTTTAGAAGTCGGTTGCGTTCTTCGGTATTCTGAAGTCGTAAATTCAGGTTTCGTTTTAAAAGTTAATTGAATTCACGCCTTATGTTTCTATCTACCGGCATTGTTAGAGACTGGTGATTAATTAATCAATTGAGATTACCTTAAACAGCCATATACTTCACACCACCTTTGTGTTAATAGTCAAAGCTTTTAAACCTCATTCATTCCTTTATATCCGTAAGTGTTCCTTTATGAAAAGTTTAGTGACCCCATTGTGACATAAACTCTCATTAAGATACACAATGATATTTCAACTTTTGTTGTTAGCTTTAGTTCCATTATAGTCTTCTTTACGAGGTAAAATTACGACATAGTCATTATTTCATTATTGTTATTTAAGTGCTCAACGTAGTCGTTAGTTATGTGTATATTAAATTATAATTAGAATTAAATTATACTATACTTGTTAATATAATTGCTGACATCAATTTAATGTTTCTAACACTAATGAACATGAGCAATAAAAAAAAATAGATTAATAAACAGGTCTTATTAGTCGCGTAAAATTATGTCTTTATTATGATATTCGCAGCATAAACCGACAAGGTTGATTAATAATATTGCAATCAATTAATCATTCGATCGAGAAGGCAATCTATATAAAAGGGAAAATCACTGACTCACTCACTCATCACGAAATCTCAGAAACTACAAGTGCTAGGAGTCTCAAATTTTGCATGGCGTAGGTGCTCACTAAGATTCTTTTATGACGTAGGTGCTCACTAAGACGGGATTTTGCGAAATTCAACCCCTAAGGGGGGCAAATGGGGGGTGGAAGTTTGTATGAAGGTTTGATTAAATGCATAATGTAGGATACATAAAGAAAACTTATTTGTATTGTCTAATGACAAACAAGCTGTGAACATTTTATTTGAAGACATTCTGTAGTATATTTAGTATCAGAATTGCACCCGTGCGAAGCCGGGGCGGGTCGCTAGTACTAACCATAAATTAGAAGTTGATCTAAAAATGATGCATCTAAATGCCAGAACAAAAAGTAAGTAAGTAATTAAGAAGGTCGATGGCATAGATGAAAGATAACCGACAGAAGCAGTGGTACGACTAATTGCTTTAAGATTTGAGATAACATTCTGTGATAGCGATGCTGTGATGAAATCTTTATAGGAATTTAAAGTAATTGAAGCTTAGAACGAAGTAAATGTCAAAGAACATAAAGTTGACAACAGTGATTAATATAAACATACTTTGGAGGTATTTGGGCCGGACTGCCAAACACAGGGTTGCGGGCTCGATTACCGCCTCAGACAAGTATTTATGCTTACATATTTGTCTGTGGTCTGGTTGTTTCTATGTATTATAAGTATATATTTACAAAAGAAAAGTATATATAAGTAGTATATCCGTTGTCTAGCACCCATAACACAAGTCTAGTAACTTAGCTTGGGGTAAGATGGCGATGTGTGGAATGTCCTGCAATATTTATTTTTTTATTTTTATTTGGTGGTGTCTTGGAGGTATCCAAAGGGAAGATCTTCCACCGGGCAGGTGTTACACGCGGTAGGCAGCGGCCCGACGATGTTTCGTTGGAACTTGTATAGGAGCTTATCTTCAGAAAAACTTCGCTTGCGCGATCTAGGATCAACGATCGGCTTGGTAGCGCCATCTGTTGGTGGCGATGTGAAATGTCGCCACAATACAAGAAATCCCTAAAATATCGAGCACCATTATAGCATCGTCACAAATGTTGTGATCCAAATCTCGTCAGGCAATTAATCAGTCGATCATGTAATCATTATAAATTTATTTATTCATCATCAGCTACTGACGATCTGAGTCATCAATTTTGTTTTTTTTTTCAAACAACCAGAAGCAATTGCGTTGATTGCACACCATGTCATATAGATTCATGTTGTGGTTGCAGCCTCATGAGATGCACTTTCTCTCGTCTAACAATTGCGTAACTTGAGGTTTAAGGTTATGTCAAATTGGGAAATCATTTTTGACATTTAATCGTGATTGAATTGAAATCGATGGGATGTGGATGATTGGCGATGGGAATTTGATTGGAGAATTTGTGATTAATTGATTTGTTGTTACAGGTTGAACATGTATAGTTAACGTGGTAGCCAATAATAGAAGCAAATGTTAAGTATAAATGTAAAAAAATAACAAAACTCAATTTTTAATCGTTTTAAGACGTTATCACGTAAAATTTTCGTTCGTATCCGATTTTAGAGACAACCATTTTTGCTAGCTTAAAAACTCTTTGTTAGTACCTACCTTTTTTATACATCAAAACAGTATAACCCAGATAAGTTAAGAATGTTTCGTCTATCTAACATGTAATTAGCAGTAATGGTATCTTACTGCTAATTACATGTTAGGTAGACGAAACAGGATAACTTTTTACACACTAGTGGCGTCAAGGTAATGTAAAACGCACGCGTGCGTAATACGTTGGATTATGAGCCTAAAAATAGTCGAATAAGATCCACTTTATGAGCAACTGTGATAAAAAAAATATTTTTTGTGATAATTATTAATAGTCGGTTCATTGTCACTTTTAAAATTGTGGTATGAATTGCTCTTAGGTTCACTTACTAACGTTTGTGTCTAAGTTTCGCTGACTCTATCTTTTATGCGTTTGAAAAAGTTTGACATTTAAATAATAATGTAAAAATAATAAGATAATTAATGATCACACTTGAAGAAAGACGGCGACATAATTTCCTTAACATTAGACAAATTGTTTTAAAGGATAAGCAAAAAATATGAAGTAGCAAAGTTTCTAAATAGCAAGAATGTAACAATGGCAATGTTCTATGGAAGCACAGGGTCATTGGTGTCTCGATCTGCTTTCACTGATAACCGAGGTTGAGGATGTAGCCATCAAATCTTCATGATCGATATCAATATATGAATTACTAGCTTCTGCCCGCGGCTTCGCTCGCTACAGGAAACAAATGCAACCCTTCAATTCACGTTCTTAGAAAACCTTTTGTTAGAAATTTCGTGTCTTTAGGATCAGACGGTCAATTCTCGTAAATATAAATAACATTGTTCAAATTACATTGCTATATTATTCCGATTGCATTTCGATTACACAAAATACTTTCAAATAGCTCAAATACCCTCAAAGTCAGGTTTTGATATTCTCGTGATCATGTTTTTGTAATCGAAATGCAATCGGAATTATATTATAATGATATTCGAACAATTATTATTTTACTTACAAAAACTGGCCTTCAGATCGTTTTAAACTGTGTGTTGATACATGAGTCGTCATTCAAGACTTTTTCATCATAATTAATATTAAAAAGCTATTAGAAACGATTAAATAAAATAAATAAATAAATCATTTATTAAACAAAGAAATGGTTTACAATACTTTTAATAGCCCTGTCATTCGAAGTAGCCGTTGATGTATGTCGAATGACAGTTCCTTCCCATTTAGTGATATAATTACTTACACAACAAATAATTGTCTAGGTATATAGAGAATTTTAATTATAAAAAGAGCCTGTAATATTTGTAAAATGTGTCTACATTCACGCAAAAAAGTACACTTTTTGTTGTAAATGATCATTTTCTTTAAACACCATTAGACAATTTGCGCATTTAAGTACTAACAGTACAAAAACTAAAGCCAACCTATTATTTCAACCAACCTATTTCAAAAGATGAGTAATGAATGAGCAACAAACGAATGAGAGAAATCTCTTAAGAGCATTACAAAAAGTAAGTATTTTTTAAAGTCAGTAAGCCACTTCAGGTTTTTCTTTAAGTAATTATGTAGATTACGGTGTGTCGGTGTCGTAATACTGCTTTCTTTGTCGGTAAAAACTGCGGTTACGTGTTAAAATTATTGTAGGTTTACTACCGGATTTTAACTAATAGCCGGAAACACCTTAGACATGCCTAGAACAGTTAAATTAGATGGTGCGAATATTATATATTTTTTACAAAATTGATTGGTTTTAACTTATGGTGGTGTATGTTTAGGTGATTATTTAACACCATACACAGTGTTAGTGGCAGAATTTAATTGGATTTTCTAATAAACATTTATGTGTGGTTTATATTGGTCTTACGGTAAACATAATATCGTAATAAAATCCGCGTTTTAGTTGGCTCCAAACATATTGATGAGATTTTTCCTCTAGACATGGTCAGCTAAGCTGAGATATCATCGGTATAAGTTCTGGGCAAGCCTAATCCATCTAAAATATTTTCTAGGTACTCGAGCGCTATGAATAGCATATATAAAGTTGCTGTCTTGACAAATCATCTAGATTTGATGTAAATTATTCGGTAGAATAATACCAATATTTTTTCGGGTTGGGTGAAAATTTCATGTATTGTGTTGATGTCTTTTGTAGGACATTTTCCATATATATTATTACTCAACGGTTATGTAATAAATTTTTTATCACAGTTGCTCATAAAGTGGATCTTATTCAACGGCTTTTAGGCTCATAATCCAACATATTATGCACGCGTGCGTTTTAGATTTGTTAACTAGTGCTGTAAAGTTATCCCGATAAGTTAAATAGTTAAAAAGTTAGGTAGGTGAAACATTCTTAATTTATCTGGGTTATACTGTTTTGATGTATAAAAAAAGTAGATACCAAAGAGTTTTTTAGCTAGCAAAAATGGTTGTCTCTAAAGTCGGTTTACGAACGAAAATTTTACGTGATAATGACTTAGAAAACGATTAAAAATTGAGTTGTTTATTTTTTGATTTTTCTTTACTTAAATATATTGTTTTTCCGTACCATTGTATTTTGTTCTTAACCCCCGACGCAAAACAAATAGAAAAAACCCTAAAAAATATTGTATGTCAGACGAGGCTGTATAGGTTAAAAGTCTTTAGCCTGCCTTTCCGGAGCATAATTAACAAAAAAATCTGCCTTTAAAAAAAAGGTAAACATAGACTTATCACAAATATTTTGTTAATTATTATTTTCTTTTTTTTCAAGTTTTTTCTTTTATTCGCAACTGTGATAAAAAACGTCGTACGATATACGTGTGGAATTGATCTTTGCATAGAGGCGGTTTATGTCATAAGAAACCAAGATGAATTTACCACACTTATATCGTAATGTACTAATATGAATACTGTCGTAAGTCTGACTGTCTTAAACTGTCTTATATAAATAAATAAATAAAGTCTTAACCAATTATGGTGACTTTGTATGCCGCATAGGAAATCGCAATTTTTTTTTCAGAAAAAAATTAAAATACACTTATTGTCCAGATCTAACATGGATCTTGTGAGGTTGTTTTTTCTCGGCAGATCCTTTTTTTAAATAGTGTAGAGTCAATTTATTTGTAAAATCGTTTAACCTGACGTAAATTCCAGGGTCAAATGTCTATTTTCTTTCTCACTAGACCCAGTTATGGATTTAATCACTAATCCGTCCGGAGGCGGGAGCTCGTCAATGCGTCTGGAACCAACTAAGACGTTTCTTAATTCCGTCTTCCTTCACCGTAAGAGCAATGTACTAATCTAACTTAATCACTAAATAAAACACGTTTGAACTAGTCCAAAATCTAATAATCATTAAAATAATTAAAATACGATTTGATAATCTTTATAAAACATTTTGTAATTATAAATTTAATTTATTGCAAACCAGTTTGTCCACAACATAATGTTTGATTGTGTAACATTGTTGTGTAACGTGTGATCTATGGTTTGTTGTTAAATTACGTGACGTGCATCCGGTCACAATTTGTCGATTAACCTCCTAGTCTACTTGAGGTTTATTTCGTGTTTTTTTAAATAAGTTTACCAAATGCACAATAATGCTGCCTGCTTTTCACCAGGAACGTTGAGAATGGGTTTATTTGTGTTCGTTTAATTTAATTTTAGTGGGATTTTCTATTCAATAATTGTTTAATGTACAATCCTACTAATATTATAAATGTGAAAGTTTGTGTGTGCGTGTGTGTGTGTGTGTGTTTGTTACTCCTTCACGCTAAAACCACTGGACCGATTGCTATGAAACTCGGTATCTAGATAGCTGGAGACCTAGATTAACATATAGGCTACTTTTTATGCCTATATTCCCACGGGATCGGAACTTACGCGGGTGAAACCGCGGGGCGCAGCTAGTAATACATATATTATAGACATTTGTGGCTTATTTAGGTTACAAAACGTCGCTTTCCCAAAATGTCCCTTTTCCGAATTGTGACTTTTGACTAACGACCCTTTTGTCTTGTTCCACGTCCTAAAGTAATCTTTTTTTTTTCAAGATTATCAAAATTTTTGCTGCTCAGAATGTTGCCGGTTCGATTCCCACCTCAAACAAATTTTGGTCAACAGGTGTTTGTTTCTTGACTGAGTGTTTTAGTGTGTTTCCATTATATATCTAATTCATAATTATCATTAAATTTATGCCAAATAAATGAATCACAAACATTATTGCGTATCGTACTTTATTTGTTGATTTATTTAGCATTAGAAGCTGAGTTTCAGTTGATAGTAGTTACAATAGGAAACATTTAGGTACACTTTCTATCCCGCCATAAATCCGCACTAATATTTCCGCCCCGGGTATCGAACCTGCACCTTTTACTTTCATTGACTTCCGCCTCACAGCCGGGTTCAATCAACTGAAACGATCATTTATCATGGAAATTTTCGTTGAACAACTATTTAACATAGGTAACTACCACCTGTGTAAGTCCCGATCTTGTGGGAATTTCGGGAATAATAATACCGTATGTTCTTCTCCATCCCCTAAACTACCATTATGCCAATTTTTATCTAAATCGGTCCAGTCGTTTGACCGTGAAGAGGGAACAAACAAATAAATAAATAAACATAATTTTTGTTATCCTACTTCCTATCTTACTATTCCTATTCCTACTCCTACTTCTACTATCCTATCCTACGAATATTATAAATGTGAAAGTTTGTGTGTATGTTTGTTACTTCTTCACGCAAAAACTACTGGACCGATTGCGATGAAACTCGGTATGTTAGCTATGTTATATGTTTTTTATTTCGACGACGTAGTAATACCCGGTAAAACTCGATCGAGTTTTTGTGGCATTGTTTTCAATGTATTATCCTATGTATTTTTTTAATGTTAAAATAAATATTTAATAATAATAATACTTAGGATTAGGTTAAGGTTAGGAATTTAGTATAATTTTGTAGGTTTTTATATTTAGTATATTTATCCTATAACGGAAACCATGTTCTTCTTAAACTTTATCGAAACCTACAACAATCGAATAAGTACAAAATTGCTAAATCCTACTATCCTACTAATAATATTATAAATGTGAAAGTTTGTGTATGTATGTTTGTTACTCCTTCACGCAAAAACTACTGGATCGATTGCGATGAAAATCGGTATGTATATAGCTGATGGATTAACACATAGGCTACTTTTTATCCTAATATTCCCACGGGATCGGGACTCACGCGGATGAAACCGCGGGGCACAGCTAGTAACTAATAATAGTTAGGACGTTAGGGTTAGGTCAGGGATTTAGGATAATTTGTTAGGTAGGTAGGTATTTCTCCTAAAACGGAAACAATGTTCTTCTTTAGTTGAATGTTAAACTTTATCTAAACCTTCAACAATCGAATTAGTACAAAATTGCTTAAGATGAAAGGGTACCGGGGGCTCTCTCCATACAAACGTAGTCGACTGTTTTCTCCCTGGATAATGACACTAGAGCAAATATTTTTTTTGCATAAAACTTATAACTTCCACGACTATGCCCCTATTTCTTGGTATTTTCATTTTCTAATTATCAAAGAAATTACGATTTTAAAAACAATAAGTTTAAAAAAAAACAAAATATAGGGGCATGGTCATGGCAGTTATAAGTTTTCTGCAACAAAAATATTTGCTCTAGTGTCATTATCCAAAGAGGAAACAGTCGACTACGTTTTTATGGAGAGAGCCCCCAGTACCCTTTCCTCCAACAATTCCATAAGGCAGACTTGTCATTACGACGATGTATGGTGTCTGCGATGCGATTACGTAAGGTAGGTAATCCCATAGGTGGGTGGTTTGACGAGTAACGAGAGAATCACATGGCGGTAGTTGACCTATGTTGTAATGATGATGCTGCAGAGATAACTTGTAATTGACGTTTATGTGAGCTCGTGGACCTTGTACTTGGTTATCGTGAAGAAAATACATCTATACTATCTATACTAATATTATAAAGCTGAAGAGTTTGTTTGTTTGAACGCGCTAATCTCTGGAACTACTGGTCCGATTTGAATGATTATTTCAGTGTTGGGTAGTCCATGTATCGAGGAAGGCTATAGGCTATGTTTTTTTTTTCAATATTATGGGTCCCTAATAAAATTGCTGTTTTGTAACACAAGGTGTAAAATCGAAAACCTATTTTTGCGTGCGCTGCAAAAACTATTGACAATAGAACAAAATGATGTACTACGGGTTTGTAGATCCCATTAAGACCTACAAAAAAGTCCGCGAGAACATATATATAGCTATCATGGTTTAATCACAATAACCGATTTTGTGTTCAAAATAATTATTAAATCTGAAGAAAAAAACTACGTTAAATATGTATCGTAATATTAAATCTTTATCAAAATTAAGCATTTTGTTATCAAGAGTATTTATGGGCTACTTTTTATCGCGATATTCCCACGGAATCGGGACTTACGCGGGTGAAACCGCGGGGCGCAGCTAGTAATATTATAAAGCTGAAGATTTTGTTTATTTGTTTGAACGCGCTAATCTCAGGAACTACTGGTTGGAATTGAAAAAATCCTATCGTGTTGGATAGTCCATTTATCGAGGAAAGCTATAGACTATGTTTTATCCCAATATTCTTACGGGATCGGGACTTACGCGGGTGATACCGCGTAGCGCTGCTAGTTTAAAATATATATACGCGATGAATTGAGAACTTCAACCTTTTTTTGAAATAAACCTTTTTTCGGTTAAAAAAGTAAAGCCCATTTTCGTTTAGTGTGAAAGGGTACCGGCGCTCTCTCCATACAAACGTAGTCGACTGTCTCCTCCCTGGATATGGATAATGACACTAGCGTAGGTAGGTAAATATCGGGCAATTGAAAGCTAGGTTCGTACAAAAACTTAGCTATGTTTTTGTGCGGTTGATCTCTATAATAATCTGCATAAAAAGATCTTCAAGAAATCGTGTTTGTATTCAATATTTTGATTTGTGATAGCTAAGTATTTTTTAGGTATTTAACTTAGGTATTTTTGTTGTAAAAAATATGTTACAAAAAAACACCACCAAAGCTTAAGCCATCATTGTTACGAAGACAGATTAATTGATATTTGCTTGAAGACAAAAACTCGCTATCATTCAACTATAATAACATATTTGACGTACAATAGATGTTTAAAACGCGTGACTAATTAACAAAACAAAGATCGTTTCCCAAACTATAATAAATCGCGGTTACAATGTAATTTTATTCACACGAGTAAAAAGTATGATAATCTAAGCTAAGGACGGTGTCATCCCAGGTCGGGCTTCGAACCCGCGACCTTTTAGTGAAAGTGTACTGGTATCTAGAATTACTCGGAGCAAATTATTAAGGAAAATTGTGATATTGCTGGCTATGATGTTTTCCGGGGTATCGGTTTATCGGAAACAAGCTATGGAAACAAGAGATTTAGTTCCTAAGTATCTATACTTAATATTATAAAGCTGAAGAGTTTGTTTGTTTGTTTGTTTGAACGCGCTAATCTGAAGAACGACTGGTTCAAATTGAAAAATTATTTTTGTGTTGGATAGTCCATTTATCGAGGAAGGCTATAGGCTACTTTATATCCTGATATTCCCACGGGATCGGGAGTTACGCGGGTGAAACTGCGGAGCGCTGCTAGTTTATTTATATTTTGAGTGAGCACAATCGGTTGCTTGATTATTTTTATGTAATTTCACATACTGGCGAACTCTACGTCTATAAATTTCTACTTACCCAAAAAAAATTAATAGGCCGTGCACCAGATCGAACTGGCATTTCCAGAAATAAGCGCGTTTTCATGTCTTAAGTCTAATTTTAAGACATGAATGGTAAATTCTAGTTTCTTAACATTGAGCGTTAGATAGAAAGATAACTTTATTTGTACAACACATGAAGAAACAGAACACGATATACACAAAGTTAAGTAATAGCTAGAAAGTATAAGTTGCACAAATGGGCGGCCTTATCGCTGAAAGCGATTTCTTCCAGGCAACCTTTGGATGGAAAAGAACTGATTCAGCTTTAATGGTAGATTGTGAATTTACTCAAGCAGGATACCAAACATAACCTGTAACAGGTGATTATATAAAGTACTAGCTACGCCCCGCGGTTTCACCCGCGTAATAATTCTCTGAGCAACTTTCTTAATTTTTTCTTTCATAAAAACCTTCTCCTGACAATAACAAATACAACAAAAAAGAATTAGCGAAATCGGTCCAGCCGTTTAGCCGTGATGCGATGACCAAGGGAAATAGGGATTCATTTTTATACATTACTAGCTACGCCCCGCGGTTTCACCCGCGTAATAATTTTCTGCGCAACTTTCTTAATTTTTTATTTCATAAGAACCTTCTCCTGATAACAACAAACAGACCAAAAAAAGAATTGGCCAAATTGGTCCAGGCGTTGTTGAGTTATGCGCTTACCAACACATTTTGCTATTCATTTTTATATTATAGACTAGCTACGCCCCGCGGTTTCACCCGCGTAATAATTCTCTGAGCAACTTTCTTAATTTTTTCTTTCATAAAAACCTTCTCCTGACAATAACAAATACAACAAAAAAGAATTAGCGAAATCGGTCCAGCCGTTTAGCCGTGATGCGATGACCAAGGGAAATAGGGATTCATTTTTATACATTACTAGCTACGCCCCGCGGTTTCACCCGCGTAATAATTTTCTGCGCAACTTTCTTAATTTTTTATTTCATAAGAACCTTCTCCTGATAACAACAAACAGACCAAAAAAAGAATTGGCCAAATTGGTCCAGGCGTTGTTGAGTTATGCGCTTACCAACACATTTTGCTATTCATTTTTATATTATAGACTAGCTGCGCCCCGCGGTTTCACCTGCGTAATCATTTTCTGCGCAACTTTCTTAATATTTTCTTTCATAAAAACCTTCTCTTGACAATATCAAAGACAACAAAAAAAGAATTGGCCAAATTGGTCCAGGTGTTGTTGAGTTATGCGCTTACCAACACATTTTGCGATTCATTTTTATATTATAGAAAGATAGATAAAGTATTTACATAAATATGGCTTTAAAAAAAAAGAGCAAAGAAAGTTAGCAAAGAGTTCCAAATATTATTCAACCTTTTTTTATTTGAGTTTTAACAAAGAGTTCCGAAAAATATTTAACCTTTTTAAGTTAAGCGTCAAAAGGAGTTCTAAAAACATTTAACCTTTTTCGTGTCAGAGCCGAAATAAAGTCTAGTCGCGCGTCGGAGCTATAACCATGCTAAAAAGTACAATTTTTCTCTGTATTACTAAGTATAAAAGACGATTTACGCGAGCGCATACGAAAGTAAGAGTAATGAAAGGAAACAGCAACCTTGACCGTGTACATTTTATCGGAAAGGTGTCGATTACAAGAATTGACTATGTATTTAGTAACGCAGTGCTATAATGTAAAGGTATGTGAAGTTACAAGAACTTATGTCACATTTTATTTAGCTAAATATAAGTGTAAAGCTCTTTTCATATATCCGTTACACATCATGACGTTACACAATGATAAATTTTGCCCCCTTTTTTCCCTCTTGTTTGGTCCCAACGACGTTATGCCATTTTCATTTTGTGATTTTTTCGTTTTTAGCGGGATTTGGGAGATCCCATTTTTAGTACTTTTTTTAAACGAAATATTTGGGAAACATTGTAGAGACTACAAAATGTATTGCACTCCATATTAACTAATGTGTGGAAAAAACATCTTTTGATCACATCGATTTGGAGTGCAAATGGGAATAAGCCGGGTTTTGCACTCTTCTGTCCAATTTTAATGACTTTACGCTTCGAATTTTAAATAGATAGGTAGGTATCCAAGTATATTTAAGTACACTGTATATATATTTAACAAAACGTGTACTACTGTGATTTCCAAGACGCTTTAGAGGTTCGGCGTGAAGGCATTATTTGTTCGCCGTAATGCCCTCTATGGATACGTATGGGTCTCAAAATAATCCGCGCATTTTTGGTAAATCATAGGACAACAACAACACGTTTGGTTAAATATACCGTTTCCGAGACGCCTTAGAGGTTCGATGTGAAGACATTATTTGTTCATCGTGATGCCCTCTATCGATAGGTATGAGTCTCGAAATGCACCGCGGCATTTTAAGTTACGCCAAAATGTCCAAAGGCTTTCCCGCAGAATCGGGACCTATGTATTGGTATGTAGAAACCGCAGAGCGCAGCTGGTCTTATAAAAGTACTAGTCAGACTTAAAGTCAATAGAAACAGAAACAATAGTACTATTTCTCTATTTTCACATGTTACAAAACTCATTTCCCTAGCTTCAGGGTGAAAATGATAAATGTCATTGTTATTTACATTACAGTGTTTTTGTCTGATCATTTATCGTTGTGATGATCATACATTATACTATGACACTTTTATTATCTACATTTGAATATGAATGGAGTATAGTAATGCCTTTTTACGGGTGGTCTTTTGATTTCTAATACAAAATTTATTTGGTGAGTTAAAGGGCTTCGTTAAAAATCCCTTTGCTAAGTAATGACAATGCATTTTTCTTTTTTATGTGGCCAGTTTTAAATCAACCTTTAGAGCTATTCAACGCTTGTATTTTTAATTTTGACATAATTCACATTTATACTTATAACCTGCAAGTGTTAAGTGATTATTTGAATATACAACCTCTTCCGATAAATTTGCCTTTATCGAAAGAGGTTGTATACAACCAGCCAGTGGTAAGTGATTCTTTGGATATACAACCTCTTTATATAAAGGTAGATTTATCGAAAGAGGTTGTATATTCAAATCATAACTTAACACTGGCTGAGTTACGCAGTTTTTGTTTACTGCCAGTCTCTGATCATTGATAGCCATGCGACCTTCTTCATCTTTCCAAAAACCATTGATATTTTAGTAGAATTGAATGATTGTTATCCTTTAATACAAAGTATTATGTACGAAATATACATTTTTTATGCCTCTACCTGTACAATATATTTTAGCGAAGGGGTTTCAATACGAAAGGGGGTTGTTCTAGCCGTCTAGGCAAACAACTTTTGTTCTACGACTTTTGAAAATTCGAATATTTCTTTCGAAATTTTTGTATGAAATAGCTGATTTTCAAGTATAAATTCCCTCAGAATTATCGAAAAAAAAAGTTCGAATTTCCAAAAGTCGTAGAACAAAAGTTATTCGCCTAGATGTCTAGAACAACCCCGTTTCGTATTAAAACGCCTTCGCTGAAACACATTGTACAATATTTACATAATTCATCTATACATCACCTATCGTCAAGTGCTATAAAACATAATAATATTTAATATCTCTATAAAACCTTTAATAAAGAGCTATTTGAACTTCCTGGTCAATGACACCGCATAAACAACAATAATGTAACATCTATTATACCAGATTACGTTATAATAAACAGCAATTCTGTAACCAATAATTCAATATAATCGTCGCAATTTAAACAAATTGGCACCGTTATAAAGTGTAAATGCGTGAAAGTGGATCTAATTCGGTGTTGCGATTATCAACTTAGTTTTAAAGACAGTTCGAGATAAAAGTCTTGGAGATAATTGTTTTTGAGTGTTTTATGTTTTTATATAAGTACTAGCTGTTGCCCGCGACTTCGTACGCGTGGTAGTTTTGTTTTATGTACCAAAACCTTTCTCTTCAATCACTCTATCTATTTTAAAGAAAACCGCATCAAAATCCGTAGCGTACTTGTGCTTGTATACGGGCTGTTTTCCGCAAAAAGGCTCTTTTTAATTGGGTCCTTTTTGCGTGAGGATGGAGTAGGCTTGCCCAGCACCTACTGCCCTCTCAGCTTAGTCGACCATATCCAGAAGAGAGAACTTGTCAATATTGCTGGGGCCAACCAAGCCGCGGGTTTCATCACGATGTTTTCCTTCACCGTAAGAGCAATGTCAATTAGCGCACATACATTTTTCTTAAGAAAAATTCATCGGTGTACGGCCACGACCGTCAGAATGAAAGTCGAGGTATCTACCACTAAGCAAACACCGCTCTAATCCGTAGCGTAATTTTAAAGATCTAAGCGTACATAGGGACAGACAGCGGGAAGAGACTTTGTTTCATAATATGTAGTGATAGTGATAAGTTGGTGTGAAAGACAATATTCTAGTTATTGAAAGTTGAAGAGAGTTTATCATTTGAGTAATCATTGAGTTACTTAAATAGGTAATTATTTTGAAAAGTCAATGCTCGAAATCAATTTTAAACAGCTAGTTAGGTAAGTACTTAAAAGGTAATTTTATGAACCCGGACTGTATGTCTATAACCTATGAAAAATTAAATTAAAGAATTTATTATGTACAACACCAATAGGATTTACAAACAATCTTTGATTGATGATTTAAATTTTAAAAAAAACAAATGGTTGTCTGTAAAGTCGGTTTACGGACTATAATTTTACGTGATAACTTCTTAAGAAAAAGATGAAAAATTATAAAAAAAAATATAAAGAAAATAATTTCGTTTTTATCCTTTATATATTTTTTCTTTTATATAAGTCTTCTTTTCGTCACTCGTCACCATAACTGCCCAGATGAGCGATATTATTATTAAATACTCTATTTCCTAATGTTACTATGACGCATGACGTCACACATCGGGAACGGGACGCATGACGTCGCACGATATTTCGTCAGACACTTTTTTGTGAATGCAGATGTTCCATAAAAATAGACGGTATCACGTCAAAAATAAAGTTGACTTTAGAATGTGTTAAGTATTGGCCATTTACATCTAATCTAAGTGATTTAAACAGTGCTAGCAACTTTTATCCATATTATTTAGGACGCTGTAGTGCCTGGGACATGCATCAGATGGAGTAGACTTGCCCAGCACTCATACCACTCTCTCAACTTAGTCGACCGTGTCCGGGAAATAACTCG
The DNA here is from genome assembly GCA_951213275.1 of Idaea straminata. Classification (NCBI taxonomy): domain Eukaryota; kingdom Metazoa; phylum Arthropoda; class Insecta; order Lepidoptera; family Geometridae; genus Idaea; species Idaea straminata. Next base: position 3,774,350 of record OX577857.1, read on the forward strand.
TCAATAAGTCTGGAGCCAAGTAAGCCGCCGGTTTCATCACGATGTTTTCCTTTACCGTAAAAACAATGTCAATTAGCGCACATATTTTTTTCTTAAGAATAAACCGATTTTGATCAAACATAGCTAAGAACACTCTCGCCTAATTCACATTTAAAACAAAAAAAAACTAAATCAAAATCAGTTCATCCGTTCGGGAGTTACGATGCTACAGACAGACACACGCACACAGACACGTCAAACTTATAACACCCCGTCATTTAAAATATATTTGTGCTCGGCCGACCGGGACTTGAACCAACGACCTTCGGAATGAAAGTCGAGCTATCTACAACTAAGCCAACACCGTTCAACGAGAAAACAGAAGATAAACACATCAAAATCATTCGAGACATTTACAGTTAAAATTTAAAAGAAACATCTAAATAAATCGAAAAGTTTCACGATCACATCGGCATTCTTTACTTTACTTTTTAGCTTTCCTCGATGTTACATAACTTCGGTAACAGTTTTAGTATTGGATTCGATAATTTGCGGTTACAAATGTTGGTGTTTTACGAGTTAGTAGAACTAGACTTTTCAAAAAGATATTCAGAGCACTGAGTTTGGAAAAGATTCTTGGTGCTCGAAAAAATTCCCACCTTATAGACGCTAGTACCTGCTTTTAAAAGTTTTTTTTAACATGCAATGTTTGTTCGGTTGGAATCTTGCAACTTAATTTTGATTCACTTCCCAGTTATTAGTAAATGTTCTTGAAAATAATAACCAGTATTCTTAATTTAAAAATATACTGAAACCAATAAATATTCTCTGGTGTCTTAGTGGAGAAGATTATTTCTTGTTTTAAGTAACTTTTTTCTGTGACGACAGTGGCCAATTTTACGAAAATAGGTCTATAAATTCAAAGATTAAATGTATGTGAGTATCCATATAAACGAGGATTGCTTCTTGAAATTTTAAATGGGTATACGAGGTGTTATATCACTGATTAGATTGATTTTCTTATAGATAATTGAGTATTAATGGTTATTAATTCAAAATTATCATGAAAGTAAGCAATTATCGTGGGAAATATTTATGTTTTAATTGATATAATGATTTATGTTCATATTAATATTGGTAGAGACAAAATTTAAATCTAAATTGAATTTGTGAAGTCGGCAGACTCTGCACACTGCATTAAATTAATTCAGGTTTCTTAGGTAATATATAGGTATTGAAAGGGAAAACCACTTATTGGAAATGTTCCTATAGGTATTGTATAGAATAATATAGGAGATTGTAGAGCTGAACAAGTGAAATTTAGAAAGGAATCGTTTGATCTTAAAAAGTCAAGTTTACACCTTGGAAGCGGATTAGATGTAATTTAGAGTAGACCTACATTGAATACATGAAAAACAATAATTATAATTAACATATTACGACATATTGATAGGGATAAATATAAATGCGAATGTGTTTGTTTGTTATCTCTTCATTTAATTTACTAAACCGATTGCGATGTAACTAAAAACCCATGTAGATAGCTATAGCCCTGAAATAACGCATCGGCTACTTTTTATCCCAATATGCTCCTGGGATCGGGACTTACGTGGTTAAAGACGCTGGAAGCTGCTAGTAGGAAATGTTGGTAACGTGGGACTTTATATTTATTATTTTTTATGTTTGACTTAATCATCCTAATTATTTTATCTAAAGGAGATGATGATGCGGTTTTACATGTAGCACGTTCACCCAGAAGATATTACTTATTTTAAGATTTAGGATAGCTTAGAAACTGGTACAAATCTTAATACCTATCTAGGGAAAAGTTTCTAACTTATCTTCAGGAGTTTGTAGCCTGAAGATATAACGGTAGATATTGATGTAAGATAGGTTTGGAGCAAGGTTATCGATAAAGCAAATGATCATAACTTTTTGGAATTTTATAGGTTACGGCTTACTCTTCCTCTCGATCTTTCAGTCCTGAACTGAGAAATTTTATATTATTCGGAAATTTCCGTATTTTTTTAAGAACTAATTCCTTAATAAGATGCTTAGGTACGTACCTATTTTTTGTAAGGATGTGATAAATTAACAAATAGCTCTCCTAGCTCGGTATCTCTAAAGATTATATAGTTACACAATAAATAACCCAACTGTAATAATTAAAAAATAATCCTTACCTCTAGAACCATATGCTTCACAATCCTTCAGAAGGCATGCAGATAGAACAACCACCAAAACACTAGCCGCACACAATTTAATTGCCATTTTTACGAAAAACACTTTACTTCATTTTATTTGATACATTATTCATTCTAAGTTACCATCACAGGTCAAATTATTAAAAACGGAAATTGATAGAGACGTCTACACGCGCCGATATCCAAATTAGAAATGGCGATAAAAAATGTAGGTAGCTGCGCGTGCGCCGATGTTGTTATTGACTAACGATAGTGTTTTTACTTTTTTCCGCAGTGCGCCGGCGCTTAATATCCCCCACTGGGAAAATTATGTGGTGGATGGGATCGTCAACATTTTCCGTCGACATCTTCAACTTATTGATATCTACGACAAATATCGATCACGAACATTGTAACTAAGTTAGGAAATGCTCTTAAAAATGTGCCGACCGGTTAATTGATGAGCAAATCAATTGGAACAAATCAAAGTGCATTCTTTTCAGTAACAATGTCAAGTACCGGTATTTGTCCGAAATTTTTGGCCCAGTTTGAATCAAAGTTCAAACGCATATTCACTAAAACACATTAACACGTTGCATGTTATTTTTTATTGATGCTATTAATTGATTAACTGTGAATTTTCAAATTAATTCTACTCTACTTTTTTATTATATGAACCAATTTAATCTTTTTTTATATAGCATATAGTGTGAGGTATATGCTCGCTCATGTAAAGTTTTATATATCTAATTGTATGTTTATCTGCATATTCAGTCACTAGCATTCTCCGCAGTTTCACTCGCGTAACTCCCGATCCCGTGGGAATATCGAAAACGAAATATTAAATAGCCTTTATCCTTTCTCGACAAATGAACTATTCAACACAAAAATATTTTTTCAATTCGAACCAGTAGTTCTTGAGATTAGCGCGTTCAAATATTAGTATAGATTAGATTTGTCATTTATCTACAGAAGTAGCTTCTTGTTTTTTTGTGAATGTTTATTCACAACATCCTTAAAGATACATACATGTACCAAAGCTACCTATTTACCTAAAATAAATGTTTAAGTTAAAGTTAAGTAGAACTAAACTAAACAAGTTTACTTAACAGTATTTCCGCATTAAAAGTTGAGCACCAATGGCTATTGAGAGTGAAATGAACAGAAACAGTCAGCGCAAACTTGACTGTGACGTAGTTCTACTTACCTGCACAATGTAATCTTTGACATAAAGATTTATAGACTATTTACCTAACATAAACATTAACTACATAATAAGTATAAATGTTGTTTCTAACAAATACTCACCTATTAACGTTACGAGAATGCAAGAAGAGCCAGAAATGTTCTATAGGTTTCTTGACATATAAGAAATCCTAATTATTACTTAGCTAGTAGCACATAGTAGGTTGGATGGGTTGGACATATACTACGTTTATTTTTTGTTTCAGTTCATTTTCGGAAAAATACAGTTCTTACCGTAAAATGCTTTACCTTGGCTCTAACAACCACGAAAGACTTGAAAATAAAATTTTGAGAAACTAATTTGAGCAGTGCCATCTAACAATTTCGTAAGTAACTACGTTCAAGTACGTCCTGCTGCCATCTCTACGTCAAACACTGAACTGTTTGATTCACCTTTTCACCAATCAATGAATGTAGTATCATTAGTACTACGTAGTTTCTACTATTTCCGAAAGGGGCGCTACAATCGTGCAACTACAATCGAAACGAAATACGGTACTCAGTCTACCTCTTTCGCACATCTCACTAATGAATGGGGATGAATGAGATAGGAGATATCGTTCGAATGTAAACTCAATGTAAACGTAAAATAAACTCGTAAAAATGTCAGTTGCGGGCTAAATTCCACTGTGGTGGGTTAGTGAAACAATTTGTTTTTAGTTTTATTTTAATTTGTTCGTAAAACTAATCAAATGGTGACTGAGAATTGGCTATGTGGCTATTGGTTTAAATGTTTGTGATGTAAAAGTGTTATTTCAGTGGAATCAGTTGGTTTTCTGTGATGTCGCAAACTTGTCTAAGTAACGGTATTATGTTGTGAACTTTGCTGGTCGTATGATTTTGAAGGCACGGCACCTATTAAGCCTGTTTTGTGAATAAAACAAGATGATATTGATTGACCAATAGTCTTTACAGTAGTCAGCTGAATTTGGTAAGTTTTCTATTCATCTTTTTAGAAATAAAAACTTAATCGAATTTCGTTAAATACTTATTTCCTATCTTTTCCAAAAAGCAATGTTTACATACCTGGGTAGGTATGTAAATATTTGGAAAAAGTTGAGAATGTAACTGGGTAGTTACATTCTCAACTTTTTCCAAATATTTAAGTTATTAATCATTCTTCGACCTACCTAAAATGCATTGGAAACCAGTTTGAAAATATTCAGTCTCTTGTGTGAATCATGTGGCGAACTAATCAAAGTTGCGACCTTGCGTAAAGGTTCGTATTGCCATTCTCCGTGAGTTTTGTCACGATTATCTTAGGAAAGGTCCGAATGACACGTCTGTGGTTATGCCTATAGCACGAAATTTTCAGCCTCTTGCTGACTGGATAAAGTAAAAGAAGGCTTATGATGCATGCACATTACTTTGTTGATGTTCTCGTCTCCCTTAGGAACCAGGAATTTAGAACAAGGGTGTCTGTCTATCTATACCGCTCGATGCCAACAAAACTTGTAGGTAGTTAGGTACCTCACTATAATATTCTAGAGCTTACCTCTTTACGTAGAGCCTTAGACAGTTTATCAATTTGTTCGATCTGTATGCATAATGCTCAATATTATTGCCTTGGGCCGTTTTAACATAGAATCGAGCCAACCCACGTTGTTAACCCAGAAAGGTGGTTTAGGTTGGGTTAAACCTGAGCTTGATCGCTTGTGAGTGTAACGAGCAGCGAGTACACTAGTTCCTGCTCATACAAGTATCATCATACAACTTACCCAGAAAGGTTAGAATAACTTAAGAACCCAGGAACCCAAATCTGCGAAATCGCAAAAAGCACGTATAAGACTCGATTTCTATAAAAAGCACCTACAAAACAACTCATCATAGCACAAAACGAAAAATAAATATCGCAAAGAATGCGTTGCAGCGACATTGTAACGCAGGTAGAATTTTTTTAAAGCCTTGCCTAATTGTTTATTTTGGATCCTTATCCACATTTCTTTGTGAAAGGAATTTTATACATCTATCCTAATATAATAAAGAGGAAAGATTTGATTATTTATTTGCATTGAATAGGCTCCGAAACTACTTGACCGATTTTGATTTTGAATAGGCTCCGAAACTACATGAGTGTTTTATCCCGATATTCCCACGGGATCGCTTTTGATAAAACTTGGTATACATTAATTCAATGGGAGTAACATAGGCATTTTATAAAGATATTCCCACGGGATCGCGACTTACGCGGGTGAAACAGCGAGGTGATGCTAGTAGAGTATAAAAGTTGACAAACCTACCTTCCGGTATTGTTGATCCAACAATTCTCAAATCGCCTACATTATTGACTTGACGTTTACCAAAGTGAGCGCATTAGCAATCATGCGCTACTGAATATACCTTCTGATCTAAAAATAGAAGGTAATTAATTCAGTAAAGAGAAGGGAGAGATGGTTCAGAGCCCGGAGTGCAAGTTTTTTTCGTAAAGCAAACGTTACTATGCGTAGTACACGAGAAAAATGTATGAAAAGACGAGAAAATTGTTTGTTATCGTCAACGCTAACGTAGTAGGTAGTAGCATTTGCTATATGAAAACAATCGCACTACGGGTAGATACAAGTCGGCATAAGAAATAGATCGACAACAACGCAGTATTTTACGTTATTTGTCACTTTAAGATTAGGTACTCAATCTTCCTATCGTTATAATAATAAAATATCTAAAATTCAGAAATTGCAATTTTTAGGGTGAATTTAAAAACAGCGAATGCTCAATGTTCTGTTTCTAGTAAAGGCTCCAGCTAGTTTATCTTAAGACTTTCTGCATTTAAGACAATTTACGTTTCTGTCGTTTTGCCACTGGTATTTTAGACATTGTTTCTTGCAGTTTGCATACAAATACGTTTTGCAAGCCAGGAGTTCTGACCAGCCCCCTTAGACAAGATTGATTTCTATTAGCGATATCGTCAATCGATAGATTTAATTGCATGAAATCGACATACAACTTTGTATAAAATTAGCATAAGATGCAACTTATCCACCATTATTTTTTCTCTAACGCAAGACTGCATGACTTCTCGTTGGCTTGTGTCAATTTCATACAAAATAAATAAATAAAATGTCTGTCGATTGGCGATATCGCTAATAGAAAGCAATCTTGTCTAAGGGGCCAGGATGGATTAACCCAATACTGCAACAAGTAATACTTGCCTAACTCGTGATACATAGAGATTTAACACGTAGATAACTAGGAGATAATAGATCAATTTATCACTTTACGTTTGGGAACTTCGGGCGCTAACTACATAGGGGTTTGATTTAGATTTCACTGGGTACCTATAAATTATACCAGCAGCAGCTAGAGCAGATTCTAGAACCTATCATTACTGACCCTGACCGACTCAAATAACCCTTGTTCAACCAACATTTAAGACCAACCAACATGATTCAACTATTGTAGGTATATTATACCTACTTCATATAATACGAGTTACGTCACGTCCCTTATTTTTGCTCTGCTAACCGTAGCTTATAAGTTTACGAGTAAAGTAATATGTAGTATTTTTTTTCAATAACTTTTGGAGGCATGAAATATGATAAAAATATTATCTGTAGGCATGAGATCAACTCTTTACAACTAATTTGAGATCCTCTTTTAATTGTTGAAAACTAGTTAAGTATGAGATATTGAATAGTTTCCGAGGCATATAATAAAATTGAATACAATGCTCTAAGTTATTGTATTATTAATTATTGTTTAGCAAACTCATTAACGTCTTCATAAAGGTAAATTGATCGGCCATACTACATTAATGTTCACTTAATTGTTAAAATGATTAATATTAATGATTAATTTAACACACTTAGCAATTGTCAGCTTTGTTTTTCAAAATAAACTAAACCTAATCAAACGCAGTAGCTGTATCATACAGTTTTTTTACATTTGATAGGTCAGCGTTTGACCACTATCACACCGGCCTGATGGCAGGTGACGATGCTGTCTAGGATGAAACACGTTTTCCTAGAAGATACCTGTTGACTCGTGACTTGAAGATCCCCAAATTATACACGCCAGGAAAGACATACGCAGGCAATAGCTATAACTGCATTTACAGCGAATGCTGGCAGATATTGGTTAGCGGCACATGGGTCCTATTCTTTCTATTCATATAACCCACCCCCTTATCGCTCCTGGTGCAAAGGAACGAAGAATACTTGCGGCATTTTCTTAGCTATGGTCATCCTTTGCGCCAGGATCCGGAGCAGTCGTCCAAATGCGCTCAGAGACGACGACCTACCTCCCAGGAGACCTGCCTTCAATGGTCTCCACAACACATGCAGCTGATGCAGCGCCAGCAATTTAAACCTATCATATTCAGGGTGCTGTAATGTCTGGGATGTATTTTATATGGACTAGGCGTGCCAACCTATACCTACTCATGTGCCTATACCATCTCAGCTTAGTCGACTGTGTCCAGTCAATACGTCTGTAGCCAAATAAGCCGCGGAAGACGGGTTATATCACGATCTTTTCTTTCACAAATCAATGAGCGAATATACATCATATCTTGTTTTTTTTTATTTGCTTGTTATATGTATTAATTAACAATATGTAAAGATTGATCGGCGTTCCATACATATTTGTTGCCTAGGTAGAAGTGCCATACAAGGCCAATATTGTGTTTTGCGACATTTCATAAGTTTCACAGATGCAATTTATTATTGTGTTTGCGGATCGAATCTGTACATGCCTAGGTACTTAATATTTCAACAGAAGTGTTTATATTTTGTAATTCTTTTATTTTGGTCATAAACCACAAGGATTCTGTACCTAGACGTTGTTTGTTCTGTTTCTTCAGAGATGTTTACGTGTTGCTAGTTCTTCATACTTTTAACCACTTTTATTATCTACTCTTATTGTGTATTATTGTCGGTATTTATTGTAACGAATAGACTTCATTCGAACTTGGTATAAGATAAATATCGCAGGACATTCCACACATCGTCATCTAGCCCCAAGCAAGTAACTAGACTTGTGTTATGGGTGCTAGACAACTGATATACTACTTACATCCTTTTCTTTTCTAAATATATACATATAATACATATAGACAACCAGTCCACAGACAAATATCTAAGCATACTTGTCTGTGGCGGGAATCCCCGCAACCCAATGGTCACCGTGCCGGACTGCCAGACACATCTGGCAGTCCGGCACGGTGACCATTAGGCCAACTGTGTCGTGGATACATTGATTCATAGGAAGAACATAGGTTTTGCTGTTGATACCATTATTCCCATCTTACCAAGACTTACAAGGGTAAAGCCGCAAGGCGTTGCTGGTATTTAATTAAAATATTTTAATATTGTAGGACATTTACACAGTGCCATCTAGCCCCCAAGCTAAGCAACTAAGGGCTTGTGTTATGGTGGCCAAACAATGAATTTAATACTTAAGTACCTATTTACTTTTTGTCAATACCGTAGAGCTTCAAAACGGCTGTTATAAGAATGTTTTCAACACTAGCAAGATTCTAGACTTGTTTTAGTTGAAGTTTAAAGTCTTCTAACTCATCAATTTAACAAACAATAAATATTAGAATGAAAACATGCCAATAATAGTAATTTTAGAACTCTACTGGGGGCTGCAATTATGCAGACGACTGTACCTTATAGAAACACCCATACCAGAAACAAAAATCCATACTAAAATAGGTATCTCCTAGCTGCGCCTCGCGATTTCACCCGCGTAAGTCCCGAACACAGCGCCATCTATTGGGTGTATTTGCAACCTAGATGTCAAACAATATTGAAGAATTTTATCGATGAATCAACGTACACCGCTATCTATGAGAACTTAATAAAACTAAACAGTAAATAAACACTTGCTTAAGAAACCATTAATTGATACATTTTATTCGTTTACATTCACGACATAAGCGAATAATTGAGATGATAACTATCCTATCCAGTAAGTTAGACCAATATACGGGTACATGTGAAATTTGATTGAAATCGGTTCAGTAGTTTTGGAGTTTACTGGCAACATACATCGTGAGACAAGATTTTTATATTAAAGATTTGTTGTGAGTATCAATAAAATTTCAATGTAAAGTTACCTAGGTGCGGAAACGGCCTTGTAAAACACCATAACCCTAACAAAAATGATAAATAAGCACATGCATTCAGACATGTTACATGCACTTTCAAACGATACGTACCTATAGAATTTTGAGGATGTGTCATGTTTATTGCGTAACAAAACGTGCCAAATACCAATACGTTAGGCACCTGGGCTAGCTTGTTGGCATACAATAACAAACTTAGTTATTCAATAGCCTAGAACCATTGTTGAACAATGTTAAGCTTTCTTTTTGCTTTCAGTGTAGGAAACAATACCTACTGTTCCGTAAGCCGAGATAACTTACACAATCTAAGAGAAATTGTAAGGCTGGAACCTGTTGGATTTTATGACCGGAGAACTCGCTATGCAGTCTGGGCTAGTCAGTGGTTTAAGTTACAAACATTAGATAGTATTTAGACCTCATTTGAAGAACGAAACGGTAATTTATTTCAAATCATCTATCTTATAAGATATAAAATTCTTTGTCCTGTCTGACTGACGGATCCACGCACAGCCTAAACCGCTGATCGTAGAGACCTGAAACTTGGAGGTTGTGTTCTTTGTATGACGTAGGCATCCGATAAGAAAGGATTTTCCGAAATTCTACCCCTTTGAGGGTGAAAAAGGGGGGCAAAGTTTGTATGGGACAACGTAATTGTTTGGTCCAATCTACTTCAAGTTTTTGCGCGTCTACGCGGACGAAGTCGCGAGCAAAAGCTAGTATTCAATAAGTATGAAATTCAAAGTCCTGACTGACTGATTGACAAACTAATATATCACCGCGAAACTTAAACAACTGATCCCAGAGACATTAATTTTGGAAGGTGTGTTCTTTGTGAAGACAAGGTACTCATTAAGAAAGGAATTTCTGCCCTAAGAGGGTAATAACGGGCAAAGAGGCTAGTACTATTGACGGCCCAGTTGGCACAATGGTCACCATGTCGGACTGCCAAACATAGGGTAGCGGGTTCGATTCCCGTCTCAGACAAGTATTTATACTTAGATATTTGTCTGTGGTCTGGTTGTTTCTATGTTTCTATAAGTATAAATTTACAAAAGAAAAGTATATAAGTATTATATCCGTTGTCTAGCACCCATAACATAAATCTAGTTACTTAGCTTGGGCTAGATAGCGATGTGTGGAATGTCCTGCAATATTTATTCTTATTAAGTTCCTGCTGATATCAAAAATCAGAATTCATAAAGTCGAATGGTCATAATTCAAATGTCTTAAAAGCTAAGGATGTGTGGCTTGGACATGTGGCTCTGATGAGAAGAAACCCCAAGAACAATATACAGTTTATTTGCCCGTGTTTAATTTCACAAAGGTCAGTATAACAATATTTCTAAACGTATCGATAATTTAATCATAGAAAACAAAAGAACAGAAATGACACTATGTTTTATCTTCTTTTAATTACTTTATCTTTAACACAACAATAGCAGAAACACGTAAAAATTGCTCAACGAGATATATAGTAAATTGTCCTCGGGTAATTGTTAAATTAGTGGGTAATTAATTGTTTTGTTCATATTCACACGGGCGAAACTGAAGGTTGGTAAACAGATGCCGCAAATAGGTAACCTGGTTCGCACAATTGTCTCTTTGTATTCTAATTAACTCTCAGATCGATATAGTAAACAGTACGTTATGGAGAAACAGTAGATTTTAACTTTAAACTTTAGGAAAATTATAATAATAATAATAATTTTGCAGGATACACACATCACCATCTAGCCCCAGCTAAGTAACTAGACTTGAGTTATGGGTGCTAGACAACGGATATACTACTTATATATTTTTCTTTTGTAAATATATACTTATAATACATTGGAACAAGCAGACCACAGACAAATATCTAAGCACAAATACATGCCTGAGGCGGGAATCGAATCCGCAACCTTGTGTTTGGTAGTCCGGCATGGCGACCATTGTGCCAACTGGGTCGTCAATTGAGAATACTCTACGAAATTCGATGATCCAGAGGGGTTCGAAAATTGAATCATTTGAATCTGTACACCACCGTATCGGATGGAAATTCTTTCCTTAATTTCCACCCAGTGCGGTGGTGTACAGATGGTGTACTTTCTTTGTTGTTTACGATTGCGCCTGCGGCCCGAAGTGTCACTTACCAGACACGTTTTACAGATTCGTTAAACGTCATGACAAGAAACTGAGGCACTGCCAGCTTCAGTTGTAAACAACTAGAGTGCCACAAAGAAACATACATACTTTTATAAATTGATAAATTCATTACCACTCCTTTGCGTCGCGCATTCGGGTAAAAAGAAGGCTCAGTTGACCCGGTTTTGTATTTACAGTTTACATAGCTCAATTGGTAGAGCACCGCTACGGTTAAGCGAAGAAGGGTCCTGGGTTCGAACCTTACTGTCAAGTGTCAGCATCGAATTTCGGAGAGTATTTCCAATTTCCATTTCAATTTTAAAAAGTGTTGAATATTGATTATTGAAAACTTCTTCCTTAGTACGTTTTAGTTCTAATTGGTTTTCAAATCATTGGTTATATTAGGTATAGGTAGTGTTTAATTTTATCGAACCAATATGTATGTAGTTGTTAGCTATGGCGCGATCGATTGCAGCACATCGTAAACCTACTTTTAAGATCGATAGAACGCAAACTTAATTCCAATAAAGGTATTATGAACCGAGAATTTAAACAATTCTAGTGGCTCATGTGAGTGAAATTTCATCACTTCTCGTAGAACCTTGTCAATAGCATTGTCAATTCGTTTTGCAAATTAACACATTCAATGGTTCAAAACAGACATGTAAAAGATAAGTTACCTAGTTGTAAAACGTTCACTTTACAACGCATTGCGTAATTTGTAGGAAAAGGAAAAACTACTAGCAAGTTATGTGGTTTACCACTTGTTGGTTTACTTTTGAGGCTTGTTAAGTAGACTGCTTCCTTCGGCTACTTTACTAATAACGTAACTACTTAGTCTTAAGAGGAAAGGGTACCGGGCGCTCTCTCCATACAAACGTAGAATGTACGTATAATGACACTAGAGCAAATATTATTGTTGCATAAAACTTATAACTGCTTAATATATAATATATATTATAAATAACTGCCCATGTTTCGTTATTTTTTATTTTTTAAAGCCTAATTTCTACGATAGTAAGAAAATGAAAAAAAAAACATAGGGCATAGTCATATAGGTTTTATGGCACAATTTTTTTTGTGCTAGTGTCACTATCCAGGGAGGAAACAGTCGACTACATTTGTATGGAGAGAGCGCCCGGTACCCTTTCACCTTAAAGCCAATATATCGTATTAAATTAAAATAAAATTTATTTGGGTTTATGGTCTATATGCGCTCACTGATCCTTGCTGTCATCACTAACAGTGTGGCAAAAAGGTTTCAGCAAAAAAGTGCTTCGGAAGGCATGTTTTAAGCCGTTGGTTTCGGTTACTATCTGGCCTACCCGAAAATTTTAAAAATTTGTGAGCCACATCAATAATGGTTTTTCACTTTGAATGTGTAGGTATTATGACTACTGGCTATAAGGCCCATGCACAGTCTATGGAGTACTTTCTCCAATATCCAATGTGCTCTACCACCAGAATATTGGACGACCTTTACGAGGCCAGCAATGCTGCTCTTGCTGTCACAAATTGGTCAAAAAAAAATTTGCTAAGCCTCTGACACGATAAGAAGATGAATCCGAAGGCACACATCCTAACTTAGTTTTTAAGACGTTTTCAAGTGGTCAATGTACATTTGTATTAAGCATCCATAGAAATATTTTTTTTTTACTTTGACTTTGAATCGAGCTCAAAAGTTCTGTAGACGGAGCCAAAACAAGAAAAATCTTGTGTGGTACAGAAGAAAAGTAAACCAATATTGATTATAGTTAGACTACATCCATTGAAATTGTATTCTACTGGTAATTTCATTCATTCAAATTTTGAACAGACAACAAGTACCCCAGATTGAAAGCTTCTATTGACTGACTCACTTTACAAGTAGGTAATCTTCAATATTTACCTCTCAAATACATTTCTAGTGTTCGCACCAACGCATTACCGCGCCCGACTGAGTTCAATCCGTTATAATACTATTCATAGATCATTATTAACAGTTACTTGTACCCGGTAGTTCTTTTATATTACGTTTTATTTCATCGAATTTAGAGTGCATTTATAGACAGTTAGTTAGGAGTTTCTTGGACTGTTGACAGCTCTGATTGTTAGAAATATCCTAGAGTTTTGTAGGTATCTGCTTAATGTTTGATGAAATATGATTACTTTTCCTTGTTTGCCTTCAAATAAAACTTGATTTCTGTCAACTTGCCGGCATGATCATCTCTATCTTTATACTTTTATACTTGAGACTGAGACGCAAAAGAGGATAATGTGTTTAACAGCGCATGTCTATTTTTTCTTCACTTGTGGCTCTCTAGAGAGGAAACGCGTAGGCCGATTTTGATGGTTTTTTTTTAATGCTATTCCAAACCTCTAATTATTATTTGATTTATGATGGATTAGATAAATAAGGCAAAAGAACCAGAGAGATGGAATAAACTAGAAGAGGCCTAAAGGGGTTTAATCAAAGAGAAAGAGAAAAAGCAAAAAAAAGAGAATGATAAATACTCACGCTCTTGAGAGAGGAAAATAAAAATAAAGATTTGAATCACTAATTAAATAAAATTAGGTACGAGAATATTTATTACAAACCTCCTTTCTACTTCCGACAATAGGAGATGTTTCTAGTTTCTAACAAATGCATGGCTCATTAATCTTCATATTATAACGTTAGTATTATCCATAACATACATTCACATGGAATAGCCAAATATCGCATAAAACCTTAAAAACTGCAACGTGATGTAATCGTGAGAAACTATGCGCATGCGCATTGTGTAACGTATTGTTACACTGGTTTTGATATGTTCACATGAAAAACGTTTATGGATAGAGTATATCTAATTACTGTCAACGTTCAACGCAAGAGTTTAAAGTTACAAAATAATATTTCGATGGTCCGAGACTGGTTGGATTTTTATTACAAAATTCTTTTGTATTTACAAAAGATCGCCTGGTAATAAATAAATAAATATTGAAGGCCATTTTACACAGCGCCATCTAGATCCAAGCTAAGCAACTAGGCTTGTGTTATGGTGGGCAGACAACGGATATAATACATACTTATTTAAATAGTTTTTCTTATGTAAATATATACTTATAATACCGTTGTCTAGCACCCATAACACAAGTCTAGTTACCTAGCTTGGGGTGGCGATGTGTGGAATATCCTACATTTATTCTTGCTGCTGTATTTATTTCGTACTTACTGGTACAAAATCGGCCAGTCTAGTGTGATATTTGTGCTGAGGTGTCAAGACGCTACGCGGAAAAAAAACAAAGACAAAGTTTTTGTATGAAAAATGTCATAAGGTCATCTACAAAATTGAAAATTATCTGTTGTCCCAATATGTAGGTATATAAGCTACTCTAGATGTGCTCTAGATTTCATATACAAAATAAAAACAAGATGTCAAGAGTCAAAAACAATTTAGGTAGGTACTGATAACCTAGAATTTTATTTTTCTCGTAATCTAGAAATACTTGCTAATAAATATACAAAGCTTTATCTCAGGAAACTGAAACCTATAACCTCAAGGCAAACCTAACTGTACTTTGCCACAGTATTCAGTTTCAAAGTGTTGTCTAACGCTTTAAACTGAATAGGAAACTGAAGCCGTATTTTTACTTTGAGATCTCATTTGTATCCTGTATTTTTTACTTCTATTATAAATTCGAAATTAATGTCTATCTGTCTATCGACAGTCTATATTTTCACGCCTAACCATAGAATACATAATAGTATAAGTACTTACCAACTTCTAATCAATTTCCAAAATACTCTCTCACAATATGAATTCACACTATAAATAGAATTACAAAATACCTATAAATACCTAAGTTAATTATAAAATAATACTTATCTGAATTTCTCAGTCATACAAAGAACACACCCTCCAAGTTTCAGGTTTCTGTGATCAGCGGTTTAGGCTGTGCGTTGATCCGTCAGTCAGTCAGTCAGTCAGTCATTCACGATAAAGCATTTTATATGTATAGAAGATTAGGACAGTTGTCATACAATAACTTTGTGTTTGGTTTTATCTTCTGAGCAGCGTGAGACCTCTCACTCTAAGTGTCAACTTCTTCACCTCACCGTAGCAATCGAGAAGACTATTCCATGTGTCGAATATAAGTGCTTCAACTCGCGGTATTTCTTTAAAATATATAATACTATCGGCCCGCTCCGGTTTCGCACGGCTATATTATGCATGTATTATACACATAAACCTTCCTCTTGAATCACTCTATCTATTAAAAACCGTATCAAAATCCGTTGCGTAGTTTTAAAGATCTAAGTATACATAGGGACAGACTGCGGAAAGTGAATTTGTTTTATACTATGTAATGATTTGCGTATGGAACTAAAGAGCCACAACTTCACATCCAAAGAGCCGCATGTGACTCACGAACACATTATTAAAGAACTCGGTGCCCTGAGCTAGACTGATGGATTTTGGAACAAAAGAGTCCCTGAAGTAGATAATATATTACGGAACCTTGTATGACTTTTTATCCTGATTCTGATCTTCTATACATATAAAATTCTTTGTCCTGAATGACTGACAGACGGATCAACGCACAGCCTAAACCGCTGATCGTAGAGACCTGAAATTTGGAGGGTGTGTTCTTTGTGTGACGTAGGCATCTGATAAGAAAGGATTTTCTGAAATTCTACTCCTAAGAAGGTGAAAAAGAGGGGAAAAGTTTGTATGGAACGACGTGATTTCTTTGTCCATTTTCAACTTCTACGCGGACGAAGTCGCGGGCAAAAGCTAGTATGCATATAAAACCGCCTGGCACAGCTAGTTAAAATAAAATCATTGTTCTTTATCTAATTTATATTCTAACCTGACCTTCATCCGAGTGCAGATCGGTATAATATTGCATACTTAATTTATTTAAAACAATTTTAATATAAACAAGCGTAACGCGTGTCACTGACTATTTCATAACAACAGACAAACTTGACATTAGAAACTTGTTCTATGTTATTAATAGCTGGATTATTACGAAATTCAGTGGCTTTATAGTAGACAAACAAATGTTTATTTTGGGTATAAGTTAAATTCACTTGCAGTTAGACAGCGGCAATTATTCATTCAGTAATCCACATTCAGGGTTTGTAAATAGGAACTGCTGTCCAACCGAATGCAACTCATATAATGGACTTTACTAGCTGTTTTCCGTGGTTTCACCAGCTCAAGTCCGGGATCAAAGTAGACTTTAGGTTCTTCTCAAAGTCCCATCTATCTCTATACCAAAGTTCATTCAAATTAGTTCAGGCGTAGGGACAACCTACCATAACGCTGTTTAAACCGCTGCTGTGCCACTGCACCGCTTATAGTGTTCAAAGTGACACTATATTCAATTGTTTGTTATATGTCCTATATCACGGGGCTATGGAACCCAGGACCCTTGGAAGGCATGCGTGGAGCTGAAGCCAACACGTAAAGACCCTTTACAATAACAAGTTGATGTGGGCATCAAACCGGCGATTATCCCTGTCTCCACTATAAAATGCAACCAAGGACAACCTCCAATTTATTAATATATTAATTTATTGTTTGATTAAATATTATTAACCGACTGTGATATGTTTTTAATGTATGTTACCAACAACAAGTCTTTTTTAGTATTCAGGTCATCGTTTGACTATTAATCACCTGTAGTAAGTTACGATGTGGCCTAAAATGTTGCACGCTTACTTAAAATATCGTGACTTGAAGACCCCCAAATAACCGGAGGCCTTCGAGGGACACGAGCACGAGCGCAGGTAGGAAGACGGCAACGGATCGAGAACTTCTGTGATCCACCCTTTCAATTCATACACAAATTAAAGGTCGCTGCATACGTAACGGGAAAACCCTCGGACGGGACTAGGACTTGACGTGCATCGTGCGTAAAGTGTCCGTGGTCTATAAACATACGTAACGTGATTTTTCTCGGCCCGGACGGGACGTGACGATTTTTTCACATCGTTTCATATAAAAATATCACGTCCGGTTGCGCACGAGAAAAATCACGTTACGTATGCAGCGACCTTAAATTATCGCTACTAGACTTGGTTGTCTGTACATAACTTTATGTGTATTGAAATAGGTTCAGCATTCCGTAGATTACGTCTGCAAACCACAATGTTACAAAATCAGGTTCACTCTCTAACCCAAGACTGGTTGATGAGATTCAATGTAACATTTTTTAGACTAAACTAAACGCGTTTCTTGAATTCGTTATCATAGTATAAACATTGCTCGTATAATCTTTGCACTTTAAGCAGTAATTAGAAGCGGTGTTAGTCTAATATAATAATCTAAAAGACTGAACGAGAGGTTTCAAAGAATTATAAATTTGGTTAACACTTTCTTGCTGAAAAAGTACAGAGTAAAAATCAGTTAGATTTTTGTAGCAAGAAAGTGCTTAAGCAAATTGATAATTCTCTATGGGGACAGAGTCAATGGGGACCGCAGGCATACACCAATTTTTTCAGCAAGAAAGTGCTAAACCAAATTTATAATTATCTATGGGTGATAGAGTCAATGGGGCCCGCAGGCAAACATTGTTTTTTTTTCAGCAAGAAAGTGCTAAACCAAATTTATAATTATCTATGGGTGATAGAGTCAATGGGTACCGCAGGCATACATTGATTTTTTTCAGCAAGAAAGTGCTAAACCAATTTTATAATTATCTATGGGGACAGAGTCAATGAGAACCGAAGGCATACACCGATTTTTTCAGCAAGAAAGTCCTAAACCTTTATAATTCCCTATGGGGACAGAATGAATGGAATACACCGATTTTTAACCAAATTTATAAAATTTAAAGCCTCTCGTTAATTCTAAATCAGTATTAAAATCTCTATTTTAGTGGTTTCTCCAACCAGTCATATGGAATACTAGTCAATGTTTAACAAACTCTATACTATACATACTAGTAAAACTGTATATCTGTGAGTACAATGAATACGTTTGTTATGTTATTAATTAAACAATATATTAACGATAACAATTAAGTGCTTTAACGATAGCTGTAATGTAAACAAACTCTGCCACTGTCTACTGGACATGGCTCAATTACTAATTCTAATAACTACTTCGTTCTGTCAACACTAACTGGACCGATTTTGATGAAACTTAGTATGAGTATACATTGTATTCTTGGAACTTAACTAAGCAACTTTTTATCCCGACATTCCCATGGAATCGGGATTATGCTCTGCTGTTCTGAAGTAAGATCGGACACTCTGTGTGAGTGTGGGAGGCCGCCTAAACGATGGCGTACTTGACGGCTTGCTCTCTCTGCCCTGTTAGCTGCTTTGCAGACGACCTCAACAGGGCAACAGATAATGCGATTGCCGTGGCTAAGTTTTGGGCGTTAGTGCTTTGATCATGGTGCATTGCATTGGCACGAAGAAGAAGAAAGTTTGACTATTGAAAACTACAACTTATCATTTCACTTATTTTTCATGTTCTAAAACAAGGACCGTCTCTGTAAAACTCGAGAACGACGGACCGAGTTAGCCATAATTTGGATTTGAAATATTTGTTAGCGTCCAAGGGACTTATTCGGGGAAACCGCGGTGCACAGCTTGTCTATACTAATATTATAACGAGAAATGATTTGATTGTTTGTTTGCATTGAATAGGCTCCGAAACTACTGAACCGATTTAGATGAAACTTGGTATATGTATACATTGATTCATAGACAGTAACATTGGCTACTCTTTATCCCGATATTCCCACGGAATCGAGAGTAACATGTGTGAAACCGCGGAGCGCTCCTATATTGTATAAAAATCTCCAATTTCACGGAGTTTAGCGAAGTGTGTCGTGTTATAACTGGTCCTTAGCCGGTTAATTTGTTTTCAATTATTTGCTTAAAATTATCAACCTCAATGCTGCGGCCATTAGCTATCAATGCCAGAAAATACCTTGAAATGCGGCAAATTAACATTCTCGAATACAATTAGGTAAGTACCATGTTATTTGGTTACTTTTTATTTTTGAAGCATGTTAATGAGTGAAATTTGAACTATTTAAGGAGGATATGAGATTTCCATCGATCTGATAGCAGTTTTCTTATAGAACCTATTGTTATTAATCAATTACAAAAACATAAATTACTAAAAGTTTTATTTCAACAAATTATTTAAAAGGTATCAAAGGTATTCATATATTTTATATACCTAATTAAAAGGGGACTATGAAGAGTCTATTAAATATTCTGTTTTAGAGTTTCCTTTAATGTAGGCATATGATGTGATTTAAAGATACTGTGGTCTTCCAATTTAGTGTTACTTTTTTTAATTCGTATTTTTCAATGAACGTTACTTTTTGCAAAATTATAAATCACGAATCACGTTTTCAAAATAAATTAGGTAGGTATTCCAGTGCAGTGTCTGACCGAGCATTTCATCTGGGTCGAAGGACCATTTCAAATCTTTCATCAATGAGCATAGTTGACATCACTTAAAAATAATGGTTTATTTTTATTATTTAGGCAACTAATTTCGTATTTTAAGTAATTACAAAGAACAGGAAATATTAATTATGATACTGAAAAAGAACATAAGAAGACCAAAATAATTCAAATAGTAAGCATCAAACAAGATATGATAATTAAATAAATGCATATTTTGGTCTAAAAACACGTACTTTATAATCTTTTAAAACCATATAATCTAGTTAAACATCCACAAAGACAGAATTTTGTAATGAACGCGTTACATCTGCGATACGCTCTCTTTGTTACTTTACAAAATGAATCTAGTATTTAATTTAATTCTGACAAAACAATTACTTTAAATTAAGTAATTAAACGAGTTGAATGGTTTGTTAATTCATTATGGCAAGGTGGAGTCGTGGCCTTGTTCAATTGACCCCAGGGTCTTGGTACGGGTTCGATTTTTATCTCGATCTTTGCTACTTCAGTGTCTTAAAAGTCTGTCTTCAGTATTAACTTCGTTTTCTGTCGTGCGAAAGACATTAAATGTGATTTGCTGTAGTTTCTTTTGCCTTATTAAGGTTCCGCTTCCTAAAGGGTAAAAAATGGATCCTAATTTACGGATGATGTATTTCTGTTGCTGCTCTATCAACAAATAGGTAAAAACAGAAAAGACTTGGGTATAGAATATAATTTATTCGAACAAATACTTGACATAGTATAGACACAAATGAGAAACAGTAAGAGATAGTTACAAATAAAAGTAAATACAAAAAACATACAATAAAAATAAAAAGTATCTGAGAAGTCGTGTGTTACCCGAATGGGTAAAGCCTATGTGCTGCAGATACGCAGGCGCATCTGCAGCGCTGGTCTTCCGGCCTCAACCCGTGGATGACTTTTCCGCTCCCAGGATATATTTTTCCCTCGATCTTTGCTACTATAGTGTCCTAAAAGTCTGTCTTTTACGTATCAATTGATTTGCCGTAGTTTTGTATTTTGTAGTTAGGAAATCTCTATTCTTAATCCTTCGAAGAAGAAAAGCGGTATAGTTTGAATCACATATCTGACCAATTTACCTATACCCGTTTTATTTTAATATGAAAAATACGTGACAATCGGGTTTTTTTATTTGTTTGCTAAACAACATGAACATGTAGGTAAGTAGCCATTTAATTTATTGATTTTCCAGAATAATTCTAATTTATTATATTTTCTTTGTTTCAGAATACCAAAGATGGAGATACGATGGAGTCTATCAATAGTATGCTTAGCTCTTTTTTTAAGATCAGGTAAGAGATCTATTTTATTAAGCTGTTATTTACTTACCAACTTTAAAGCCAATCGTCCATCGCCAACTAAACTAAGTTAGTTAAGCTTTAGCTTGCATAGATGAGCTAATTTTCCATACAAGAACATCCACCTCAAACTATGGCATAGTTTGCGGTGGATGTGCATGTATGGAAAAGATACGCTAAGCTACGTAAAATAAAAAAAACTGGTTCAACTACGAGAGCTAATCTAAACTAACTTCCCCTTATTCCAACATGGAAACAAAGCTCCAAAACGAGGTTTAAGAATAGTCCGAGATGTGGATTTAAACCTTAAATTTAGACACAGATTTACTCGTGAACTATAGTCTAAACACTATCCCTATAGATTATATAGGGAACTATTGTCTAAACACTATCCCTATAGATTATATAGGGAACTATAGTCTAAACACTATCCCTATAGATTATATAGGAAACTATAGTCTTAACACTATCCCTATAGATTATATAGGGAGCTATAGTCTAAACACTATCTCTATAGATTAATAGGGATAGTGTTTAGACTATAGTTCACGAGTAAGTCTGTGTCTAAATATAAGGTTTAAATCCACATCTCGTACTATTCTTAAACCTCGTTTTGGAATAAGGGGGACTTAGTTTAGTTGGCCGTGGACGATTGGCTATAGAGTCATGGAACTATAGTCTAAACACTATCCCTATAGATTAATAGGGATAGTGTTTAGACTATAGTTCACGAGTAAATATGTGTCTAAATCTAAGGTTTAAATCTACATCTCGTACTATTCTTAAACCTCGTTTTGGAATAAGGGGGACTTGGTTAAGTTGGCCGTGGACGATTGGCTATAGAATCTTGGAAATATAGATGCCTTTGTAAATTCTAAATAACGTAGAATATAAGTAGGTACGTATTGTACAGTTATTCCTTGTATCACTGTACATGAATGAACCTATTGTAGTCACGATCGGAAACAGTTCATTCAATTAACGTTTAGTTATCGGTTATCAAGTGAAATTCAACAACATGACTGTTTTAACTTTGAGGAGAAAATTGTATTTTGTATAATGAAAAATACCAGAGATCTCTTGAATGTGTTGTGTGAGTTGTTTTTTTGGAACGAAGTTCCTTATCGCGAGTTGGCGAAGGGACCTAGCCGAGTAAAAATGTTAAGCGTTACGAAAACTTGAAACGTAAAATCGTATGAGAAACTGTAAAGGTTTATACCATTAAATCAAGGACTGTATATCTAAAAAGCTCTCGTATTTAAAAAATCAATTGATATGTAACTCACACGATTGTAAATAACGATGCGGTCTAAGATGTGACAAGCTTCCCTAGAAGATGCCTATACGCTCGTGACTCAAAGACCACCAAATAAACGGGGGCCTTCGATGGACGCAAAACTTTCCGACCCGTCCTGCTTAAGCTTCACCGGCCTACTTATCGGAAGACGGATATTTTCATTTGGCAAGCATTTGGCGATACAACTTAGGCCGGTGGGTGGTAAAAAGCCGCGGCCGATGCCTTCCACCAGGATATAGCTCCGTTAGGTCACGTGTAAGATATCTAGGGCTAAAACTCATGCCCCCTTATTCCAAAACGAGGTTTAAGGATAGTCCGAAATGTGGATTTACACCTCAGATTTAGATGCAGATTTACTCGTGAACTATAGTCGAAACACTATCCATAAATAATCTATAAGGATAGTGTTAAGACTATAGTTCCCTATATAATCTATAGGGATAGTGTTTAGACTATAGTTCACGAGTAAATCTGTGTCTAAATCTAAGGTTTAAATCCACGTCTCGGACCATCCTTAAACCTCGTTTTGGAATAAGAGGGATGAACGCAAGCAATACGGTTCGTATTCCTAAAATGTGTGTATGATCATTTTCGTCACGGTACCTAGTTACATACGTGAGGTATAGTCGATGTTAAAAATTTACTTGCAAATATAGCTGTGCTTGTGTGCGTCATCAACTTGTGTATAACAGGACATGCCTAATTAAAGATTAAACATGCAAAGAGACCTGACCTAGACTGCTCAACTAATCAACACGGTCAATAAGAACATTATTAAATGACTAATTGTTGGAAATATGAGTTTTAGGATTTCATTTCAAATATCGTATCTTCCATCATCTAAAATATTTAATTGCTTGTCCTAGAGACATGAAATTAGGTGGGTATTTTCTTTGTGAAGTGTGTAGGAATCCAAGTCCGACGCCAAATAGGATTAAATTGAGGTCGAAGCCCCGGTTAGTAGCTAGCCTAAAATATTCACTTAGTTTTTTGATTAGGTTTTATCTACTTATTAAAATAAAATTTAATTTAATTTTTTAAATCAAGTCTTGGCTGAGCCATGTAATGGCATGTAATGGCCCTGGCATAGAATAGTGCTAATCTATTATCCCGTTGCGTTGGGTATAAGGCGACTAAGGGAGTTAAATACCTTGCGCTGGTCATAATCATAATCATTTATTCATTCACAAGAAATAGAGTAATACAAAATGGTCTTATAAAATAATAGTCCGTCTATCTGGCTTAGGCATGTGAATGTACAATTTGAAGTTAATTTAATTACAATAATATAGTCAAAATTCAAAACTAATAGTAATAAAATAATAGTTAATGTCAATCAGATTATAAAATATTTAACATGTTATGAAATAGATCTATCATTTTAAAATTCTCTGACGTCATAGTATCAGGTAATCGCACCTTCGGCGTAGTACGGATTATCTTTCCGCAACAACAGCATTGTCTGGGTCAAGGGAAACCCTAAATAAATTGAGATAAAGTCAGGAACTTCTTCATGATGTTCTCCCAATTTGAGTGATTATTGCTTATAAAATATGTGCTTAAAACGCGGCATACAAACTAGATACCTACATATTTCACCAACTAATTAATTATAACTCTGTAACTTATTGTTTTGGTACGGTTTTCACACGAAATCACCCGTGCGAATCTTTTATTCCGGTATTCTTAAAATTTCAGGGTCGCCGAACGAATTACCTGTCTTCACTCATGATATGAACAATCTTGCTCTGTCTGAGACTACTCCGGTTGGGACAGTCGTCTATAGACTGCAAGGAGTCGATCCTGAAGGGTTGCCTGTAAGTATTCATCATCATCATTCATCATCAAAGATCTGTGGGAAGTAAATTCTCAATCAGTAACAATATGACCCGTTGAGATGTGACGTGTGAGTACAATCAGGAAACAAAACTGAAGGCTCACCAGATTTTTTTGAATAGCTATCATCTTCGTTCTCATAATACCACGAGGTCATGGAGTGCACCTTTGGAAGAGTGCGTGGAGCCGAAGCCAACACGCGTATAGAGGCTCTTTACAATAACAAGTTTAAGTAAAAGGAAAGCATGATGTGGACATCAAACCGGCGATTATCTGCATTTAATAGAGCAGACGATTACCTGTCTGCACTATAAATTGAATCCAAGGACAATCTCCGGTGTTGATATTACTGTGATAAACTATAGGAAAAACTACTTTAGCTATTGTAATATGTATTGGACCTAATACTGGAAAATTATGGATGCTAAGGCGCCTGCCGTAACAATGTCCAATTATCATTACATAGTATAAAACAAAGTCACTTTCCACTGTCTGTCCCTATGTATGCTTAGATCTTTAAAACTACGCAACGGATTTTTTTATTTTATTGATGCGGCTTTTTTTAATAGATAGAGTGATTTAAGAGGAAGGTTTATATGTATAATACATGCATAATATAGCCGTGCCAAGCCGTAACGGTTCGCTAGTTTTAGATAAAAAAAAGTTTATTTTGGTAACCATTTAAGCTATTCTTTTAAAATGAAGTCCTTCAGCTCAAGCAGGACTTTAAAGCCCTGCTTGATTTGATAACAATTCTGACTGATTTGATTCAAATAAAATAAATTTTATACGGTAGGCCTCCTGTTTTCCCGACTGCATCTCATTTATATGTTTAGTTTGAAATTAAAACGGGAGTGTCATTTCATGTTGACCTAATTCCCACAATTGTCATGAGTAGGGTTTGGTCTGAAAGTTTTGTATTCCTATTCAATCGTTGTTTGAATAGATTCGATCGATTGGAAACTTTTATAGATATTCGAAATTTTGGCAATCCAAACTAAATTAGTTTAGGTACTGTCGATTGCATGATTGCAGACCCATCGTAGAGCTCTAAAACTGCTGTTATATGAATGTTTTCAACACAAGCAAGATTTAAGGCACCTGCTTTAGTTGAAGTTAAAAGTCTTTTATAACTCATGAATTTATCATACAAAAAATATTAAAATGAAAACATATTACTAATAGTAATTTTAGAATTCTACATTGGGTCTGCCATTATGCTTCTGAGCATACTTCTAAAATACTCACTTTTATTTGTAATTATCTTTTCAGATTAAATACGGTCTCGTGGGTACAGACAAGTTTTCAGTCAATTCTGTTACTGGAGATGTAACTTTAGAAAAACCATTAGATAGAGAGGTATGTATGTTTTTATTATTAAACAGCTCTCAGCTTGGAGTTGGGTTGAACCTTGTCGTATGGGCGCCGGACAATGAATAGAATTCTTTTGCAAATACACCTTTAAAACACCTTATAAAACACCTTGGCCAGAAACAAATATCTACAGGTCATAGAAATATTGGTATCGAACCTCCTACAATGGATCATAGAAGTCGTTTTATTTAAAAGTATCTTAAGCGTTGCGGTCGAATATTGTTTGAGTTAAAAATTAAATGTTGTATGAGTTGAAAAGTAAAAAATTTGAGAAATTTAAAAATATTTTCGAGAATCATTTTATTTTATTTCGGCATTTAATTTTGGAAATAATTTTTGTGTGTGAGATAATATGTGTGTTTTTTGTCATTTAGTGAGTTGAAAACTGCTTCATTGTTGTATGAGTAAATATTGCTCGAGTTAAATGAGTTGTATAGCGTATGAGTAGAATATTGTATGAGTTCAATTTTAATAATTAATTGTTTTTCAGGTGGAAGATACAATAAAGTTCCTAGTATCAATAGAAGATGACGACAAAGATAATGTTCAAAAATTAGTACAACGACAACCCGTCACTGTAATCGTTCTAGATGAGAACGACAATCCGCCTATATTTAAAAATGTAAGTGAAAACAACGCTTATTCCCAGTCGGTCCTACTAGCAAAGTTCCCACTGGGAACAAATAAGGACATTCCACACTTCGCCATTTAGCCCCAAGCTAAGTAGCTTGTGTTATGGGTGCTAGACAACGGATATACTACTTATATACTTTTCTTTTGTAAATATATACTTATAATACATAGAAGCAACCAGACCACAGACAAATATCTAATCAGAAATAATTGTCTGAGGCGGGAATCGAACCCGCAACTCTGTATTTGGCAGTCCGGCATGGTGACCATTGTGCCAACTGGGTCATCAAATGGACGAAAATCCATTCGTTCCTAGAAACGTTACATCTACTACTTAATCTTATACATGTCCCAGGCACTACAGAGCCCTGTATAGCAAAGATCATAGTTGCTGGCTCTGTATAAATCATCAATATTAACAATATGTACCTCTAGAAACGCGGGGAAAAAATATTCCACGCGTTCCTAGTAGCTGTTAAGCATCAACTTGGCTTAAGGAAAAAGTAGCAATTGTTCGGTCAACCGAACTAAGTACCTAACTACTGGGACAAAGCCTTAAAGCTGACCTACCAAGTCATCATAAATGATAAAGAGGTTTCATTCACTTTATTTTATTATCATCGTATCAGCCACAAGTCGTCCACTGCTGAATACAGGGCTCCGACAAAGACTTCCAGAGCTCTCTGTATCTAGACCTTAATTTAGTCGTCCGTCCATCTAGTCGGAGGCCGTCCCGCTCTTTTTAGCCGCCCCAACGGCCATCAGCCCATTGCCACTTCAGCTTACTAATCCCTTACTTATTCATTTAATCTTATGATATTTCTATCTGTAAATTTTCATCTCATTTAGATGGTAACTCCTGCGGATGCTAGCTGTCATCATCCCCTAAACGCTTGAAAAAACATCTTCAGTTCTATTTTATGATAATATGGCTGGAACTCCATATATTATTTGCTCTACATTTTCAAAGTTTTAATTGTTATGTTTTAGAGTCCATTTGAAATCGATGTGCCAGAAGACGAAAAAGTAGGAACGACGGTATTGAAGAACATTGAAGTAGAAGACAAAGACTTTGTTGGTGACGGCCTTGAAGTTGGCTGTATGCCTAACGAACAGGTAAATTATAATCTTTATTAGGCAATGCAGAGTTATGGCCGTTGGTGACGGCCCGTCGCTCATTGCCTAAATAGCTAAATTTTTTAAATGATTGCGTGATAAATTATTATTTTTATTCTACTTTTTCACACAATTTGTAATAGAGAGATTTTTTCCAACATTTTATTACTTATAATAAAATTTCCTTGTCGTTTCGAATCTTAGTAAAAAATTAAAAGCTTTGAAACGATGTATATCGATGACTTAGATCAACAAATTGTATAATTTTTTTTTATAATATGCAAAAATAAAAATTAGAAAGTTAGGCTTAGAAACGACAAGGAATTATTGTTATTGCCAAAATGAAGGAAAATAAGTCGCGTATAAACGAATGCTATTGGTTGTAATCAGATCCGTCACGGCTTAGCAGGTATAATTTTGTTTGAAAACTATCTGATATTTTATAAACAACTTTCCAGTGGCCAGCAGCGTGTGAGACATTCGAAGTGGTGACTCTGAACTCGTCAGCCCATCAATACACAGGAGCCTTAGTACTACGAAGACCTCTCAATTATAATGAACAGCAATTCTTTCAGTTCCAACTGGTTGCCACGGTAAGTAACGCTTCAGAGCCTTGAACATCTCGCAAGGCGGGAAGCTAGTCGATCTTTTATCGGATACATTTAGTGTGCAACAGAACTGCACAACCTAATTTTATCTCTTTCTTCAGCCATACAACCAGCCCCCTGATTCACAAACCGTTGGAAGGTAACAGAAACTATAGTGTTTCCAATCGTTTATTTAACTTTTGACAGATCACGCACATAAAGTTTTATAATAATTTTTGATACAATGTACTACAGGGAATACAATACTTCATGGACGGGCTCCGCCCACTTAGAGATGTGTCATTCATAATTAATGACCACAGACTATAAAAACGGTTTTGAAATAAATCGATTATCGATTATATTAATAAAATATACAATTTTATTGTGATTATAATTTATATCAAATCACGTAAAAACTTTTATTATTTTGCATTAAAATGCCCTATTTAAATGTCTCTGTTTTAATGCATAAATAATTTGCGTAATGAAAACAGTTCCATCTTACTCGTACCTAGTAATGGGATCGAATATTTTCGTTGCAAATTAATGAATCTAAAATAATCGTTTAGACTTACTGTAGTTGGTTCAAATAAAAAGCATGTGAATGAACTGCGGTACCTACTTGTAATGAACAGGTACAAAATAATGAGTGTGTCAAATCGATTAAAACTTCTTCATGAATAAAATCGATCGATAAAAGAAATCGAATCGGTAACGGGGCAGGGTATCACTATTTGAGTAAGTATTAGAGCTGTCAAAAGTTAAATTAACGATTGGAAAGGGTATAAAAAAAATGTAGCTCTTTCACTCCCGCGACTTTTGATGTGTTGCCATCCTTGTTTTTTTAGTTTTATTCGTTTCGGTAACCTTCCGATGGTTTGTGAATCAGCCCTCAGGTAAATTGATATGCGACCATTTACTTGGATGCTGTTGTCTGGGGTTTCCACCGCTAATCAAAACCTCATGGAAATCCCAGTACGAAGCGTTTGTTTCCTCATTCCTTATTCGTATATGAATAATAATATAGGATGAATAATTTCTTCAATTATAATTAGTGAGAATTTATGAATATTTTATTTATTTAACAAGAATTATAATTTATTTTTTTAAATATGCCTGCGTCTGTCTTTTCGGTCGTAACTACAATTTCGGGATATTCATGTCGTGAGTGAATATGTATCTTTTAGGTAAGCGTGCTACATCTAAGACCGCATTGCTACTTACCATTAGGAGTGATGATGGTCAAGCACTGACTTATCGTAAAATTCGCAAATAAGGTTAGCAAATAGTAGTAGAAAGATAGAAATAAGGTAAAACATAAATTTTCTAAATCAAAAGAGCTTATTGGACTCTCCGTACAAACGTAGTCGACCGTTTCCTCCTGGATAATGACACTAGCACAAATGTTTCGGTTTTTTTCATTTTCTAAGTATTTTAGAAATTAAGATTTAAAAACAAAAGAAAATCAAAACATAGGGGCATGGTCATGGCAGTTATAAGTTTTATGCAAAAAAAATTTGCTCTTGTGTCATTATCCAGGTAGAAAATTGTCGACTACGTTTGTGAGAGAGCCGCCGGTACCCTTTCCTCTTAATAGTACAAGTAAACCTTTACAGTTTATCTTTTTTTTCGCGGCTAGGTCTCCTGGCCAACCCGCGATAAGGATTTTCGTTTCAAAAGCAGGCACATGACGTTTCACGTACTCCACTGCAACAATATGTATAATACAAGTATAATACGATTATTTGAAATTCCCAGGATGGTACCCTAAACTCGTCAGCGCAAGTAGAAGTAAAAGTTCAAGATGTACAGAACTCACCGCCCGTGTTCAGCGGATCGTTGAGCGGAGCTCTGTCTGAAGATGCTCCGGTTGGGACTCTGGCTTTGACTGTCAAAGCAAGAGATGCTGATAGAGCTCAACCGAGAGATGTTGTAGTAGAGCTTGTTACTAGTAAGTATTATGTACCTACATATTTATAATTAACTAGCTGCGCCCCGCGGTTTCACCCGCGTAAGTCCCGATCCCGTAGGAATTGATAGGGTTTTCCCGGAAATTATTCGATTTTTTTCTCGCCTTTTAAACCTTCCCTAGACCTCTACGAACATTTCAAGACTAAGATAAGATAAATCCGTTCAGTTGTTCTCGAGTTTTAGTGAGACTAACGAACAGCAATTCATTTTTATATATAAGATAGCCTACATTAATATTTTGGTTCGGGTAAGAGGGGCGTCATTAGAAGACGTTATAGGAACAGCGGGATAAAAAGTTGCTTATGCTACTTTTAACGATTCAATGTAAGATACCATGTTTCTTCAAAATTAGTTCTGTAGTTTCAGAGCCTAGTCATAAAAAAAATCTTTCTAAACTGTTGATGCCTACCTACCATAATTTGTCATCTTATGTACACAGTTTTTCAATAAATTCTTGATTCTTGATTCTGTATAGGTAATAATAGATTAAAAAAATAATTTATCTTTTTAATAAACTACGAAAAGAAATACGTAAGAGAAACAACTACCGTCCTTTAACCTTACCTTTATTAGCAGTTTGGTTGAAGATACAAAGTTTTAATACATTATTTATAATTTCAGATCCCCTGGACTTCTTCCTTCTAGACCGTAACACAGGTGAACTTAGAACTGCTAAACCTTTGGATAGAGAAGCATTGGCTGATCCATCGTCACCGCTTAATCTGACTGTCAGGGTAAGATAAAGATTAGTTACCTTTTCAATAATTTATTTCTACTTATATAATATCTAAACAGTTTATAAGCTAGTGACCAGTTGCGTCCCGCCGTCTAACCCGCGTGAGTCCCGATCCCATGGGAATATCGGGTCAAAAAGTATTACGAGATTCATTGCAATCTGTTCAGTAGGCTTTAGTTTTTCTTTCCCGCTTAAATATATCGTTTTTTAAAACATTAGCTGTGAAAATAATCAAGTTAGTTAAAATAATATTTTGTTCTTTAGCTTCTTTTATTTCAATGAAATTACAAATGTAATGTCGTTTTGCTCATAAATGTTTTTTTTCTACAAAAATGCAAAATTAATTTAAGTATTTAATATTACAGGACATTCCACACCTCGCTATATAGCCCCAAGCTAAGTAACTAGACTTGTGTTATGGGTGCTTGACAACGGATATACTACTTATATACTTTTTCTTTTGTAATTATATACTTATAATAGGTACATAGAAACGACCAGACTCTTCCCAGAATGTAGCAGATATTGCATGTTTCATGGTTGTTTCTATCTTTTTCAGGCTACAGAAATAGTAAACGGTTCACCGTTAATAAGTCCCCTAACATCGAGTTTGGCTACAGTAACGATAACAATAAAAGATGTGAACGACGAACCGCCACGGTTCAACCGAAGAGAGTACAGCGTAGAGATACCTGAGAGTTTGCCTGTCGGCACTCCTTTACCTAATTTGGATATGCTAGTCACTGACACTGATGTGGTAAGTGTTGAATATTACCTATTGAATGAATGTTACCTACTTGTTTATACCTACTTACAGTCAGCGCCACCTAGCGTGTTAAGAATGTGACTTATTAAATAAAAGTCTTTAGTCTTTGCCAAGCAACCATTGTTTCAATAGTAAGTTGTAACCACGGTGGACATCGTAGGTGTAGCCAGGGACTCGCAATCGACGTAATGCTCGGTCGACATGCTAGGAAATCGACATGAGGGCTTAGCAACAATGCAGCTTCGATGTTCTGGGTATCGACGCTGATAGCTATTGATAGAGATACTATAAACAAATCCTGAGTTGGTGTAGCCACACAAACTGGAAGGCTTCCAGTCCAGTGTAATATCACATTTTAATGGCGTTATTTCTCGTCGGCTGTTGACAAAATGACGCGTTGCATGTTTGCAAAAATAAATCAATAACAATAAATGGTGTTGTAATCGAGTACAGCACGCTAGCAAACATAAGACTGACTCCATTACTACGGTTAAGGTGAATTCATTTGGTTCAAACCCCACCGGAAGTAAACATTTTTGGATTTCAATTTCTTAACTGTCTTACGAACCTCAAAATTGAATTTTATTATTTGTTTTCCAGGGACTAAATTCAGTGTTCGGTCTACGTCTTTCGAATGAATTTGGTGCGTTCATCGTAGAACCGTCCACTGCTACGGGTAGCGCTTCAGTTACTTTACGATTAAACTCTTCATTGGATTATGAAGATCCTAACCAAAGGAAGTTTATACTCGAGGTAATTATCATTAAATAATACTATTAAAAAGAAATAAAAGATTCCTTTTTCGTGTAACAAATAGTCACAGTAACAAAAAATCTAAAACTACTGAACTGATTTGCTATATGGATATATTGAATCCTTGAGAGTGGCTTGTGTTTTCTCTCTATCATACACTATTTTTCGGGACATGATTGAATTTGGCCTATTCGCCCAGTTCTTGTACGAAGTCAAAGTACTATGTATGGCTTTGTTTGTAGGTAATAGCCGAAGAGCTGCACACATCTCCTCGCCTGTCATCGAAGGCGAGCGTGACAGTCTCAGTGACTGATGTGAACGACAACGCGCCTCAGTTCCCCGACGAGCCGTACTCGGCGAGTGTCGCTGAAGCCGCCCCGGCTGGCACTAGAGTAGCTGCCGTTACTGCTACTGATAGAGATACTGGCAGGTTTGTAAAACAAAGTCAAAGTCAAAATTGTTTATTCAATGCGTCTTAAAAATTAAGTTTGGATGTGTGCCTTCGGAACGCGCCCAACAACGAGAAGAAGGCACAAGAAACTCATAGGCGGAGGCACCAGAAACTCATGGGGAGAACTGCACACATCTCCTCGCCTGTCTTGGAAGGCAAGTGTGACATACAGACGTTTTTGTAGAAGAAAAAGAAGAGAGAAAAAGGTCATATGAATCGTTTTTCGTAAAGGCTTTTTTGTGATATGCGCGCTTGGTACGGGAATGGCTACTTTTTATCCCATTTGTCACAGGTTTTTGGGACAAACACATGTGAAACTACTGGACGGTATTAGTAAATATTATTATTTGAAATGCGCCTGTAGTATGCTACTGCAGGGTCATATCATGCTTTTCTACTCCCCCCCCCCCCTCCTATAGTATATCATCTGCATCTAGATCGTCTAGTCATATTCCTTGAAATCTGCCGAGGAACAAGACCATTCTACTTTTCCAAAAAGTTGTGATTTGATCTAAAGTTCTTCTTTACTGGTAATTTAGTTTATTGTTGAATCTAATACTAAATATAATAATAATAGTATAATCTCAATAAACAATCTAATACTTATCTAGTTAGGTATTCTAAAATAACCTAGTTTTTTAAATATATTAATTTTGGTTTTCTAGATTCGGTACAGCAGGCATAGTATACCAGCTGTCAGGTAACGGAGCCGAACTCTTCAACGTGGACAATAGAAGCGGTGTCATAACAGTCGCCTCCTGCGCAACTCCCGGGCAACCTCCGTGTATGGACTTTGAAACGAGGAAAGATTACTTTTTACAATATAAGGTAAGTAAATTAAACAGATTTCTGTAAAATTTATTTAGCAATTTAACGATTTAGCGCCTTTTTCAGGCATTGCAAATGTTTTTTTAGGGAACAAAAACAAGTAATATGAGTTAGATATTTTTTGTATCATATTGACGTTTTATTTGAATTATAGGCAACCGACGACGATGGGTTTGGTCAGAGTACTGTGGTATCTTTGCAAATATCTCTCCTGGACTCCAATGACAACCCTCCTGTATTTGTTACATCAGTCTACAAGGCGTCTATTGATGAAGACGCTGTAAAATTCGAACCAGAATTACAGGTAATTAAACGTTAATGTTTTTGCTGACAACTTAATAACTTTTTACCTAATATACTGGTTTTATGAGGCATTAAAATCTGTGGCCCGTGTGGCCGAAATGGGAATTCAAAATTCCACCCCTTAGTGGTGAAATGGGGGTCGAAGCCGCGGGCAGAAGTTAACAGTAAAAACTAAGTAAGTAAATAAATAAATAGGCTGTTTATTTTTACTCATCTATACATACAAAATGACTGAGTGACTGCCGGATCAACGCACAGCTCAAACCGCTGATCGTAGAGAATACAAACTTGGAGGGCGTGTTCTTTGTATGACGTAGACATCCGATAAGAACGAATTTTGGAAAATTCATACCCTACGCGGACGATGTCGCGGGCAACAGCTAGTAAATTATATGAAATTGCAGGTCCAAGCGCGTGATGTAGACGTAACATCAGATATTAGATACTCTATCATCGACCCACCGGACCACGACTTCTGGATCGACCCTCAAAACGGCAGGATATTGGTGCGACCTGATGCCGGAGGAGTCAACACTAATACCACTGATAATAAGATCGTTCTTATTGTTTTGGTAAGTATCGATAACTTTGCTATGATAAGCCTAGGAACTATTACAATAATTTAAAGAAATTACTAAAATTGACTGAACATCAAAAGCCCAGACTCAAGGTTTGTCAAAGAGCTATGGAACGCAGGTCGGTGTAAAACGCGTCGACCGCGTACGAAACACAACCCTTTGCTCTAAGATGGGCATAGCCGCTGTAGGGTATAAAAATGCCAACTTCAAGTGGGATTGGGCGGGCTATGCGAGTCGAATGCATCCCGACCGATGGGCTAAGGTCGTCACGCATTGGGTGCTGAAAGGCGGACGTCGGAATCGAGATAGATCCCGAAAAAGATAGCGTGACGATCTCGATGCATTTGACCCAGACTGGCTAAACCTAGTCCAGTATCAAACTGCTTGGAAAGATGTTAGGAAGGCCGTTGTCTAGCAGTAGGACAATATTAGGCTTAAAAAAAATTGCTCACAAAAGTAACCAGATTCTTACATATCTCTATTCAATTTTAGGTTCTTTTTACAATTTTTTTTATTTATGTATACTTACTATAAGGAGGAGATATTTTTTTTAATTGACCTGTGTTTCTTCAGGCGACTGATGGCGTTCACAATGCAACATGCAGAGTAGAAATATTAGTACGTGATGTTAACAATCACGCCCCTGTCTTCGATACAGATAAATATGATGCTGATATTTCTGAAGATGCTCCTATTGGTAAGTCTAAAATACATAAAAACAAGTTACGTACCAGCTACGACGTCTGACGAAAAATGTTGATTGTTTTGTACATTATTATAAGACAAGCCTTTGCCCGCGACTTGGTACGCGTAGAAGTCGCAAATGGGGATTGGACCAAAAAATTACGTTGTCCCATACAAACTTTGCCCCCCTTTTTTCCCCTAAGGGAGTAAAACAGGGCAAAGTAGAGTAGTAGAATTTCGGAAAATCCTTTCTTATCGGATGCCTACGTCATACAAAGAACACACCCTCCAAGTTTCAGGTCACTACGATCAGCGGTTTAGGCTGTGCGTTGTTCCGTCAGTCAGTCAGTCAGTCAGTCATTCAGGACAAAGCATTTTATATGTATAGAGATATCGATAATGTTATTTGAACGCTCTGTTAATGTTCAACCTAAAAATGTTCGAGAGTCACAGCCTACAAAACCACGTACATAATAAGTATATAATCGCAACTTCCTCACTGCTCAACTAGTTGAGCTGCTGAGCTCAACCAAATTGCTCAACTAGTTGTACAGTTGAGCAGTAAGACATAGTTTGAATTACTGAACATTTTATGTATGTCTACTTTACAAAAAGTTTCATTTAATTTCTCGCCACGTAAATGAAAAAAGATTCGTTCGAGGAATGTTCGAAGGAACCAACCATTGTACTAACAAAATTATGGATCTTTTGACATCTGAAAATAAATCAATCAATCAATTGTACTTCAAAATTAAAATATTAATACACTATTTAACTTAGATAGTTTTTATTCTTTAGGGACCGAAGTGGCAGCAGTGAGAGCAACAGATTTAGACAGTGGAATGAACGCTGAAATAAAGTACTCCATACAAAAAGGGGCTTTAGAATCCTTCGTCATTGACAACATTACCGGCGTTGTAACAGTATCTTCTAAACTAGACTATGATAAACGAAACACTTATAAGATACAGATTGTTGCTACAGATCTGGGTAAGAACTTCATCATATTATATCCTTTTATATCCATATAGATAATTGTTATTTTACCGTTTTGCTTTATATTGTTAGCCTTAAAAGACAATGACTAGTTATATAGTACATAAAACTAGGGGATGGGGGGCGAGGGTTCATTTGAGCACACTCGGAATTAATAGTGCTTGCGTCCATCCAGAAGATTTCTCCAGTCTACTTCCAGTTTAACAGTATACGTTGATTTTATCCTAGATACGTAAGTAAAGAGAACATAGATTTTTTTTATTTGTTTTTTGTAACGAATACTCAGAAAACATACTTAGGAGCTTGGGAAGTAACATAGGCACATGAGTAGAGATAGACATAGGTTACCATTCTCACTGGATCAGGACTTAGGCGGATGAAAATTTGGGACTCTGATACTGATCTAATAAAAATTTCAGGTATACCCAGCCTGACAGGTACAACTGAGCTAACAGTACATGTCATCAACGTGAACGACAAGCGTCCATACTTCACACCCTCTATACAACGCGCTGAAGTGTCGGCTGACGCTGAAATCGGAACTGAAGTGCATGATCTTATTGCTGTTGACCCTGATATCGTGGATAAGGAGCAGTTGATCTTTGAACTTAATGTTCGAAAAGTTATTCGAGCAGTCGATAAGAATGGGAAAGAGGTTTGTCCTTTTTTATACATTTCTAATTGATAATTATTGTGGTAGCAACCGCTTTCCAACTTTTCTGAGAGATTTTCTCGGCAAAGGTTCTTTCGGACATTTTGATAGAATTTCCGAATTTGATAGAAAAGAAAAACGGTACATGTACTCAATAATACTTAACAGCAGTTATCCATGAAATAATTAACAATTTAAATTTTAGATGAAATAAATTTTGCGTTTGGCCTCTAATTATGTCTTGTGGCCACGGAGAACGTGGGTAAAAATATTTATTTATTTTTCGTTGGAAACTGATCACGTCATCAGTGGATATAACTTGGCATGATCAGTAGCTAATTCCATCTGATCACGAGATCCGTGGATACAAACCGCTTAATGCACCATGAAAGTGTCGTATGTCCTAATATTATAGCTTACGACAAATTCCAGGTATCCGCCGAAGGTATCTTCGGTTCGTGGTTCACTGTTCAACACAATGGAACAGTGATTGTCTCACAGAAACTCGACCGTAGTAGAGCGGCAGTTTTGACTCTACCCCTCACTGTGACTGATGCTTCAGCACCTACTTTACAACAGGCTGATGGTAAGACAAGTGCTCCGAAACATAATTTGATTCGAGAATCTATATAGATTTTACTACATAATAGTAAATTCGTGAAAAATTACAGCTTATATGTCAAAAGCAGCATCTAGCCTCTAGCTAAGCAACTGAGCTTGTGTTATGATTTTATGGTAGTTAAAGCATTTAATCTAGATGATTTATACAGGGCCATCAACTTTAATCTATGCTATTTAAAGCGCTGTTGTGTCTAGAACACGTATTAGATAAATAAATAAATATTGCAGGCCCCAAGCTAAGTAACTAGATTTGTGTTATGGGTACTAGACAACGGATATACTACTTATACACTTTTGTTTTGTAAATACATACTTATAATACATAGAAACAACCAGACCACAGACAAATATCAAAGCATAAATACTTGTCTGAGGCGGGAATCGAACCCGCAACCCTGTTTTTGGCAGTCCGGCATGATGATCATTGTGCCAACTGAGCTGTTGAAGTTAGTTAGTTAGCTTAGTTAACCATGTCCAAGTCCAAGAACTTGCTAACATGTCTGGAGCAAACTAAGCCGCGTATTTTGTACCAATGATTTCTAAGAAAAATACATTACTGCGCAGCCGACCTTTGAAATAAAGTCGAGGTTTTTACCATTAGACAAACACCGCTCTCGTTAAAAAGCGAGTCGTTTACAAATATTCGTATTTTTTAATCTTGCAAAACAAATAACGTTTTCCTTCCCAGGTGAATTAATAATAACAATAGTGGATGTGAACCGTTTCGCTCCATTGTTCTCTGAGCCGTCTTATTACTTAAATTTCATTGAGGAACAACCAGTCGGATCTGTGTTAGCTACCTTCACGGCAACAGATAAAGAGACTCCTTTAGCTGCCATTGTGATACAACCGCCGAACCCGTACTTCGATATTGATAATAACACCGGTAAGTATCTATACATATAAACATACGTAGACATACGCATACATCTATCTATACATATAAAATGCTTTGTCCGGACTGACTGACGGATCAACGCTCAGCCTAAACCGCTGATTGTAGAGACCTGAAACTTGGAGGGTGTGTTCTTTGTATGACGTAGGCATCCAATAAGAAAGGATTTATCGAAATTCTACCAATATGAGGGTGAAAAAGGGGGCAAATTTTGTATGGGACAACGTGATTCCTTGGTCCTTTTCCGACTTCTACGCGGACGAAGTCGCGAGTAAAAGCTATTTCATACATAAACACTTTAATTGTACCTACTATAAAATCTACAAAAAAATCCTATCCTTCCTTCTACTATCTGGACATCTACACGAATTTGAATTAATATTACTCCCAGGGATTCAATATATATTCATTGAATCCCTAGGAGTAATATAGGCTTTTGATCCCGTAATTCCCCCAAGGTCTTGACTTGCGCTGGTAAAACTACGGGGCGCCGGTAATATACCTAATCCAGGTCTCCAGCTATTAACATACCCAGTTTAATAGCAATCGGCCCAGTAGTTATTGCGTGAAGAAGTAACAAATAAGAATAGGACAAAAAAATGATTCACGCATCTAATACCTTTTTAAACCTTTTTATTTTTTTTCAACAGGCGTAGTAAAATCAACGCAACGCATTGACTATGAGAAAATAAAGTACATAAACTTCACTCTTATTGCTTACGACTCTGGAGTACCCCAAAGGTCAACAACAGCTGGGGTAACTGTTGAAATTATGAATGCCAACGATGAGGAACCGAAGTTTGCGACCGAGGCTTACGATGCTGCTGTCGATGAGAATGCACCAGGAGGGACAAGAGTCGTCACTGTCACTGCCGTTGATAAGGACGAAGGTAATTTACAAATAATAAGTCAGCGTTTGATCACTATCTAATCTGCATCGGTATGTATTGCAGCCACCGGGCTGACATACTTGGCAACCCAATAACACTCCAAAAAGTGTGCAAGGACCCGAAGAGTATTCTTCGCTTCTGGTCAGAGCTGGGTTGGTTGGAGTAGCAGTCGAAGATCACGCGCAAAGGGCAAACTGATGCCTAAGTGCGGAATTCGGAACCTCCAACGTGAACCTGAACTTGACTAGTATCACACCTGCCTGATTGTAGGTGACGATGTGGTCTAAGATGTAGCAGCTTTCTTAAAACATACCTGTTTACTCGCTACTTGAAGACGGCCATTGTAATTGATTCTTTCCGAAATGATGCAAACGTTTAGTGGAATTTCAACCATGAATTGTCGCATATCAGTTTGCCTTGTAAATGACGAAAGAATGAAGATGCCTAAATTAGGTCGTGAAATTCTGTTGCACACTTCCTAAAATGTATCCGTCAAAAGACCGACAAACTTGCCACCTTGGAGCGATGTAAAGAGCAAATTCTAGTCGCGCGTTGAAGCTGTGACTCACACATTTTTCCACTGTATATTTATGCGAGATCAATAAACATAATATACTCACAATGGCTCAAATGAAGAGGCTAACTGCGGAAGCAGCCCCGTTAAACTAAACATAATATACTATTTATACCTTCGTTTTGCAGGAGAATTCGGCGAAGTAACCTACAGCCTATCCGGCGAACATTCTGATTTTTTCACAATCGATCCCAAAACGGGAGTAGTTACCGTAGCTGAAGGCGCGGATATTGACCGCGAAAATACAAGTGACATCTGGCTTAGAGCTATCGCTACTGATAATGCGCCTGCTCAACTTAAGAGATCTACTAGCGTACCGGTAAGTTTGATAGTTCTTAGAGACAAATTACACAGGACATTACACACAGCGCCATCTAGCACATGCTAAGCAACTACGTGTTATAGTATCAAGATAAGTGTTGAATAGAATTCTTATTAAATATTTCATTTTGGTTTTAAGGAGTGGTATAGTGGTTTTTAAAGGTGAGGGTGTGATCAGAGAGAGCTCCCCATTTTCATACTTTTGCCAGATATTATGTTACTACCGATTCGCCATATTATAAACACAAACTTTGGTGCTGACTATCGTTAAAATTATGAAGGAATACATTAGCAAGATTATCAACATCCACCATTTTATAGACTCAAATTTTTTAGACTTTGCTTTCAGTATAATCGCAATTAAGATCCCATAATAGGCTAATTTATTATACTATTCTAGCTGCACATAAAAGTCCGGGATGTAAACGACCACCCTCCAGTATTCAGTCAGAAGGTTTATAAGAGTACGATATCGGAAAACTTGCAACTGAACCCTCCCGCTGCGATATTACAAGTGAGAGCCGAAGACAAGGATGAGGGAGATAACGGAAAAGTCGAATATAAGATCACGGAGCAGAGCGAGCCTGGTAACTGTTCAATATTTATTTTAATTATTATTATTGACGACCCAGTTGGCACAATGGTCTCCATGCCGGACTGCCAAACACAGGGTTGCGGGTTCGATTCCCGCCTCAGACAAGTATTTATGCTTAGATATTTGTCTGTGGTCTGGTTGTTTCTATGTATTATAAGTATATATTTACAAAAAAAAAGTATATAAGTAGTATATCCGTTATCTAGCACCCATAACACAAGTCTAGTTACTTAGCTTGGGGCTAGATGGCGATGTGTGGAATGTCCTGAAATATATATATTTTGGTTAATACCTGTGGTATTAACAAGTTTTTTTTTCACATACTGTATATAGTGATTCTTAATTCGAAATCTGTATGGTCCCTGCAATATACAACGGAATTCCCAAATCATTATGTCAATTATGTTAGAGTTCAAGCGGGCTGTCAACAAGGCTTAACAAGGCTTAGGTATCATTCAATTTGACATAGTTTTTTTTCTATCCGTGACTTATTAATTAATTATTCTGTTTTATTTTTATTACTTTCAATGCTTTTAAAATTATTGTATTAGTACCTATTGTTGACATTGGATTAATTATTGGACATTATACTTTTGTGCATGCTAAGCTGCATAAAAGTATAAAATGCTTGTGAAATATGCTATATCTTTATGTGACATCTTTGTGCCATATTTCGAGCAAATAAATGACAATCATTCATTCATATTTTCTACAGGAATATTCACAGTAGACCCTTCAACGGGTATCATATACCCGTCTCGCTCTGTCACCGGTGGCTCCACCTATCAGATCCAAGTATCGGCAACGGACGGTGTTTTCACGGACACAGCCCGCGTCGACGTCACAGTGTTGAGTGTTAACAAGCATAGCCCTGTGTTCCTGGAGCCGCCGCCTGATGTTAGACAGTTGGATATACCGGAGGTAACAATAATGCTAAGTTGTGTTTTTGGGGCAAAATGTTATTTTTTTTAATGAAAAACCGGTTTCAACCGCGTAAATCTGGTTCGCATGAGAATTTCGGGATAAAAAATGTCTATTGAAGATGAAACAGCTTTTAATCGCGTGAATTTAGGCGATAAAGCCCTGATAGTAAAAAAAATAATCATCTAAGCCTTAATCGTATAAGTGTAAAGAATCCTAGAGATTGATCTCGTGAAAATACCTAATATTTGTTTGTGGCAACATAAATACATATTCTGTGAAAAATTCCTGTCTACCTATCACGGTTCAAGAGATACAGCCTCATAACAGACGAACAGATGGACGGACAGTGAAGTTTTAGTAGTTTTAGTGGTCCCCGTTTTTACCCTTTGGGTACAGAAATCTAAAAAGCTATCATGACATTTATTTCTACTGATAATAAAAATCTTCTATTACAGAACGCAGCCCAAGCTGACTACCTAATAACCACGATAAAGGCAACCGACGAAGACACTGGTGAAAACGGCCGCGTTTCATACTACCTCAAAGTTGACAACCAAAATGTTGGCGAAACGCCGGAGTTTAGCCTTGACAAAGATACTGGAGAGTTACGGACTAAGACATTCTTGGAAAGAGAATACAAGTCAGAGTATCAGGTAAATTCATCATTAAAAAAAAATTTATCTCATAAAATAGAGTAATATAATCCCGTCGTTTATTAAATATTGAATTTCGCAAAATCCCTTACCCAAAAAGTCTTAGTGAGCACCTACGTCATAAAAAGAACCCCCATGCAAAATTTGAGACTCCTAGCACTTGTAGTTTTTGAGATTTCGTGATGAGTGAGTGAGTGAGTCAGTGATTTTCCCTTTTATATATATAGATTTAGTTATCTGAAGTACTTCTTAGTTTTAGAGTTTTACATTGTTAAACATGTCGCTCTAGTGTCTGACTAGCATTTGCCCGCGACTTCGTCCGCGTAGAAGTTGAAAACTTGAAGTAAATTGGGCCAAAAAATCACTTTGTCCCATACAAACTTTGAACCCCATTTTTTCACCCCCTAAGGAGTAGAATTTCGAAAAACCCTTTTTTATCGGATGCCTACGTCATTCATACAAAGAACACACCCTCCAAGTTTCAGGTCTCTACGATCAGTGGTTTAGGCTGTGCGTTGATCCGTCAGTCAGTCAGTCATTCAGGACAAAGCATTTTGTATGTATAGATTTATATAATTTCGGCTAATTTACCTACCTACTACATATTATTAAAAACATATTAAAAAAAACTGGTTTTCCTTTACTACTCTTTGAGCAGTTAGAAGTCCGAAAATACTTCTTCGTTTTTATGTCCAAGTACCTAAGTTAATTATTTTATTAAGAGGAAAGGGTACGGGGCGCTCTCTCCATACAAACGTAGTCGACTGTTTCCTCCCTGAATACTAACACTAGAGCAAATATTTTTGTTACATAAAAATTAATACTGCCATGACCACGCCCCTATGTTTTGATTTTTTTTTTTGTTTTTAAATGGTAATTTCTATGATAATTAAAAAATGAAAAAAAACCAATACATAGGGGCATAGTCATGGCAGTTATAGGTTTTACGCAACAAAAATATTTGTGCTAGTGTCATACAGGGAGAAAACAGTCGATTATGTTTGTATGGAGAGAGCGCCGGTTTCACCTTAACATTTTGTATGAAGAGTCTAGTCACTTACGATACAGGGAATCCTAGTGTGGAGACTTGAGGAATACATTAAGTATAGTGTACCTATTTAGATCTAAGATTTATTTCTTGTACTTACTGAATAAATAAATAATTTGTATTTGTAAATTGTTTAAAATAGTCTCATCTACTTTACTCACAGTTAGTGATAGCAGCAGTAGATAATGGAACACCTGCACAATTCGAAAGCCTTCGACTCCTGACCGTGGTTTTAGCGGACGACGATGACAACGCACCTAAATTCCAACAAGCTAGTTACCTATTTACGGTTAGAGAGAATTTACCGTCTGGAATTATCATTGGTAAGTTACTTCACAAGAAAAACTTTTAACAAGATACATATCAGGT
The DNA here is from genome assembly GCA_951213275.1 of Idaea straminata. Taxonomy (NCBI): domain Eukaryota; kingdom Metazoa; phylum Arthropoda; class Insecta; order Lepidoptera; family Geometridae; genus Idaea; species Idaea straminata. The sequence goes on from OX577857.1 coordinate 3,818,122, forward strand.
TTTGAACGTAAAGAAGAATCATCTTAATTGGTTGAGTCGTCTTCTAGTAAGCGGTGATCATACATAAAAATGATTAGAAATGAAGTGGCAATGGGCGAAGCATGTAGCTCGTAGAACTGATGGCCGTTGGGGCCAAAAAGTCTTAGATTGGACACCACGTACCAGAAAGCGCAGCGCAGAACGGTCTTCAACTAGATGGACGGACGACTTAATTAAGGTCGAGGGAAGTCGTTGGACGCAGAGAGCATGCGACCGATCGCTCTGGAAGTCTTTGGGGGAGGCCTATGTTCAGCAGTGGACGTCCTGTGGCTGATATGATGATACATAAAAAATAATTCCGTTTCCGTTTTTTGTTTCATCGATTCAAAATACATGAAAACGTAATTGTGTATTGCGTGTTATGTTTTTGTAAGAATCCGCTAGTAGTCAAATATCTGGCACAGGATTCGGAACCGCCAAATCCCAATTTTTTTTATGGGAGCTAATTAAAAGTATACAAAATTTGTTTTTATTTGCAGGCTCCGTTAAAGCGACAGACAAAGATTCAGGTGATAACGGTAAAGTTTACTATCACATTTTGGAAGGCAATCAAGAAGGAGCTTTTACTTTGGATAGAACACAAGGAATACTCAGGGCTAACATCAGTTTTGATAGGTGAGACACTCACAGACACTACAAAGTACTAAGTATTGGTGTACCTAGTCTTCTAAGTATTGGTACGGCTTTTAAAATGTTTAAAGTTCCAATGTCTTAGGCCAAAATCCGTCCATTAGTGTTATTAAGTCTTTAAGTTCAGAATTCATATAAAATCACCTATTATGGGGTGCTTTGGATCAATAAGAAATTTCATGATTTAATATTTTAGTTTAAAAATGCACACCACCATCACTAAAACATGTAGCGTCAAAACGATCTGTTAGTTTTTTTAAGAAATAAAATTCTTTAATTACCTACTTTTTAATTTTGCAGAGAAAAGCAATCGGAATACGCTTTCACTGTGTACGCAAGTAACAACCCGATATTAGAACACCCTGCTGACATTCTGAATTCTATTGACAACGGCACAGAGGCTATGGACGGCAGCGTAGCGGCTGTTAAAGTCAATATTTTAGACGAAAACGACAACGCACCAAAGTTTCAACAAAGTATTTATTATGCTGGTGAGTGTTATTCAAGTACATGGAAGATGTGTGTTTGTCATCTTAAGTACTAGCAGCGCTCTGCGGTTTCACCCGCATTACTCCCGATCCCATAGGCTTATCGGGATCAAAAGTAGCCTATGTTACTTCCATTGAACCAATGTATCCTCATATCAAGTTTCATCAAAATCGGTCCAGTAGTTTCAGGGCCTATATGTTACATACAAATAAAAAACAAAAACATACACGTTAACGAACGCTCGGCCGTACATGGTAAGCGGAGTGGGGGTTGTTAGGTTTTATTTTCGTTACGGAATTTCTTGATTCAGTCGCCGCGCTCAAAGCCCGCGGTAAAAACTATGCAATAGCTTAAAAATCTTTCATCTTTATAATATAAGTATAGATCAAATGATACAAGATTGTTACAAAGATAGCTGTGAAGAAAACTTAGGGATAGGTAACTCATCGTAGAGCCGCGTCCAAGTCAAGCGTTAAAATTAGTACCATTGGACGACCTAACGAGGTCAGCAATGCTGTGCTGTTGCTGTTGCAAGCCATTGGTCAAATATAATTTAGCTGAACCTTTGACACACCTTTTAGAAGAAGAGACTTACACCCATATTCTTAGTCATTACCTCGAACATTCCTCGACTCAAACTCAATCGAGGAAGCCTCGAAAGTCCCTCGGCGGCATCCTCGAAATCGGTATTGTTAGACGTCCCTCGAACCTTTCCTCGACTGAGGAAACTCGGTCGAGTGGAGGTGTGACGTAACAGGTGACGTCATTATTTCGAGAAGATTTTTTTTTTTTTTTTTTTTTTTCTTTTATTATGGCGTCGCACGTGTGCATTTAGCCAGTGTCAAGTTATATTTTGCATCAAATTATGACCCGATTTTTCATAAATCGGGCCTAAAGTGTTTCAATACAGTCAAAGTCGTCATAGTCCGTCAAGTCAGGGGATATAGTAAAGCGGTGGCAAGTTTACCATAACCTTAATAGGAGATTTGGAGGCAACGTGAAAACTGCATGTTTGACACTGATTTTTACTTTCACTACACTTGTGCACTTTCACAGAACTAAATTGAATAACATTCCACCAGAATTATACAATTCAACTCGGGTTACATCTAAGTTTCATGAAAATAAAACTGCAGCACGACATGTTGTTAACTCGTTCCCGCCAAAACACCCGCCTTCCGAGAAGATTTTATTGCTATTATGTTGGCCACCACGAATTATTGTCTATTTAACTGTCAAAATTTGTGACATTGACAACTAGCCAACGTATATCCGCTTGTTGTTTGTTTATGTACCTACCAAAGTATATAGGTAAGTAGGTAGGTAATTGAGTTAGCAAAATACTTAGCTAGATAGATACCGTAATGTACAAATTAATGTAGAGATTTTGTGATTTGCGTCTTAACTGAAACAATCCTGTAGCATAAAACTTTAGGGCCACTACCAATTGCATTATTGGCGGCACAGGCAGCCCTCAATTATTACCACTTGATGTAAAAGTTAATAAGGGAAAAATAATTTGAAGCATTGTTTGTTTGGCAAATCTAAACCTTTTGCGAAACTCATAATTGCTGAAAAGTTCTAGGGGATTTGTAGCGTCGCGAATATATTGTCGGGCCGGATAAGTGTATGGCTCGTCATACACGTAAACAATAAACTTTTTAAAATCCATAAAATCACTCATTTTTAACAAAATAAATAGAAAATAAACACACTTTCGCGTTGAGGAAGCTTTCAAGGTAGGTCGTGAGGTACCTTGAGTTTGACAGTTCTCTCCTCATCTCAAACTCGACTCGAGTGAGGAGATTCTCGAGTGGAGGACGTTTTTTATCAACTATGAATACGAATCTGTTGAGTAGAGGTCGGGTCGAGTCGAGGAAGTCTCGAGGAAACGACTAAGAATATGGGTGTTAGGTTGTGTGTTTATTTGACTTGTACAACTTTAATGAATAGAATTCACATAAAATGGGTCCCAAATTATAAAATTTAATTCAACACACCTACACTCGTTAAGTTTAAATTGAAAAGAATAAGATACAATTTTTTCTCTTTGAAACTCTGAATTTCACTTTTAAATCCATATTAAGTAAAGCTTTTTATTCAAAAGGTATAAAGCACACAGCTCGCATCAATGAGCCTATCATATCAGTTGTGGCTGAGGACCCAGACCTAGCAGAGAACGGAACCCTGACGTACCTGGTGGCAGCTTCGAACCTGTACAAATTTGGGGCTTCAGTATCCAGCGGCAGTGTGGTGCCTTCTCCTTTTAATACTACACAAGAAGGTGACTATCTATACATAGAAAATGCATTGTCCTGACCGACTGATTTACGGATCAACGCATAGCCTACTACTAATATTATAATGTGAATGTTAATATTATTTAAAAAAAAGTACTTATATAAGTTTATATCCGTTGTCTAGTCACCATATCACAAGCTTAATTGCTTAACTTGACTTGACCAGATAATAAGTACATAAATAATAAATATTGCAGGACATTCCACACATCGCCATCTAGCCCCAAGCTAAGTAACTAGACTTGTGTTATGGGTGCTAGACAACGGATATACTACTTAGATACTTTTTTTTTTGATTTTGTAAATATATACTTAAAATACATAAAAACAACCAGACCACAGACAAATATCTAAGCATAAATACTCGTCTGAGGCGGGAATCGAACCCGCGACCCTGTGTTGGCAGTCCGGCATGGTGACCATTGTGCCAACTGGGTCGTCGCTATGGCGCTATTGTGTGTACGATGTCCTCAATTTTTTCATTGTAGGTGTACTAATGACGGCCCACTACATGTCTGAATACAATCAGGATCGATTCGTGTTAGATATCATAGCGCAGGAGGCAGCACCACCGTACAGGCAGGCTAAAGCACAAGTCTATGTGAGTACTAGTTTCAATCACAAAATGCGTCCATAAAAACCTTATTTTGGTTATTCTCATCGCCTCGACTCTCATCGTCACTTTCGTGGGCAATTTTAATACTCATTATTTGAACTATTTTTGTCTTTACAAAAATAGTTCAAATAATTCAACTTGTAAAGCCTTTTGCTTTACATTTAGTCTTATAAGTTGCTTTACAACAGAAATACCCATTTTGCACTAATAAATGGATATCATATCTGATTATCCGCTTATCTGTATGTTTGTCTATATGTCGGTATGTCTGATGGTATGGCGGTACACCTGATGGTAAGTGATGATGTAACCTCCTCATTCGTGACTTGAGGACCCCAAAATGATACGTCAAAAAAGACAGCCGTAGGCAACTGATTCCATTCCCTGGTAGACCTAATAATGACGAATGAAATGCATAGCGTAAGTGGGATTTCCACCAGCTGTAAAAAAACAAGTTTCTTTCAACTTTAACAAGTGTAAAAGTGAAGTGAATGTGTGCAAGTGTAGTCCTAATGTGTATTTTTTTGTGATAATGGCATGAAATTTCAGATTTGGATAATAGATCGTTCATCGCTTATCCGTATGGTGGTATCTCGAGGCTGTTCATCATCAGTGACAGGTGTCCAGCAGCGACTCGCGAAAGCAGGAGATGCTCTACTGGTCATGGGTAGACGATTACCATTGGTTCAAGCTGATAGAAGATACGACGATTGGTAAGTGTTTGGGTAAATTTAATTTTATTTCATTAAATTTAGAGTTACTGGTTTGGATTTAATGAGTATGGTAAAAACAAAGTGGTTGCATCTACTAGATATTGATGTTATGTCCCTTATGTCCCTCTTAGTCTATAAGCTGATCGTAGGCAGTTGCATTAATTCGTATTTTCTTAAAAAATGCACTATCAGATTAAATGTTGCAAGTACCGTGTTTGCGAGTTGAAATTACACATTTAAGCATTTTTACAGATTTGCGAAAATGACGTGTTAAGTAGACTCGTCTCACAATTTACTTGAATTGAAGTATAAACATGTGCAAATAAGTACTAAAAAAGAGCCTAAATTACAATAATATTTTTACACGTGATACGAAAGAAAAAGAAAGAACCTGTTAGACAAACAAACTAACACAACTACGTTTCAAACAACAAATAACAACCAAATAACATAAACTTTCCTCTTTTTATTCCAGGTGTGAAATCCACCTACACGCAGTTGACCCATCGACCTACCAAGTGTTACCTGTAGAGAAAGTTTTGGAAACAATCGACGCTAAGTACGACGAATTGAAGGACGCTTACCAACAATACGGGATTGAGACTATTATTGCTGCTAGCGCTGTTTCTAAAGGTAAAACTACTTAAATCAAACCAATCATGCACTTTAATTAAACCAATCCTGCACTGTAATCAAAACAATTGTTCAGTTTTTCAACCAATTGTGGATTTTAGTAAATAACTAATCGCCCAATTTGATCACTAAATCACGTACTTAATGAACCAATCTTGTACCTTGATGAACCAATCATTTTAATTTTGAGTTAAATAATATTTGACATTTTTTCAGCTCCCGACAGCTTCGATCCAGCTCTGGCAGCTTTAATAGCTCTCTTAATAGTGCTGTTTACTGGCATTGTTACATTTATTGTCGTCTGCGCTTGTTTGAAGCACTGGTAAGTAATAGTAGTCTATTCCATCAAGTTCTCAAACCCATCTATTTTGAATTTAGAATTATTTTCCTACTTCGTTGCGCCCCGCGGTTTTAATCTCGAGTTCTTCACCAGAATCATGATCAAACGCAGCTTATAATAATATGTATCCTATCTACATACCAAGTTTTCTCGCAATGGGCAATCGCAATAGTTTATGCATGAAAGAATAACATACATACTGATACACAAAAATGATGGCATGGCAATACTTAAGCATATACACAAATAGAAAAAATATAATTACCTAAATTCTCCATTTTCTAGATTTTCTTTTGATATTATTTTATGAAATAAATGTGGAAACGATATATTATTATAACCATTTAAAGTCACTTGTTTTTCATTGGCTTCATCAGCATCTGACGCCATTACACAGAAACTCCAAGAACCTAACCTCCTTGCAAACAAGTAATTTTTGTTCGAAGTTTTACCATTATTGTTTTCACATAATAGACTTAGGATTGGGATGGCATTGGGATACTCATCTTTATATATTGTTTCAGGGTAATACCCCCACCATCGATGCAGTCCAGCAAAGGTGACAGCTTAGCACGACGTCGTATTTTAGAGGAGCTATCGACGACTGAAAACCCTCTATGGTTGGAGACAAAATTGAGACCTTACGAGGAACAAGAACTCACTATGAACGTGTTCGGAGACCAGAATGAACAGGCCAACGCTGAAGCAGTTCAGGTATTAGATATTTCAAAGTCATGCTTCTTTAAGTGTAGAACCTACCTGCATTATTTTAAACCGATTTAAAATAGGGAGAATTTCTTATCATCAGCATATCAGCCACAGGACGTGCACTGCTGAACACAGGCTTCTACCAAAGACTTCCAAAGCGATTGGTCTCATGCCCTTTGACCTCCCCGCGACCTTAAAAAGTTCTTATAATACTATTATTGGATAGAAGTAGGTAGTGCTGTAATTGCAACACGCTGGCACGTAGATGTTTCACATAATCCACTGTTACTGCAACCCTGGTACAGCTTACCTCTTTTTCCAGCCGGACAACACTTACGCCACTATACAAGGCAGTCGAACGACAGAACGGTTCGGTGACTACGCCACGCTCGGTGGAGACTCACCAACACCTTTGGAAGCTGCTTTAGGATTTCAGGTTAGATCCTAAGTAATTCTTATCTGTTTTAAAAAATTCTGCGTAGTACTTACATTAAAGCTTCGGTGCTACACACGATTTACAACATAGATTTACAACGATCTCTGTGGCGCAGAAGGGTTCGATTCCCGCCTCAAAAAATAAACAAATAGAAGATATTTTTTTTGGTCTGAGTTTATTTACAAAAAAAAAATTGCGCAGCTTGTGGCCAGATGGCGCTGTGTGACATATCCCTTAATATTTATATATTTATTCAAAATGTAACTTTTCTATTTCAGGGTAGCACATTTAAACCTCCATCTCCAGACACGCCGGAGCCACCTCCCAGACCTTCAGGAATGGGTGCACTATGACATGAACGTTAGTCATTCTAAAGTAAGCTTTAGTTCCTTAGATTTACAGCCCCTTTTGCCTTGAAAATTACTGTAGAGTTGAAATGAGAAAATGAGGCACCTTTGTGCTTTGTATATTATTTATTAAATGGTTTTTTTCTTGACAGTTCATGACAGCTCATGAACTTAATAATTTTGGTCATTTTGTTTTTTTTTTTTAAGAAACATGTAATAGCTTGCATACATGAACTATGCATGCATGCGTAATAGGCAATGGATACATTGAAATGACGATAAGTTTAAAAAAAAATGACAACCTGAATACAGGATTATTATGTAGAACGACTGCTTTATACACAATTTTGACTGTCATATATTCTAAAATAGTTGATGAATTTCAAATATACCAGCCGCCAAAAAATGCGTCCTATCCCTTCATATCTGTTTTTAAATTCGGAACCTTTAGTATTCCACAAAATAATTGTTTTTATGCTTGTTTATTATTAAATAAAAAATTGATTATACCCTTGTAAGTTTTGGAGTGAAGCTACTTTTTAATTAAACCGTGAGTGGGTCGTTTTTTTTGGCGGTCAGAGTATTTATAAAATGATTTTTTTGAACTAAATTTAGTTTAGATATTTGTAAATAAGTAGCCGTAGTAGCATGTTGCCAATGTGTTATAGATTTCTCTACGCGGTTTGCCAATATATGGCGTTACTTGTAGCATTAAAGCGCCCTCTGTGCAAAAACTTGAACTAAGTCTGATTTTTTTAATCCGTTACCAATTCCATAATACATTGACAACGTCCTTTTATAAAAGCAAATTAAGAATCTCATATCTTAGCCACTAAATTAAATATATTAATTTAATCATTTTATAAGCAATAAGTACTATATTGCCATATTTTTATAAAAGTTTTAAAGATTGTAAGACCTTTAAAAAATTATGGAAAAGAAAACTTAGGGTAATAGGGACCATTTTATTCATATTTTGTGATAAAATTTAAATCATTTTATAGTGTTAGAACGCATCTTACTATTTATATTTTTTCTATTACATTCCACAAAAATATACTATTGAAAGTCTGTTTGAAAGACTTGAATTTATAGATAATTTTACTATAAATATACAACATTAAGAGGGTACCCAGGTATTTATTTCCCCATAAAAATGTATTCCCCTTTTTTTCCTGAATAATATATTTAGAGCAATCCTATTTGTTCTAAAAAATAGGTTAACGCTATTATCTTTTAAGTTATTGCATAGCTTTTATCGCGGGCTTTGAGCGCGGCGACCGAATCAAGAAATTCCGTAACGAAAATAAAACCTAACAACCCCCACTCCGCCTATCATGTAGCTCGGCCGAGCGTTTGCTTAACGTGTATGAATATGGTAAGACTGTACGAAGCTCGCACGATGAAATTTTTATATTATGACTTTGATGGAAATATTTCCTTCAGTAATTAGGTTTCGGAATGTAGGTTCCATGTATACAGACACCTAGGTTTAATAAAAAAAAAAAACAAGAAGGAAATAGGAGAATACATTTTAGGTACTCTCGTAAGTTTTATTATAAATAAAAACTCAATGTATACTTATTTATTAGGTACCTATATGTTGTAAATAGTTTTTTATACAAATTAATCTAAGTAAAGAGAAAGTATTACAAGTTATTAACAAGAAAAAAATAATAAAAAAATCTTTGTTATTTTCATAAGTTTCGTTTTTATTTATGCATAACTTCTAACCCAAATAATAAGCAAATAATCTATGCACGACTGTTTCACTCATTTCTGACTACTTGCTTAATTATTACGATAAAAAAGCTAGGTACATGAAAACATCTAAATATCTTCCCAGTATATTATTTATCACTTGCATTTGAATCTCCGAAGTGAACGCTTCGGCATTGTTTATTGAAACTGATTTTCGTGTGTTTATCGTTGATTCAAAAATCAAAAATCAAGAATCAAGAATATTTATAGAAAAACTGTGTACATAAGATGACAAATTTTAGTAGGTAGGCATCAACAGTTTGTCCATCCCGGACATACAATAATGAGTTACATAAGTAACTTAATTTATACTAAACTAGCTGCGTCCCGCGGTTTCACCCGCGTAAGTCCCGATCCCGTGGGCATATTGGGATAAAAAGTATCTTATGTCCGTCTCCTGGCTCTAAGCTACCTCCCTACCAATTTTCACCCAAATCTGTTCTGCCGTTCTTGAGTTATAAGTAGTGTAACTAACACGACTTTCTTTTATATATATAGATACAAAACAAAATATTGAGCTGCCATATCAAGCTCATGTATCTAGTAAAATATATAATAAAACTAATGACTAAAATTTGAATAATATAACGATACTTTGCAATAACATTAATTATTTATACAAGTATTTAATGCTTCTATTCATAAAAAAGATACAGAAACCACTCTGATTTAACTAACTAAGCATTGCAGGATATTATACACATCACATCCCTAAATTAAAATACTTTTTAGGGTTTCGTACCCCAAGGGTAAAAATGGAATCCTATTATTAAGACTTCGTTGTCCGTCCGTCCGTCTGTCTGTCATCAGGCTGTATCTCATGAACCATGATAGCTAGAGTTAAAAATTTCACAGATGATGTATTTCTGTTGCCGTTATAACAACCTACTAAAAACAGAAAAAAAGTACTTTTTTTTAATGTTTTTAATAATTTTTAGTTATTTTCATGTTTACGATTTTGTTTGGCAATATTTTTTTGTTAATTATACTCCCAAAAGGCCAAGCAAAAGACTTTTGACCTATACAGCCTCGTCTGACATACAATATTTTTAGGGGTTTTTGCTTGATATTAATTGGGGTTAAAAACAGAATGTAATGGTACGGATCCCTTTGTGCGCGTGTCCGACTCGCACTTGACACCAGTTTTTTTAGTTCTTAGTTTTCAATTCATAACATTTGTTCAATGTGTCCATGACAGATCGCACTTTATCTAAATAAACTGATAGTTGATCCTTTAAGCATTCTTTGAGGTTCGATATTGAAGACGTGAAATGTAAGTAGAGTTCTCCCATCGACTCTAACTTTAGCAGAATAAGTCTTTGGATGACGTTATTGTAGTTGTCTTGCTCCATCTGTAATATTATTAGGTTTATTACAGAACTTTTACCAATCGCTAAAACATTTTCCCCCTTATTCCAAAACGAGGTTTAAGGTTAGTCCGAGATGTGGATTTAAACCTTAGATTTAGATACAGATTTACTCGTGAACTATAGTCTAAACACTATCCCTATATAATCTATAGGGGTAGTATTTAGACTATAGTCTATACCTACATATAAAATGCTTTGTTCTGAATGACTGACTGACTGACGGATCAACACACAGCCTAGACCGCTGATCGTAGAGACCTGAAACTTGGAGAGCATGTTTCTTGTGTGACGTAGGCACCCGATAAGAAAGGATTTTCCAAAATTTGTAGTGGACAACGTGATTCCTTGGTCCATTTTCGACTTTTACGCGGCCGAAGTCGCGTGCAAAAGCTAGTTCCCTATATAATCTATAGGGATAGTGTTTAGACTATAGTTCACAAGTAAATCAATGTCTAAATCTAAAGTTTAAATCTACATCTCTTGACTATCATTAAACTTTTGGAATAAGAGGGTTTGTGTCTCCATCCATTTTCCTCTATTAGACGTCCTCATCGTTTACATCCACCTGTCTCATATCCAATCTCACACCGTCCATCTTTCTTTTTCTAAGGTTCTTTTTTCCCTTCATCCCTCTACATTCATACTAAATAACTAGCTGTCACAGCAAAATTTGTTTTGCCATTTACAAAAAAATGTTCGATTCTCAGACCTAACGAATATACACAAAAAATTTCATACAAATCGGTTCAGCCGTTGAGGTGGTGTTTGGTAATTAACACCGTGACACGAGAATTTTATATATTATAAAGAAAGAATTTAGCATACCGAAAACCGTTAAAACGATACCCATTAACAAAATTGGAGATACAAGTATGGTCCGATTCGAATTCCATCCACTAAAATGCCTATTAGAGTCACAGTAGGACCTACTCAGAATATATTTATAGTCATTTTTATTTCATAAAACATGGGTTTACAATTATGGTAATAAATTTAAAATGGTAGGGAGAAGCAACATTTTTATACACTTACGTATTGAAAAAGACAATTTTCAAAGGCATCTAAGTCATCGGGATCACTTTCTTTGCAATTCTTCACTAAATATCTGTAGCCTCTTCTCCATCTTCGCATCTTGGAAAAAAACCATTAAACTCAGTAAGTACCTACATTTCCATAGAATGTCAGACTCCCTCTTGCAATGCATTTGGACATACCTCTTTTTCCACTTGTGCAACTTTTTGTATCATTTCTCCATCGTCCAAAGTGGAGGTAGTCAGACATTCGCTCTCGTTCTTATAATAATCCTTTTCTGATTTTCTTATTTGTCTTTTGTGTATATTCAGGCATTCGATCCACTAGAAGCAAGATATAAACACGCTGTATTTAGTCATGTCATGTGTATGATGGATAACGTAAAATTAGGTCATGGTTTAAAAATATTTAACGTAGTTGTGCAAGGCCATGATTTGAAAAAGATCTGTGGTCATGAAGATATCTCCGGAAGGCAGAAAAATGTAAGAAAATCTGCTAAATCTGTTAGAATCGTTTCATAATGTGCTCAAATTGCGAATCGAGAGATTTAATAAGCTATGTTTCAAAAACCAGTTAGAATACGTAGGTACCGATTATATAGGTATACCTATGTATTTGACATAGTAGAAGTAAGATCCACTGGGCCGCGGCGCTGAAAAGAACAAAAGCTGATGGTCGGGATGCTTAATGCAGATGACGATGAAGTATATTAGACCATCTTCTAGGAGATAGATTGGCCGTGGTTGTAAACGACCCTAGGTTTTGGTTGTTCACGGATTTAGGAGGTCTTAGCGTAATCTATGAATAAAAAATGTGGTTATGATATATGTTAACACCTGACGAAAACTGAAGAGAAAATTACAGCGTTGGGAGAAGTTGCTCGAAGCGCCACCGCCGGTAATGCGGCATTACGTCGCAGCCGCCAATGAGTACACATACATAATTTTTCATCATCAATTATTATTGTGGATTACTTCATCGCCTCTAAGACCGGCGTGATCAATATAGGTATTCTATCTAACAGGAAAAATAACATCGTTTGCAGAACGTCGGTAGGTATGTTAAAAATGTCTATACAGTTGACGATGTCTTGAGTGTTAAACCGACTTACTTCTGCACTGTTCTCCGTTCTTTTAAAAATATGCTCCTTATGTTTGGCCACCTGGAGCCTGTATTTCGTGGTCAAGTTTATCCGTTTCAGTTGGAACTCTGATGTCCATGAATTCATTAGTATTCTATCCTCTTTGTCCAATCTCAGGGATGAATTCAAATTCTGTTCATAGGTTTGTATCGTTGCGTGTTTGTTGTTGATCTTCTGAAAATAATGTGTTAAGATGGTACCAACCAATGAAAAAATTATGTCATTTTTAGTAAAAAAAAACCTAATATATCACCGATATGTGTTGTTGTTTTGTCTTTAACTTGTAAAGAACGTGTTTGTCTGTGAAACTATATTAAATACTTTTCCCTTTGTCTAAATTTTACGTTAGAGTTTCTTTGGTGTGTCAAAAGAAATTGCGGTTTCATTCTGTGTTTTTCTATTTAATAAAAACTAAGTAGGTATAACTTAAGCTTACCTCGCAAAGTCCACGGTGAAAAAGTATCAGGAATATTATCCTATTCATGATTTTATTTTTAATCCTTGGTAATATATTCCGATGTTGAACTGGATTTATCACTTACTTAGCTTAGGTCACGATTGGGTGTGACTCTAACAGAATGATATTGATAACTAGATTTATCTGTAATTATTGTAAATCAAGATCAAGTTGGTAGGGTTCGCAAAAAGTTACAACAATATTAATTTCAGCTTATTACTGGCTGCGCCACTCGCGCAAGTCCCGATTCATGATATCGGAATATTCCGTGGGAATATCGGGATAAAAAGCCTATGTGTTAATCCAGGTTTCCAGCTATCTACATATCGAGTTTCATCGCAATCGGTCTAGTAGTTTTTGCGTGAAGGAGTAACAAACATACATACATACACACGCACACACAAACATTGACGTTTATAATATTAGTAGGATTAAGCTAGAACTTATGATAGTTCGAAGGCATTATAATCCAAAGTAGGCACCCTTCTCATAAGAGGTCTTTAGATAGATAGATAGATAACTTTATTTGTACAACACAGGAAGAAACAGAACACTATATACACAAAGCGAAGTAACAGCTATAAAGCATAAGTTGCACAAATGGGCGGCCTTATCTTCCAGGCAACCTTTGGATGTCCTTTAAAGGGACAAAAATAGTTTTATTATAGTTATGTAAGTAATTTTTTAAACATAAACATATTTATTTGCGTAAAGTATGGTAGTAAGATTATATCTATACTAATATTATAAAGCTGAAGAGTTTGTTTGTTTGTTTGAACGCGCTAATCTCAGGAACTACTGGTTCGAATTGAAAAATTCGTTTTGTGTTGGATAGGCCATTTATCGAGGAAGGCTATAGGCTACTTTTATCCCGATATTCTCACGGGATCGGGAGTTACGCGGGTAAAACCGCGGAGCGCTGCTAGTCTTAAGATAAAATAAAATGAAGTTCTAATTTGCCAGCATTTCCTCTACCTACACTCATGTGCCTCTACCGTGCCGTTTACTGTTTTAATATTTAAAAAAAAAACAACGAGATTAAATTTAACTATTTATTATAAAAATAAATTGTCAATAGGTACATTTTTTTAAATAAAATTAACAACAACGATCAATGTTAATTAAGTTACCTAATCCTTAGCGTTTTTATTAATAATAATTGTACTTAATAAGCATTTATTTTAAAATTAAGATAACTATGGCACTACAAATTTTCAAGGGTTCGTATATAAAGCTAATCTCATAATTATTAGAAAAAAAACTTTGCATTTTTACACTGGGATTATATTATTTAGCTTATTACCGTAACATAGAAGTAACTATATAAATTTAAGTTTTAAGAAAATTATCTAAAGAAGCAACAGTACAGTCAAAAGCAAAAATAACTGGACTTTATTTTAAATAAGGTATGTAAATTTTGATATACTTTTGATTATTCATTCTTCATCAATACAATAAGAAAATAATATAATCTTATTGACATTCTTCTTTCTTTTGCTGTTGACCGTACAAAAATTATCTAGTTAATTAATTATGACTATCACAGTAATAAGTACTGACAATTATTTCAATATTTCTATAATATAATAACATTAATAACTCATACTTTTTAGAGTTCCGTATCCCAAAAGGTAAAAAAGGAACCCTTATAATTTTTATACAACGTATCGACTAATTTCGTTCATCAATTCGAATAAACCACTCCTAATTAAGTTCCTAATAAAACAGAATGGCAGCTTAATTTATAGTATGGTTTTCTGAAAATGTTTTTGGTTTACTTCAAATATTCACATTCATTTTCCTCATATACCTACTCATAGAGAGTCATGGTGTCAGATTCATTCAACTGGTTTTAAAAAGTTTAAGACGAAAGGGTACCGGACGCTCTCTCCACACGACTGTTTCCTCCCTGGATAATGACACTACAACAAATATTTTTGTGCCATAAAACCTATAACTGCCATGACTATGCCCCTATGTTTTGTTTCTTTTTTCATTTTCTATTTATCATAGAAATTGCGATAAAAAAACATAGGGGCATGGTCATGGCAGTTAGAAGTTTTATGCAACAAATATATTTTTTGTAGTGTCATTATCCAGGTAGAAAACAGTCGACTACGTTTGTATGGAGAGAGCCCCCGGTACCCTATCCTCCTAATATATTTACAATTGTGACGTCACGTTCGTTAAAATGCCTAAAATATTTTCTTTTCTTTTTTTTTTACATGGATAAATGGTTAGAAATCTTTAAAATCGGTTAAAATGGACTGCAAAAACAAAATAACGTAACGTAACGTCAAATATACCTACAAATATGATCTGAATTACGTGTTTATGATAATATAATTTGTAACGAATTTATGATGAGGATGTAGCCATGGACATACCCAGTTTCTGGCCTAGATTTTTTAGGTCGGATCGTCCGCGCATTTTTGTTATACACAGTACCAAACACACCTACCTACATGAAACATTAGGTTTAAGTAGTGTAGTGTGTAGGAGAAACAGTCGCAAACGATCCTGCTTTATAGCCTTTTTATAGGTAGTAGTAAATTTGACTATGCATTCAGTTTTATTTCATTTAAATCGCTTCTACTTTAAAAGTCATTTTCAAAGATCTTCTGCAAAACGGTTTAAAACATCTTCCGTGAAAGAATCGCTCATACTGTTTACGCGCGGTTTTTTATTTTATTTATTGATTGCACCGTGAGTTCATACATATTCAGCGAGATTTCCAGGGGGAGCAGCTGGCGACATACAGGCGAATTGAGAACTTCCTTCCTTTTTAAAAAGGTAGCTGCAGCTAATTACGTTCTTTCTAACAAAAGATTAGCTACCTATAATTACGTTGTATTTCAACAGCCTAATAGGTTTTTTACCAGTAAATAAATCCGACACGTCACAAATTCAACCCCTCCTACTGTCATTCAAACATTTATGGTACTCTTCAAGCTCGTCCTTCGTTCTCGTCATAATCAGCTTCCTTAGATGATTGAGTCGTTTCTTCGCGTGCGCCACCAGGTCTTTGTACGACTTTCTCGTGTGCTGGATGTCGTCTTTTATCCGGTGGATCTCTTCGGCTGCCAGCCGCTTCCAACGTTTTACTTTTGGTTTGGCCTAGAAAGGAAACGGAATTTTTACCTTAAAAGGAAAGGGTACCGGGGGCTCTCTCCATACAAACGTAGTCGACTGTTTTCTCCCTGGATAATGACACTAGAGCAAATATTTTTGTTGTATAAAACTTATAACTGCCATGACCATGCCCCTATCTTTCGTTTTTTATTATTTTTGATAATGAAAAAGAACAAAACATAGAGGCATAGTCATGACAGTTATAGGTTTTATGGCACAAAAGTATTTGTGCTAGAGTCATCATCCAGGAAGGAAACGGTCAGATACGTTTGTATGGAGAGAGCGCCGGTACCCTTTTACCTTAAGATTGTGTTTTTGCCACTGAGGTAGGCCTGAAAGACGATGGCCAATTAAGTTAGACTCCTTCGTGGAAGAGTCGGTTATCCATAGCATAAAACCGTGATAGGTAGAAGGACATAAGGGATGTGTTTATACCTAGTCCCATTGTTTTAATATTTAAATAAAGGACTAGCAGCGTAGCAAAAAACATAATGGATTCAATGTATTAAGTTTCATCAATATCGGTCCAGTAGTTTCAGACCCCTTCATTAGAACACAAAATCTTTTATCTTTATTATTAATAGATATTAGGTTTATAGATTTGTTTGATACTGACTTCGCATGGGTATCCACATCCATTAAGCGCTCTATCACATTTTCTTATGTATTCTTCACTCTGAAAATTGAAATATTTTTATTTATTATTCGTTAAAAGAAAACTGTCATAAGCAAGCTATTCCTAAATCAACGTTATGATAAAATCTCATTATACTATAAGTATCGTTCATAAATTAAATGTCAATTAGGTATAGTTAATTAGGTACACTGTTATTATATTTGGGATAGTAACAGTAACCCCAACGAAGAATTTAATAGTTGGAAAATCATGCTCTACCTACATGTGCGCCTTACAAAATTATTGGACATTTCGATTTCTAATCGAGTATTACTTTTTTTTTTCGTTTCGAAATCCACTTAAAACTATCCTTACTTTTATTTATTTACCCACCTTGTTTATATGCATTCTGAACACAATCATATGCCCTAAAATGAACTTGTGATGGTTCTCCCCGCTGAAGCTGGCAGCTCGATATGCATCCAATTCAATTTTCTTCAATTTATTTTCGAAATTTTCTCGACAACTTCCAGCCTGAAGACAAAAGTATTTTTATTAAATAAGTATTTCCTTTTGGGTATTTTTTGGTAATCAGAACAGCTTAGCTTTTTTCACTGATGATCTCTTACGATCAAATATTCGAGTAAGTTGCAGGTTTTGTCACGATGTTTTTCTTCACCAATGTCAATTAGAGCACATTTTTCCAGCGGTGCACGGCCGGCCGGAATTTGAACCCACAAACTTCGGAATATAAGTCGAAGTATCCACCAGTAGGCCAACACCGCTGGTAGGTAGGTACTTAGATTTAATTGGATTAAATAAAATATAACTTACAATTAACAGTGATTAGTTAGGGTCGTAACAGATACATTATTATAAGCGTGATGTATGTACGGTCGGCTGCATAATTGCAGACCCACCTTAGAGCTCCAAAACGGCTGCTATAAGAATGTTTTCAACAGAAGCAAGATTCTAGGACGAGAACTCATCAATTTTTCGAACAAAAATTATTAGAATGAAAACATTCCAATAATAGTAGTTTTCGAACTCTACCGGGGGCTGCAATTATGCAGCTGACTGTACATAATGACATTAAACATACCTATCATAAAGAATACATATAAACCCATCATAAAAGAAGCCGCAAGGTTATCAATGCAATTGCAAACAATAATATGAACATCATCTAGGAATACCTATCACAATACCTAAGTATTTATCTACTTAGATAGGTACTTATACCTACTAATTGCGTAATCATTCCTAGATGAATGTCGGTACAAAAAATGGGTAAGTTAGTATCCGCCTTGTCGATAGAGCACCTATTAATGAGTAATTGCTCGATTTCCGGCGATGTAGGTATAATGTCTCAAATATTTCCTGTTTAGACCAACTTGGGTTCTATTTCTTTTCAACGAACTATCTTATAGAGTAAGATCCCGATTACCTCCAGACCTTTGTGATTTTTTAAAAGCTGAGAATTACCTACTCGGCGCCCACTTCGTACATAACTATGTATGCATCATTCATAACTACGAATGATGTACAATTATGAAGTTCAGACCATAGTGGCTTGGAGAGTTGTTAGGTAGCAAAGCCAACAAAATAACCTGTTATTAATTTTGCAAAAAAAAAGAAAACGCATATATTTTTGTACTAATCGATAATGTTGCTAACCCAGACAGTTTCAATAGAAATATTCACGTTTTTTATTTTTGTTTTAACCCTGACGTTTCGAATATATTCGTTCAAATTTAATTATAATTATGAGTTCAAGTCGCGAAAACCTTAGAAAATACTAAGTTTCAATAGATCCAAAACCTTCCAAACCACCAAAAGATGATTCACAAAAGTGTAGCCACTATATTCTGAACTTCATAATTGCACATACTGTATTGGAGGCATGCACTTAGTAGTTCTCAGCTTTTATAAAACCACGCGACGGTCTGGCGGTAGGCGAGATCTTGGTCTATTTGATATCTACCTATATGCCTACATTACTTAATATAGAAATAGGAGCAGCTTTAAGACCACACACGTTTAAGTGCTTGTATAGGAACGAGCTTATCGATAAACTTTATAAAAACAACCATAGTACCTATTTATAAGTGAACTAGCTATTGCCCGCGACTTCGTCCGCGTAGAAATAGTAGATTTTGCGACTATAATTTGAGATTTAAACTATCCTATCTCTCAAGTTGAATCGAACTGCACATGGTGTGTGAATTTTATTATAATCGGTTAAGTGGTTTAGGAGTCCATTGAGGACAAACATTGTGACACGAGATTTATATATATTAAGATTACAAAATTAATGAATGAAAAGCAGCAATAAAACATCTGCTTATTGTATTCAATCATAAGTCACTTAATCGATTTTTAAGTGACGTCACAGAATATACTTAAGTGCAAAATATCCCTACATAACCCAGTGAGATATAATAGTTTTAAACCTCTAATTTTTGTTTCTCAATTTAATTGTCACCAACTTTGGTGTGGATCAAAGACTTTACCAGAAGTAGATCTGACAACTGTAACAAATTTTTGTACTTCCCTATATAATAAAACTAGCAGAGCTCCGCGGTTTCACCCGCATAACTCCCGATCCCGTGGAAATATTAAATAGTCTATAGCCTTCCTCGACAAATGGACTATCCAACACAAAAAATATTTTTCAATTCGAACCAGTAGTTCCTGAGATTAGCGCGTTCAAACAAACAAACTCTTCAGCTTTATAATATTAAGTATGGATTCTCGTGTCGCGGTCTAAGTTACCTATGCTATGTCCACCTGAACCACGCTGAACCGATTTGTATGAATTTTTTTGTGTATATTCGTTAGGTCTGAGAATCGAACCACATCTACTTACATTCGACCGACCGAACCCGCGGCGAAACCCATCCATGCTGCCCGTTTATATTACACTGGGTTATCAGGGATATGAGGTCCGTGCTGTCATACCGACAGCACGGACGGTGTAATATAAATTACTTCATACAATTTTTTTTCCCTTTTTTTTTTGTAAATGGCAAGACAACGTTTGCCGGAACATTTGTTACAAAATCGTTCAGTCTTCAGTCGTCGGGTGAAGTTTCTGTTCTGCGCAGAGGTGCAGAAAATAAAAACAACGCAAAACGAGAAATAAGTCATAATTTCATCTCTATTTTTCTTCGACTATTTTTCAATATATCTGACGTGGATGCACCTAATGATGCCAACATTAGTTTCAACATTGAATTGCAATCTTGGCAGAAAACAGACATTGACAGAGACTTTCCGAGAAGTATTACTGCGATTACTCACGCGTTTCGTAATCTACTACAGTTCATTGATAAATAAAATAGATCGTAATCATGGTTGTTGTCTTTAAATAACACCATAAGTCAATAATGACACTATATTCATTCAATTTAATAAATTATTAAGGCTATTTATGCTACCAAACGCAACACGCCTCAAAAAACCTTCACGTGCAACTAACATTGTGAAAATTGTTGATTGTTATGAATGTGTTTTGTTTTTCTCAAAAGTGCTGTGATAGAATTGTAGGTGAGATCTTTAACGATATTTTGGGGTAATTTGAGATGAAAGTTCCTTGTCATCTCAAAGCTAGACTAGTTTTAATTCTTAATTTTAGGATAGCTTCAAAACTATAAGGAACTTTTGGCTCAATGTCACAACAAAATGTCGGTAAAAATCTCACTTATAATTCCATCTCAACACTTTTAAGAAAAACAAAACACATTCAAAACAATCAACAATTTTCAACAACGAAGGCGACCGGTGCCAGTAGTAACTATTTCGTAAGTTGTGTACCAAGGTCGTTGGCGTATGAACCCCCCTTAAAATTAAATTACAGAATTACAAAATATTAAAATTTGAAATAAAAATTGAATCGCATTTTAATTCAGATATTATAAATAATTTATACATAAAAAGATTCAGACTACTTTAGTCTGAAAATTCAGTAGCCTCCTTTCTCGGAGGTCTCAAAAATCAAAAATCCCTAACGATAAAAAAATCTACAAATTTTCATTCAAATTGGTTGTAAAAACAAGTAAATTGTAGAGGAGCACCAATATACTGACAGACGCAATCAAAATTTGTCACACTTGAAGCAGAGACGCGTCACTCGTTCGGTCAATAAGTTGCCAGTTATTATAAATAATAATAAATAAATAAAATATTTTATTTCTTTAACAATTACACAAACTTAACAATAACAGTGGCTGAGGCCAACCCAGTAGGCTATAAAATAGACCTGTGACGGGTGGCCCCGCTCTTCTATAGCTAGAGATACATATATTTTATTTCTATCATAAGTGTATATAAAATATTCCTAACATTAAACAAATATTACACAAAAATATATTATACTACGATATACATATTATTATTATACTACAAAAATATAGTAATTTGTAAAACCCAGAGACAGGACTCAAGACAATAAAAGTCTATAAATATTACACAATTGATTTAAATAATGTTTCAGTGTCCATATACGACATTGGTTTTAACCACTCCGTTATATACCGTTATATACATTATACCTCATGAGTTCCTCATAAACCAAATAGTTGAAAGGTTATGCAATTGGAATATAATTAGAGGTGTTTCCTTGAACGACACTGAGAGTCAAGGTACGCTCCGATGTATGCAGGGATGCGTGCGTACGCGCAGCACATGTCGATCATAGTGCGACCATGGTTTATAGGAAATCATAAAAGTATTCTATTTTGTTTGACATTAATAATAATACTTTTTATTACAAATAATTGGTGAGCCTATGACCACTATCTTACCCGCCAAATGGTAGGTTACGATGTGGCACGCTTTTCTAGAAGATATATTTATACAGTCCAGAGAAATATGAAAATGTATTTTTTGACGACCCAGTTGGCACAATGGTCACCATGCCGGATTGCCAAACACAGGGTTGCGGGTTCGATTGCCGCCTCAGACATGTTTTTATGCTTAAATATTTGTCTGTGGTCTGGTTGTTTCTATGTATTATAAGTATATATTTACAAAAGAAAAGTATATAAGTAGTATATCCGTTGTCTAGCACCCATAATACAAGTCTAGTTACTTAGCTTGGGGCTAGATGGCGATGTGTGGAATGTCCTGCAATATTTATTTATTTTATTTTATTTACCAATACGAGTACAGAAAGCATTAAAGCTGAATCAGTTCTTCTCCATCCAAAGGTTGCCTGGAAGAAATCGCTTTCAGCGATAAGGCCGCCCATTTGTGCAACTTATACTTTCTAGCTATTACTTTACTTTGTGTATATAGTGTTCTGTTTCTTCATGTGTTGTATAATAAAGTTATCTATCTATCTATCTACAGTTTGTGGAAATATCTGCAGCCTAATGTCTGTATTGTGAAGTGCCAATAAAATAAATAACAAAATGGTAATAAATAAATGCCGTTCGATTAACTGTTTTACAATTTGAATTAAAATGAAAACAAACCATAAACCTAAATCTATTACAATATAAATACAAAATGACTTAAGCACTAAAAAGAACATGTCAATATGTCTGGAGTCAATAAAGCCATGCGTTTTTGCATTAAGATGTTTTCGTATGTACTACATTAGAATGTAGGTAAAATTCAGTTTGTAAAAGGTTAAATACTGTAGCTAAATAATTTGTTGCGCTAATGATTTTTAAACTAAAATCTGTTAGCTCAGAGTTGAAATATATCGTTTCAGTTATGCATGACTAGCTGCGCCCCGCGGTTTCACCCGCGTAAGTCTCGATCCCGTGGGGATATCGGGATAAAAAGTAGCCTATATGTTAATCCAGGTCTCTAGGTATCTAGATACCGAGTTTCATTGCGATCAGTCCAGTGGTTTTTGCGTGAAGGAGTAACAAACACACACACACACGCACACTCAAACTTTCACATTTATAATATTAGTAGGTTTGTCCGTTATCAGTTAGTATAAATAAGATAATTTGTTTGCACGAAAATCGCCAACCTTGTTTGCACAAATACAGACAAATTTAAGGTCTTCGGACAAATTGCATTATTATAAAACTAACCAAAAATATGGTGACAACATAACTGACGTATTGATATCTGGCAGTATATCAACGTCGTATGCCAAGCTGATACCGGCTGCAATAATAATATAACGAAACTAGCAGCGCTCCGCGGTTTCACCCGTGTAAGTCCCGATCCCGTGGGAATATCAGGATAAAACGTAGCCTATAGCCTTCCACGATAAATGGACTATCCAACACAAAAAAAATTTTCCAATTCGAACCAGTTGTTCCTGAAATTAGCGCGTTCAAACAAACAAACTCTTCAGCTTTATAATATTAGTATAGATGTACCTATTTATTTATGTACTAACTAAAACAAGATCGTGGTCACCCTGTGGCACTGAACTGCTTTCTTTGCTCCAAAAGATTTTTATCATTGTCTAGCAAAAATATTTGTACGAATTGAACACTTCATTAATTCTTGGAGTCTTGAAAAAACAGGAAAAGTTCAATCAAAAGTTAACAGATATATGACGTGGTCGATCTGTTATTTAGAGGGTACTTGTTTTCCACAAAAAAATTGTTGTCCTATTTCGTTCTGAATGGCCTCTATAGAGCGATTGCTCTATAGAGGCCATTCATTCAGATTTCTAAGAAAGAGAATCGGTTCCTTGCCTATCTGAAAAAGTGCTATCCATCTGTGAAAGATCAAACAAGTGTGAACAGAGTGATTCTATTATGTTCCCGTCTTGAGGTATAAACTCTCTTGAATCTACGTATCTCTATTCCCCCTTATCCTAAAACGAGGTTTAAGGATAGTCTGAGATGTGAATTTAAACTATATGGATAGTGTTTAGACTATGGTTCCCTATATACCTAATCTATAGGGATAGTGTTAACACTATAGTTCGCGAATAAATTTGTGTCTAAATCTAAGGTTTATATCCACATCTCGGACTATCCTTAAACCTCGTTTTGGTATAAGGGGGCTGCAATTTAAAAAATATTAAGATACAAATAGACTAAATATTGACAAGCAAAAAAAAACTGTTCCATTTCATTAATTATTTTTGTAATCCTACTAATATTATAAATGTGGTATAAAAACTGTTCAATTTCATAATTATTTTTGTATTCCTACTAATGTTATAAATGTGGTGTGTTAGTTTTTGTGTATAATTGTTACTCCTTCACGCAAAAACTACTGGACTGATTGCGATGAAACTCGATATTTAGATAGCTGAAAAACTGGATTAATATAAAGGAAAAGAAATAAAGTTTTATTTCCATTATCCACTACCCGCAGTCTTTAAGATTTAAAGAGCACTGTCTAACTATTTAACATTAAATGCATTGTTAGATCCTTACACCCTACAAACATGTACAAATTAGAATCCTAAGAGTTATTTTAAAATGACTCACTACACGTGCTTGATCCTATTATTCCAATAATATTATGGTATCCACCAAAATATCAATGAACCAACAAAATATTATTTGTTTTGAGAAAGTAGTGCTCTAGAAATAATATTACAAACTTCCGTTCAAACAGCGGAATTTTGTTTAAAATAACCGTGATGGTGCAATGCTATTTCTGCCCTTGACCGAAGAAATTAGACATTTAAACAGAACTACAGGTCCTGCAGACTATAGACTCTGTATCGAGCGATTGTTTAGTAGCAAACGCAATTAACCTGTGTATGACCTTAACATCCAGCTGCATTATTACTGACTGCAA
Source organism: Idaea straminata (assembly GCA_951213275.1). Taxonomy (NCBI): domain Eukaryota; kingdom Metazoa; phylum Arthropoda; class Insecta; order Lepidoptera; family Geometridae; genus Idaea; species Idaea straminata. Next base: position 3,842,616 of record OX577857.1, read on the forward strand.
CTACATATACTATATCATCAGATTCGATTCTAGCTATGAAATTCAGGTTTAGTACCTGGCTTCAAGTGTAAATCCCGACAGAGGGTAAATCGAGTAATGACCCACGAGCGGTCTCAAGCGTGTAATGATGATGAACACGTATAAGATGGAGTAGGTTTGCCCTGAGTCAATAACATTCCACATCCAGAGAAAATTAAAAACGTCTGGAACCAAATAAGCCGTGAGAATCATCACAATGTTTTCATTTACCGTAAGAGCAATGTTAATAGCGCACGTACATTTTATTTTAATGTTCATATGTCCCCTTGTTGTATTTCACGAAATGAAGAAGAAATCTGTGTAACTATGCCTAAAGGCATGATGCAAATCTAATCGAAAAATTCAGAAACAGTTCATTCTAACATGGCATTTAGAGGAATTTTATTAACCATTAAAATGTGACCGCCCGCCTATTTGTTAAATATTTACGTTTAAACTTTTCGCATTTGTATGTGAAAGTTGTTTGCTGTATTGTGTTGTGCAAAGTTATTTTTATTTGATTGATTGACCGCGTTCCGTTACAAAAGCATGTGTGGAATTTATTTATACTTGCATAATTTTCTGAAATTGCATACGCACTACCTTACTAACCTATACTATGTTGATATGGATGCCTTCTAATGGAAATCAGATGCCAGCACGTCCATTTAAATCGCAATAACCTACATCGATGCTTTTAGGATACGTGACGTTCAATAAATGCTGGACTTTAGTTGGCAAATTACTGTTGATTTTAATCTAATTTACATAAACCCTGCCAAATGTTATATGGGATGATAAAAAGTAATTGATAGAAACCAGATGACAATGTTTCAATTTTAAACACATCCTTGTTAGTAGCAAGCAATAGATCTTTTGGTATTTTTTAGTAGACTTTCTGTTTCTGATTCTCAAAATATTACCACCCCTGGACATACAAAACATGATATTCGTAAGTTGTTGTGACTGTTGCTTTACATAATAATATAAATTTTACTGTCTCTATCTTCTCTTTTTCACTATGTGGGATCGGCACAACATTGTCATCTTTGAAACTTGACGGGATATTTCCAATCCCGTTAAATTCCCTATTTCCGAATTCTCAAAGTTCAAAAGCAATCCCTCCATCTTCCTTCTTTGGTCTACTTGCAAGTTTAGTAAATTTATTTCTTAAGTACTTACATCATAATCAGCCGGCCTAGTCCCAACTGTGCTAATAGCTTCATCAGCATAAGTGGATATGTTCTTTAGGAACCCTTTTAGATCAGATCCAGCTTTAGCAGTGTAATCGGTGTATAGTAGTAAGATGTCGTGTTTCGTTCCGTCTAGTTCCCGAGCCAGTTGCGCAGTTCTTCTGGATTCTATGTCTTCGAAGTCTGATTGGTTGTTCGACGACACTTCTACGTAAACACTCTGGAATTTATTTAATAGATTATTATCAGAGAGTGACTATAGATTGATGATGAGCCTAAAGTTGTTCCAACGTATTGGACAAGGCTGGTTTAAAACCGAAAGTCCTGGTAATATGGAGTGGAAGTTTATTCCAAATAGTAGCAGAATAAAGAAATAGATTGATGGATTTTAAAGACTCGATTGAAGTAAATATGTTTCAGGAGAATTAATAATTCAAGATGATCAAAACATTAATCTAATTAAAAATACATTGGTGGGAAGTAAAAAGAAAGCAAATTAGCAAAGGAATGTTCAAACAAATGCAGTTTTATTAAACTCATTTGAAGATTTATAAATAGATATTCGTTTTACGAATGAAGATTTAAAATAGGTTCAGATAGTCCAGACAAACGTCAATGCGTCTAATATCTAGATTAACGATTTTATAAACAAAACTGTCTTTAATATGTTTTTACATAATTTTAATGTTGAACTTCGCATTCAAGGTTTATTGCTGGACTAAAAACTTGAACTAGATATAAAAATTCTTTACCTAACTGTAAAACGGTACCAGATATTCAGAAATTAGATACAGATTCTTTAAATTTAAGCTCATAAAGCTCTCAAAACTATGAAAGATGGAGATGGTGGCTATTCTCTCTTGAAGACCAAACAGTGAAGATTTGAGACATACTATGAAAGAACAGAGGCCGAGCATACAAATTAGAAGAATATTATTAATACCTACATCATCCTGACATTCTTTTAGAATATTGCAAATCTAATTTTACATCTGCATCAACGGTAGCCAGGTAATAAAGTTAAAATAAAGCCCAGGTGTAATACCCATGCTTTATTTTATGTCAGTTTTATGCCAAATCAAACAATACAAGTGTTAAACCAAAGTACCCAAGAACACTGAAGTAGACTCGTTACAGCAAAGGTCGACTGTAAAACCGAGTAATGACTGCAAAAATATTAATATTATGATGTCACAAAGGAAGCTATAAAGCAAAACCAAAATATCCAATAGCCTTTGTTTATTTATAGATTACATTTATTATTAGGTACCTATCGACGTTGAAATATCTTTAATTTGAAATGATGAGTCAATAGACGTAGGCAATGATATGAGTTCTGAAAACGAATCCAGAAAACTTTGATATTAATTAATGTGTATTTTAATCTAACGGGCTCCCTTTAGCTAGAGCGATAACTAGAGGAAGTTTTGCGCTTTCATTATACCATCTGAATATGATGATCGCACTCAGATACCTTCTCCATATTATAGCTAGGAATGCCATTTAATCTTAATTCTATTCAGGCAGCGACTTCCTAAAATTACATTGATCGATGCTTGGTCCGATGAACTTTATGATTTTTGTGTTTATTTTAAGGAATTGACAATAAAGCAGAAAACTGATGACATTCGTGTTCAACCCCACTTTTCAACCCCAGACATTTTTTTCCGTGTTCTACCTCAATTTTGTACTTCGTGTTTTACCTCTAACAAAACTCGCTAATAGCGTAAAATATATAATTAAATAAGTCCAGTTTAAATAAACTTCCGTAGGTATGTAAGTACTTAATTTACTTCTATCAAATAGCATCGCTAAACTATTTAAGAGAGAGTCTTTAACCTTATAAGCGAATGCTAACAAATACCTAATTCATCATACCTATCCTCTCACCCGTAACGCATCGAGACCACGTGTGAGTCCTAAATTCCTACATACACAAGGAGCTGTGTTTACCCACATGTATATCTACTAAACTACCAAACCAAGGATTTGTTAGGCAATAAAGGTGAAACCTGATATCTGGCGCGCATACTTCTGTTATCTATTGTTTGTATAGGTTTGTTTTGATCGGCCGTATTTGCAGGATTTTGCTCGTGACTTTGTCTATCAACGAGTATGTGAAGATTCTAACCTACATATATGAACTTATTATTCTAGGTAAGTTATTAGAGCTATTAGGCCTCGTTTATGTACGGTCAGAAATTTTAAAACACCCAATCACAATCGCCTGATACAAATCGATTAAATATACAGGATTATTGGTAATTATACTAGTAAGCCGTTGAGGGCTACTTCTGTGAAACACTTAAAAAATAAGTAAAATTTTAAGGTTAATGACCTCTCCGTGTATGAAACAGCTGATTTTCAGGTACACCTTATCTCAAAATTTAAAAAAAAAACATTTGAATTTCCAAAAGTCGTAAAAATAGTAGTTTTAGGTGCACAGAAGAAGTATCATTTTCTAATTATCATAGAAATTAAAAGATTTAAAAAATAAAACATAGGGGCATGGTCATGGCAGTTATAAGTTTTATACAACAAAAATATTTGCCCTAGTGTCATTTTCCAGGGAGAAAACAGTCGACTACGTTTGTATGGAGAGAGCCTCCCGTATCCTTTCCTCTTAAAACCGCTTGGCAACAAATGAGTGCCAATCGTTTTACGTTTCAAATGAACCAATATATTAAACTTTAGACGGTTATATAGATCGTAAATCAAAATAAATGGTTTGCTATTGTAATAATGTTCCAATGAGTATCGTAAACTGACGTCACAACTGCACTGTGTCGTGACGTGTCAATCTAGATAGCCTTGTCTGATATGGTATGATCTCATAATATATTTTGATGTTTACCTAGCTATAGGTAGGTATCAATAAGTATGTTCTAGATATTGGTATTTATAAAATGATTTTTTCTACATGGTTAAGAGAAAACGGTACCGGGGGCTCTCTCCATACAGACATAGTCGACTGTTTTCTCCCTGGATAATGACAATAAAGCAAATCTTTTTTTTTGCATAAAACTTATAACTGCCATGACCATGGCCCTATGTTTGTTTTTCATATCTTAATTTCTATGATAATTAGAAAATGAAAAAACCAAAACATAGAGGCATAGTCATAACAGTTATAGGTTTTATGGCACAAAAAATATTTGTACTATCCAGGGAGGAAACAGTCGACTACGTTTGTATGGAGAGAACGCCGGTATCCTTTCACCTTAAGATGAATGTTTAAAGGAAATGTAGATAAGTACCACACTTAGATAATGATTATGAAGTGTGTAGGTATCAACAACTATGATAAGTATCTAGATAAATGCTAGATAATATTTCCAAAAAGAAATGCTCAATAATTATGTGTACAATGTACATTGTACACATACCTACATCATGTACAGTCGGCTGCATAATTGCAGACCCACCGTAGAGCTCCAAATCGACTGTTATAAGAATGTTTTTAACACAAGCAAGATTCTAGACACCTGCCTTCTGCGTTGATAAATTAATGAATGAAAACATTCCAAAATTAGTAATTTTAGAACTCTACCGGGGGCTGCAATTATGCAGATGATTGCGGTTAAGCGGATTAAATGAATTTTAAAAAGACGAATTGAAATTTGTATCAATTTTTACGACATTTTTCGAAGCTCGACTGGCCTTTAAATTCAACAGATGCTGCTCTCTATCTGCATTTCTCAGACAACTATGTTACTAACAGTAAACTGAACTGAAGGGTAAAATCTATAAAGCTGTGATAAGACCTGTCGTCATGTATGGATCGGAATGCTGGGCCGTGAAGAAGAAGGATGAGAGAAGATTGCATGCAGCGGAGATGAGAATGCTAAGATGGATGTGTGGAGTAACGAGGATGGATAAAATAAGAAATGAGTATATCAGAGGAAGCCTGAAAGTAGCACCTGTTACTGAAAAAGTAAAAGGGAACCGTTTGAGTTGGTATGGGCATGTGATGAGAAGAGAAGAGACGCATGTAACTAGAAGAGTGATGAGTATGAATGTAGAGGGATGGAGAGGAAGAGGACGACCTAAGAAAAGATGGATGGACTGCGTGAGACAAGACATGAGAGAGATGAATGTTAACGATGAGATGACGACTAATAGGAGTGAATGGAAGAAGAAGACATACTGCGCCGACCCCAAATAAATTGGGATAAGGGCAGGAAGATGATGATATGTTACTAACAGTAGATATTATTACTTTAATCTATTTCCATACATTGCAATTTCAACCGGTTATCTTAATGAAAACATTTCAATTTCAACGGTATACTTGATCTAACATGTAGTGATGTCAATTTAGCAGTTTTGGTGCTAAATTTAGCACTTTTTAACCGACTTCATAAAAGGAGAAGGTTCTCAATTCTATATTTATTTTATACTTACATGTTTAGCACCTAGCAGTTTATTTAAAAAAAAGTGGTCTTTAACGCAATAATTAATTTCTGGTACAAATTCGTAAGCATGTTTTTTTAGGATTTTACTCTTTTTAGAAGACTATTTCACTTTCTTTAAGAAAAAATGAGAAAGAAAATGACGGAAGTAATTTTGCATGTTTGTTTTTCAGATGCAAATTAGCCGTGAATTTTGACACTTTTTCTTAAAGTTACCAATTTTTTAGCACTTTTTATATAGTTTAGCACTTTTTACATAAACCCAGTTGGCAACACTGTTAACATGTTATAAAGCTAGGGGATTACTGAGCTGTATGTTTGAAGCACAACAACCTGTGCGACAGGATTCTCAGCAGGTGATACCTACTTGTTATCCTGTATTGGAATATCTTTATTTCAAAAACATAGGCTTACTATCCATACGTAAGTTTTTGCATTGAATACCCTTATTCTGGCGTTCAATGTAAGTTTTTTAATGATTTTAGCATCATTAAAAATATAATAGGTACGCGACGGATTGAGAACATCCTTCTTTTGACGTGATAACGTCTTATAAATCGATGAACAACTGCACTCACAAAAAGTGTGACGTCATGCGTCATGTTATTGAAAAGTAACCATAGCAACCATATTATCGTTGCTTTGGTTACCATCAATGTTTTCTTATGACGTTATCACGTAAAATTATCGTCCGTAAACCGACTTACAGATAATGTTTTTTTTAAACGGTTAAAAATATACGAGTAATTAGTTTTTGATTAAAAGTGTCCATTTGTGCAACGTTTACTTGTATACAGGGTTATTGGTAATTACATAACCTAAAAATGTTCATTTTTTTTTCGAATTTCCAAAAGTCGTAGAACAAAAGTTGTTTGTTTAGGTGCACAGAAGTAGCCCTCAACGGCTTGCTGGTATCATTACCAATAACCCTGTATAGTTAGATCTTAGTGTTTTACTTATGTTCTATAGAATGTGTGACTTTATTTTTAAAGTAGCTGCGTGTCGCAGGTCCACCTGCACTCGGGATGGAAGAGAGATCAGAAAGGCCGTGGTACAAGTTTAAAAAAAACGAACCACTGGCACTGGAAAGTTCACATTCCTGTGGTCCAACTAGTCGAACGGAATTTTAACCACCAGCCCACACTCAAAAATTGTAGCCTAGGTATCAGATGTGAAATATTTTTGGAACGAAGTTCCTTCGCGGGTTGGCGAGGGGACCTAGACGAGAAAAAATGTAGCGTTACGAAAACGTGTCACGAAAACCGTAAGAAAAAGAGAGAAAGAAGGAGACCCATAATTAATCTCCCATCCGTATCTCCATTTATAAAAAAACAATAAAAAAGGTAAATTGCCTGAAGCAAAACGAGGAAGGGGGCGCCCCCCCGGCACCTGGTCGACTAACATGACCCAATCAATAAAGCAGGCCAATATAGATGTAGTGACAATCCAGGACAGAAGTGCCTGGCGCAAATTAATTAGGAGAGCCGACCCCACCTGAAGTGGGACAAGGGAAAGACAAAGAAGAAGAAGAATAAAAAAGGTAAAGAGACTTCGTTCTAAAACTGTGTCCCGCGACACGTTGTATATGAATATCTCTCTCAAGCTCTCTTACATTACTTATTAAGATAAGTGATAGAATATTTTCCAAAGGGTCAATAACCATATCGTCAAACAATCGAGAAATAAATATATAACCAAGGCCACCATTATCAATGAAACAATTAAAATTAAAAATTCCAAATATTCAGGTCGCTATAATAACATCTTTGTTATCTATAAGCAAATAGACTCGAGACGCGTTAAACGACGGCATCTGTTTGAATGAATTAAATTATATTATACTAGCTGCGCCACGCGGTTTCACCCGCGTAAGTCCCGATCCCGTGGGAATATCGGGATAAAAACAAGCCTATATATTAATCTAGGTCTCCAGCTATCTACATACCAAATTTTATTGCAATCGGTTTAGTAGTTTTAGCGTGAAGGAGTAACAAACATACACACACACACACACACACTCACATACAGTAGGATTATGTAAAAGAAAAACGTGGGTTGGGAGAAATACTTTGAAAATTGATTATGACTGTGGGTTCGATTCCCGCCATTAGCAAATAGTTATGTACCGCGTAAGTACCGAAAAAAAAGCAAAAAAAATGTTATTTCTTTATTTTTTAAATCTAAATTTCTATGATAATTAGAAAATGAAAAAAAAACCAAAACATAGGGGCACAGTCATGGCAGTTATAGGTTTTATGGCACAAACATATTTGTGCTGTCATTATCCAGGGAGGAAACAGTCGATTACGTTTGTATGGAGAAAGTGACCGGTACCCTTTCCTCTTAATATCTGTGTAAAAAAACCCCGGGTATGCTGGTCTTGAAAGTTAGACAAATTCTATGGTGGTACCAAAAAGATTTGTCGACCTAAACTATCCTTTACTTATCTAATTAGAAATATATTAACACTGAACTCTTCAATTTCTAAGTTTCATACCTATACCTACCTAAACATCTTGCCCAAATATTCTAAGATCCCTTTAAGAACGACCTTCACCCGAGTTGCTTAATGGATGAAAAGTATTTTATATCACATTACGTAAGTCAGTAAATATATTGCAATTGAGTTGACTAAAAAAATTCAGTCCAGTTAAATTTTTTTTTTACTTTTCACTGGTTTTTTTTATTGAGTTACTATCCGCATCGTTACTTTTGGTAATGTAACGCTTAAATACTGTCAAAATTATCCAACTATTTTATAATTATAACTATATTTTTTATTATTAATATATATTTTTGGAACGTAATTCCTTATCGCGCGTTGCGAAAGGGGGCTAGACGGAAAAAAATTAGACCAAAAGTTGTAACGACACTTTTTAATTGGAACAAAGTTCCTTAGAAACTTCGTTCCATCCGGGAGTCCCTTACCACCTCTCAAGTTTTTTTTATCAAAAATATAAAATTCACTGGTTAGGTTAATAGACAAATTCCATACCAATTAAATGGATACATTATCTTTATTTTGAGTTAAATACTTTTCATTCATTAAGCAGCTCGGTGAAGGTCGTTTTTATAGGGATTCTGTACTTAACCTCTAAAACCATTTGCCAGCATCAAAGCTAACAATATCACATTGTACTAACCACATGGGACCCTAGCATAATGATAAATTATCTTAGATTCATCCGCATATATCCCGATCCCGTGGGAATATCGGGATAAAAAGTAGCCTATGTTACTTCCAATGAATCAATGTATCCTCATACCAAGTTTCATCAAAATTGGTCCTGTAGTTTCGGAGCCTATTCAATTTAAACAAACAAATGTAATCCTCTTTAAAATATTACTAGCTGCGCCTTGCAGTTTCACCCACGTAAGTCCCGATCCCGTAGGAATATCAAAATAAAAAGTAGTCTATAGCCTTCCTGGATAAATTGACTATCAAACACAAAAATAGTTTTTCATTTCAAACCAATAGTTCCTGAGATTAGCGCGTTCAAACAAACTCTTCAGCTTTATAACATTACTAGCTGCGCCCCGCGGTTTCACCCGCGTAAGTCCTGATCCCGTGGGAATATCAAAATAAAGTAGCCTATAGCCTTCCAACACAGAAACAATTTTTCAATTCAAACCAGTAGTTCCTGAGATTAGCGCATTCAAACAAACAAACTTTTCAGCTTTATTATATTAGTCTAGATAGTAGAATGAAGTATTTACTAACCTTAAACAAAATAATGTAACATTTCGCTTCTAACTTTGGTACTATTGGATGTTTTGCTACTTAGAATTTCTGAGGAAATCTCTCTTTCGGGAGGGCTTATATTTACAAAAAAAGTTTTTAACGGGCCGTACCTTCGCAATCACCGTAATAAAAAACTTAGTACCGATGATAGAACTTTTTCACAATACAAGTACCCATTTTTGTACAGGGCCCTCAGCGACCTAAATTAACCTATTTGTGATGTAAACAGTGTATGCAGTGTCAAGATTGAGATAAGAGACTCTCACGGCCCTCGGTCTGATGGTGTCCCGTTACCTGAAGGGCACGAGATAAGCTGAGAGTATCATAGTACACTGCTTATAGGTTGAGCTATGTTACGCAATCCTTATGAAGTCTTTTAAGCTAATATAAGAAGAAAAAAAGTTATGTAAGTAAGAGTAGATACCTACCTAATGACCGAATAGTACCTAATGACCTAAGAATACCTAATGACCTAAGATTACCCAATAACCTAAGAGTACCTAACGATCTCAGATTACCCAATGACCTAAGAGTATCTAATGACCTAAAAGTACCTACCTAATGACCTAAGACTACCTCATGATCTAACTCCTTTCTAACTAGTGACCTAATGATCTAAAAGTAGGTAAGAGTACCTAATGACCGAATAGTACCTAATGACCTAAGAGTACCTAATGACCTAAGAGTACCTAACGACCTAAGATTACCTAACGACCTAAGATTAACCAATGACCTAAGAGTATCTAATGACCTAAAAGTACCTACCTAATGACCTAAGACCACCTCATGACCTAACTCCTTCCTAACTAGTGACCTAATGATCTAAAAGTACCTAATGACCTTAGACCTAACACCTAGTACCTAACATGTAGGTACCTTAGAGGGTTCACAGAATTTTTGTTACATACTGTATATGTATCACAAAGGCATATCTCACGATCCTAGCCGTCCCGTTATCCGGGGGTCATGTTCAAGCCCTAGGGCCCTAGAATAGGTTCACATTCACTCGTTCGCATAAATAGTGCTACTTTGCTTCATCATACCTTTTTTAAGGCGGGTGTCGCAAACGGCCTTAAGCGCCCACGCCTTAGAAAAGGGTATATTATTAATTATTACTGAATGTTTTTTTTTTAATTGGTCATACAATCTTTACAGATATTTTGGTATAATTTTAAGACGTAAATCGAACATATTTTTATGTACAAAAATAATCTAATAAAATTACCTAATCAAAATATAAGTGTAAATTACATTTTTGACTAAAGCTTAGACACTTCAAGAAATCTAATTTTGTCTTTATGTGATTTATAAAATTAAAAAAAAAACTGATGTTAAAAAACTTTTTGACTAAAAATTAAAGCAATTGAACAAAAATTGTTACCGGTATTGAAATGAATAATACACACGATAGTTCACGATTATTTATTTATAAGCATGGTTTAATTAAAAACAGAACTTTAAAAATGTAGTTTAAACTAGAGTTTTTCTATTGTGTCTGCTTAGTGCAGAACCCGCTGTTACTTCTTGCTTGTTGCACTTATCATTACATTGTTTAAAGATCGCTCTTAAGTTTAATATTTATTTTTATATAGTTTAAAGTTAACATTAAAGATTAAATTTACTAATCAAAAATATTGTAACCTCATACAAGCTGTAATCTTTTTGGTAAATAAAAAATTTATTATTATTTATTTAAAAATTTATTAATTTATTATTTTATTATTGTTTTAATGCAGATTAATTTCGGATATTTTCATAGATATCGCTAAAATTGAACTAGAGTTTGTTTTAATTAGCTTACCTGAAGAGAGTAAACTAAAACTTTCGACCATAGTTAATTTCCTGTTTATTATTTATATTTTCTTCGAAAACTCAACAGCTAATACATAAATTGTGTGCCTATACACATTCATTTTCCATGTTTTCCAAATTTTACGTATTAAATAAAATAAATCGTCTTACCAAGCTCAAAATAGCAAACATAAAAAAAAATCCACAATAAGTATTTTTTTTAATATACGCGACGAATTGAGAACATGTTCCTTTTTATGAAGTTGGTTAAATTAAAAGCAACAATATAAAACGGACCTGTGCGCGTACGCCGACGAGAGAGAGCGCGAGCGCGCACACCGCTACCCGCGCCACCATGCTGCACTGACACTGACTCAACACGATGCACAACAACCACCTGAATCTTTGTTTACATATGACGATGACGACGTACTAATCGCAAATAAACGTTACATTTATCCTACTAATATTATAAATGTGAAAGTTTGTGTGTGTGTGTGTATGTTTGTTATTCCTTCACGCTAAAACCACTGGACCGATTGCGATGAAACTCGGTATCTAGATAGCTAGAGACCTGGATTAACACATAGGCTACTTTTTATCCTGATATTACACAGAATCGGAACTTACGCGGGTGAAACCGCGGGGCGCAGCTAGTATTTCTATATAAATACGATGCGTTTCGACGTTTTATGAAATAATAGCTTTTGTCCGCGACTTTGTACGCGTAGAAGTCGAAATCTTTGAAGTAGATTGGACCAAAGAATCACGTTGTCCTAAAAAACTTTGCCACCCTTTTTCACACCTTAAAACGTGGTATTTCGGAAAATCCTTATCGGATGCCTACATTATACAAAAAACACACCTTCTAAGTTTCAGGTCTGTACGATCACGACAAAGAACCCGAAGTCCCGTAGGAATATCAGTATAAAAAGTAGCCTATATGTTAATCCAGGTCTCCAGCTATCTACATATCGATTTTTCATTGCATTGGTTCAGTAGTTTTTGTGTGAACGAGTAACAAACATGCACCCACAAAATTTTACATTTATAATATTAGTAGGAAGAAGGATGATTATTGATTAGTTTCAATTTCGCGCACAAGGCGTCATGCATCTACCTTTCTCATGCGCACTGCTAAGAAGTGGAACTCTTCACTCGTGTCGCTGTTCCCCCAAAACTAAGGGTCTTCAAATCTAGAGTGAATAGGTACCTTCTAGCGAGCATGCTACATCCTCGATTTCATCTTCGCTTCGGTAAATACTAGCCTATTTTATGTAAAAAATAATAATAAAACGATAGAGACGAGACAAATCTTTTCAATTAGGACTCAAAAACAGCTGTTTTATGAGATAAATGTCATTGACCTTGGTTGTTTGTTAAGAACACACTTACATTTTTATTGTTAGTGAGATCTTAGCTGACCATGAAGCAATGTTTTTGGAAATTCCGATGGGATAAGAATGTTTCATTCATAGACTTAGAAACTTTTTTCTAGGTCCATGGTTTCATTATCTTCTTTTTTGACCACAATGCGTTACAATATAAATTGAATATAAGATACTCATAAGTGCATAATCTGTATAAAATAAATAAACAAAGCTCCACATACAAAAGAAAGATGTAATGTCGGTATGTTTAAGGTTTTGCGAGAGATATGTAGGTATTTTATTTCTATTTAGATGGTAGGTATGTATGATTTATTGGCTTTATTAATGCTAATTGTTTTCAGTTATAGAAAACTAAAATAAATAAATACTAATATAGTTAAAATAAATAAATAAATATAAATATTACGGGACATTCCACACATCGCCATCTAGCCCCAAGCTAAGTAACTAGACTTGTGTTATGGGTGCTAGACAACCATATACTACTTATATACTTTTCTTTTGTAAATATATACTTGTAATAGATAGAAACAACCAGATCACAGACAAATATCTAAGCATAAATACTTGTCTAAAGCGGGAATCGAACCCGCAACCCTATATTTTCAGTCCGGCATGGTGACCATTGGGCCAACTAGGTCGTCAAACCAGCGCCAACCAGCGCGTGCGTCAAGAAACGCCAGACAACATTACATATTTCAAAGGCAGGTGTGTGCAGTGCATGTCCGCTTTTGATTGACAATGAACGGTCTATAGATAGCTGAACGAAATGTTTGAACGAAATGAAACAGGTGGGTAATTTAATTAATCATTATAGCCATATTCCTGCCAACATTTAAATAAATCTTGCGATTTTTCTGCTGACTGTACTTAGTTATATCAGTTTATGTAGTATTCTTCAGTGTACGAGTAGCAGCAATGCAAGATATTATTAAGCTTTAACTCTTTATCTCAATGCTTTTCTGCGTAAACTTGGAAGCTAATCATTTTTTATTCATCTTTAAATAAAAATGAATCCCTTGGTTAGCCATAGTTTGAGAACGGCTGAACCGATTTGGCTTATTTTGATTTTTGTAAATATTTGTAGGTATCCAGATATTTGTTTATTGGAGGTCGGCGTAGCAAAAATTCTTATTTTTTTTGCAACCTACTGCAAAATGATTTGTCAATATTGTATGCTTAGTCGCCTACCTTTTTATGCAAGTTCTAAGTTTTAGTAAACTGAAAATCCATATATAAAAATGAGTAATCTTTGCAGCAGACGATATTCAAGAACAACTTAAGTCATGTTAAATTATATGAACAATTACTTAAATTATCTCAGGTATTTCAAACAGCGACACGGTTTCAGTAAATTTAGGTTTATTTAGAGGTCGTAAAATATTGCCGTAAATATTTCAATTATAGCTGTATTTTAAGTTTTTTAGCCAAAGAAGTTGCACTATTCTTTCACATTTTGAGTGACCGAATTTTTACAAATTTATTTATTTACTAGCTGCGCCCCGCGGTTTCACCCGCGTAAGTCCCGATGCCGTTCGATTTTTTCTCACCTTTTAAACCTTCCCTAGACCTCTACGAACATTTCAAGACTAAGATAAGATAAATCCGTTCAGCCGTTCTCGAGTTTTAGTGAGACTAACGAACAGCAATTCATTTTTATATATAAGATTAACTAATAGCAGCGCTGTCCGCGGTTTCACCCGCGTACTTAACTCCCGATTCCGTGAGAATATAGGGATGAAAAGTGACCTATGTTAATCCCAATGAATTACTGTATCCTCATACCAATTTTCATCAAAATCAGTCTAGTAGTTTCGGAGCCTATTCGTTACAAACCAAAACACCAAAAAATATAATATCAGTGCAGATAAAACAAAGTCTCGCCGCGTCTGTCTGTTTAAACGTGATAAATTCAAAAACGACAAAATATTTTTTTAATTTTTACCAATAAAAACATTCATGAGGAAGGTTTACATGTTTATTTCATTGACGTTTTGTGTAAATTGGCATAAATAAGTATGTTAGAAACAAAATGTTTTACCTATGACTTCATGTTACAACAAAGTATTCAGGTCAGTAGGTATTCTAGACATTAATCATATCCTTACTATGAAACCGTATCAATACACCTGGAGTTTACACACAGAATACCTGAAAGATTACTGGCTCCACGTGACCAAGCAAACTATACAGAAACTATATTATTTGTATGTATAATATACCTTGTGTTACTCATTCTTATAGACTAGCTGCACCCCGCGGTTTCACCCGCGTAAGTCCCGATCCTGTGGGAATATCGAGATAAAAATGCCTATGTGTAAATCCAAGTCTCCAGCTATCTACATACCGAGTTTCATCGCAATTGGTCCAGTGGTTTTTGCGTGAAGGAGTAACAAACACACACACACACACACACTTTCACATTTATAATATTAGTAGGATATCACTAACTTTATACTAGACTATGAGTAAGCTGTAGTTTAGTCTTCTTCTTCTTCCGTGTCTTATCCCACTTTAAGTAATGCTCTCCTTATCTCATGGTGCCAAGACATTCTGTCTGGGATTGTCGGGTCGGGTAATCGCCCCTTCCTAAGAGGGGTCCACGACCTTGGTACACAGCCTACTAAATAGTTACTACCGGCACCGGTCGCCTTCGTTGGTGAAAATTGTTGATTGTTACGAATGTGTTTTGTTGAAAACAAGAGAGGTAGAGGGCGTCCTCCTTCGACATGGTGGACCAGTATGACTCCTTAAGGCTGCTTATGCTGCCAAACGCAACGCGCCAGAAATACCCGTAGCTTACAACTAACATATTGATTGTAACGTATGTGTTTTTTTTTCTTTCAAAAATGTTGAGATCGAAATGTAGGTGAGATCTTTATCGACATTTTGGTATGACTTCGAGCCAAAAATTCCCTAAAAGCTTCAAAACTATTGAAGCTTTTCTAAAAATAAGAATTAAAACTAGTCTAGCTTTGAAATTACAAGAATTTTTACGTCTCAAATTATCCCAAAATATCTGTAAAGATTTCACCTACAATTCCATCTCAGCACTTTTGAGAAAAAAAAAAACACATACGTTACAGTCAACAATGTTAGTTGTAAGCGACGGGTTTTCTGGCGCGTTGCGTTTGGCAGTTAAGCAGCCTTAAGGAGTTTTGTCATACTGGTCCACCATGTCAAAGGAGGACGCCCTATGCCTCTGTTTTGGAACGAAGTTCCTTATCGCGCGAGAAGGCTAGACGGAAAAATTTAAGACCAAAAGTTGTAACGACACTTTTTGATTTTATAACAATTCCTGCACTAATTAATCGAAAGGAACTTCGTTCCATCCGGCTGTCTCTTGACACCTCTCAAGTTTTTTTTCTTTTCTGGAAGGCTTAAAGCTGTTTTTACAACATGGTCCTACTGTCTTCTCATCACGTGTCCGTACCACCTCAGTCTCCTTCCAGTTAGTTATAGTAAGCTGTAGTTTAGGACTTACTCTAAAAGTTTACTCTAGCAATCCTAATCCTATCCTAACTTCTAACTAATATTATAAATCTTTTAGTTAATTTTGTTTGTTTCCTCTTCAAGGTGAAACGACTTTGTCAATTTGGATGAAAATCGGCATAATGGTAGTATAGTGGATTTAATTTCTAAATTTTCTTGGAATCGGGACTTACGTAAGTAAAAAAAACGCGGGGCGTAGCTAGTATAGACAATTAAATTAGGCATTGGTGACACAATATTGAATAGAGAGCAAAATTACTTTCGTTGTTAGTTTTCCTCTCTATTTGATAAGGCATATTCAACTGAGATAAACTTAGGTATCAGACAAACAGGCACGCTTTAAAAAAACTTTTTTTTACAAATTATAGATCAGCGTTCGTCACCTTCCTCATGGCATTTGACGATGCGGTCTAAGATGTAGCATGCTTTTCTAAAAGATACTTGTTAGCTTGTGAGTTGAAGAAGCCCAAATTGTATACGTCAGGAAAGATAAATAAATAAATATTGCAGGACATTCCACACATCGCCATCTAGCCCCAATCTAAGTAACTAGACTTGTGTTATGGGTGCTAGACAACGGACACTTATAATACATAGAAACAACCAGACCACAGACAAATATCTAAGCATAAATACTTGTCTGAGGCGGGAATCGAACCCGCAACCCTGTGTTTGGCAGTCCGGCATGGTGACCATTGTGCCAACTAGGTCGTCAAATAGACCTAGTTGGTACTTAGTCAATAGGTAAATAGACGCAGGTAACAGATTCCATTCTCTTATTGTAGGATAACGAAGCGAAACGCTTAATGCAAGTGTCTGGAATTTCAACCATGAATCGATGCCAGAGACTCATCTCCCGTAGGCCGTAGATGTTGAACGAATTAAAGGTTTACCCAAGTTTTTATAATTATAATTTTGTAATTTTTCCTGTAACTTAATAACGCGGTCATTGTCATTATCTATCTATCTATATATATATATATATAAAAATCAATTGCTGTTCGTTAGTCTCACTAAAACTCGAGAACGGCTGAACGGATTTATCTTATCTTAGTCTTGAAATGTTCGTAGAGGTCTAGGGAAGGTTTAAAAGGCGAGAAAAAATTCCTACGGGATCGGGACTTACGCGGGTGAAACCGCGGGGCGCAGCTAGTCTTCAATATATATATTGATCAATAGTTAGGTGAAGTCATAAAGTAATACGTAACTAACTATTAAGTTACAATTTATTATTATTGTCATAAATATATAAATAAATATATATTGATGTGTGTTTTTATCGTATTTTAAAACTTTGTAATGTGCTGTCAATTGTTTATCTCTAAATCATAGTCCTATTGACTATTGAGTAGGCTTGGTACCTATAAAATTTCCATAAATAGTGTCGTCAGAGCCCGTATTGCGAGTTTTTTCGTATAGCAAACGTTACTTTCACGTTTGCGTGAACGAGAAAATTGCATGGGAAGTTAAAGCTTCGCATTACATCCTCTAGGGCTTTTCGCCGCTTTTCAACATTTCGTATAATTTTCTTGTTTACGCTAACATAAACTTTTTAAACTCACACGATGTGTACCTATTCATAGTAATTATTTTCCCCCTACCAAACCCAAGTGAATCCGTAGTCAGGCCCTATTGTAAAGAAGCATAAAGGAATTGTATAATTAATTGCTCATCTTCGATCCACATACCTAAAATACCTATCAATTTAAAAGCAATTATTAGTCCCGTGCCTGATACACGTGTTTCAACTTTGGTACCTACCTACTTATACATCCATTATCATTGGGGATAATTCTAAGTAAAGACTTAATTTATAAGTAGAGATCAAATATTTAGACTTCGATCACAGTTTTAATATTTCAATTAGCCTTAATTCTATCCTACTAATCCTATCCTAATTCCTACTAATATTATAAATGTAAATGAAATATGTATGTTTGTTACTCTTTCACGTAAAAACTACTGGACCGATTGCGATAAAACTCGGTATGTGAATTACAACATAGGCTAGTTTTATCCCAATATTCCCACGGGTTTTACGCGGGTGAGACCGCGGGGCGCAGCTAGTCTTTTATAAAATTAAAAAAACCTGTTATTATTGCCTATAATCAAAAAAGTGTGTTTTTAACAGATATTAGAACAGAACTTGAGCTTAAAGTGGCAGATTTTAAAGGCTGCAAGGGGGGGACAAATTTTCTTTAGGACTTCTGTTATCTTACACAAAATATACCTAAAACTACTAACAATATAAAAATTTGGTTTAAAAAAATAATTAGGAAAGAACTGATTATTAAGTACGTTTAATTGTATTTATCTATGAAAGTGCCGTAGAATAAGTAGTAAACACTTAAAATTAATCTTTTGTCTACTTCATCTTGACTACCGAAGTGCTCAATAGAATTGCATTCAAGTGTTGTACTATCTCAACCTCTAGAGGATGCAAGGTCGCTTCCTAACCGCGAATAGATACTTACGTCATCATAAACTACCTACTTTATAGGATGACATTTGCCTAGAGAGGCAATAAGTAATGTTACCTACTATTTTGTTGCGGCCAAAAACGGAATTATCTTGCAAACCGATTTTGGTTACGGCGACTTCTTCTACTCTCTATTAGCGTCTCTCATGTTCTTTAATATGGCTCAGGATGTCACAAATTTTGTTTGTAACCATGCACCACTGTGACATTTTAGGGTACCATTACCAAGGTTGTAACTTATTGCCGCTCGTGGTCGCCGTGACCAAATCCCTTTGAGAACAATGGTCTGAAGGCAGCATGAGAATCTTTTGAGTGATAAGCAGAATATAGGTTCTCATGATCGAAGTAAATCTATATGGTTATTCCCAAATGCAAAAATAGCAAAAAGTTTGTGCTCGCGAGGTAACTATAGTACCTACCTATGCTTTCGACACGAAGAAGAATAAACTGACTTATTCACAGGTTTAAGTAAGCAAGTCATAACAACTTAACTAATGTAAGTGAATTGAAATAATACAAAACATATTTTTACTATGGGCGACTGGACAATGGCACTGGTATCTCAAGTCTTAAATCTACTCCGAGGATTTCTAACACATCGCCTAAAGTTTTTAAATAAATCTCCTTGGTGGTGTCAGGAAGTACAACACAATTAATCAGTGCAGTCGTTTTAAAAGGCAGGCGAAGAATCTGCTCGTACCAAAAAAAAAAACAAAGAAATTTCTGTAAGTATGATTTATTACAAGATCACAAAATTAAGGACTGTGGACATTTTTTCTGATTAGACTAATACTGAAAATCAATGAAATCGATTCCTTTCAACGTGTTCTTACCGACTCACAACTGTCGCTTGACACATCGATAGAATTAGGAAGCCTATCGCGTAAATTACGAGCACAATATCCATAGCGGTCGCGAATATTTCGCGCACTATTTGATCCTGGGCTAGGTTTCGGACATGGCTACGTGTTCTTCCGCAGAATGCAGCTAACTTGTAGAACAGCAATTCCCCTGTATGTAGGAGCACACTGGTAAAGAATATTAGTTGTTAGAATGGTGAGACTAAGCAGGTACAAGACCATGAAGGATCTAATCTAATTGGTCTCTAAGAAAACAAACAATTAAGAAAACGAGAGTTTTGGCGGGAACGAGTTAACAACATGTCGTGCTGCAGTTTTATTTTCATGAAACTTAGATGTAACCCGAGTTGAATTGTATAATTCTGGTGGAATGTTATTCAATTTAGTTCTGTGAAAGTGCACAAGTGTAGTGAAAGTAAAAATCAGTATCAAACATGCAGTTTTCACGTTGCCTCCAAATCTCCTATTAAGGTTATGGTAAACTTGCCACCGCTTTACTATAACCCCTGACTTGACGGACTATGACGACTTTGACTGTATTGAAACACTTTAGGCCCGATTTATGAAAAATCGGGTCATAATTTGATGCAAAATATAACTTGACACTGGCTAAATGCACACGTGCGAAGCCATAATAAAAGAAAAAAAAAAAAAAATTAAGAAAACAAACAATTTAGAGGAAAGGGTACCGGGGCTCTTTCCATACAAACGTAGTCGACTGTTTTCTCCCTGGATAATGACTCTAAAGCATTTTTTTTTAAATAAATCTTATAACTGCCTTGACCCTATGTTATTTTTAAACCTTAATTTCTATGATAATTAGAAAATGAAAAAAAAAACATAAGGGCATAGTCATGGCAGTTATAGGTTTTATGGCACAAAAATATTTGTGCTAGTGTCATTATCCAGGGAAGAAACAGTCGCCTACGTTTGTATGGAGAGAGCGCCGGTACCCTTTACCCTAAAAAACGAGATTTTGAATTTGTAAAGCATATTACTTAATATGCGTAATGTCTGCATAAATTGGGCAATGTAATAAAAACTTATCTACTAATCACTTTTCCTGCTCAGTAAGCATAATAACCACAAAAGTTTTAGAATGATTGTTCTAATTTGTAACATATTCTCATAACGAATGGACAACGCCTGCTGAAACATGGCAATCCTATTGAAAAACCCAATTTACTGAAGTGCTGAATTTTGTATAAATTTCTAAAGGTTCTAAGTTTAACAACTATTTCTTCTTGATAACTCTCTAAGCAATTATGGCCTGAACTTTATAATTGCACATCGTATTACTGTGTTGGAGGCATGCGCTGAGTAATTCTCAGCTTTCATAAAATCACGAATCAGTTTGGCGGTAGGCAGGATCATCCTACTAATATTATCCTACTAATATTATAAATGTGAAAGTTTATTTGTGCATGTGTGTGTGTGTGTGTATGTTTGTTACTCCTTCACGCAAAAACCACTGAACCGATTGCGATGAAACTCGGTATGTAGATAGATAGAGACCTAGAACAACACATAGGCTACTTTTTATACCGATTTTCCCACGGGATCGGGACTTACGCGGGTGAAACCGCGGGGCGCAGCTAGTGACCTGTAAAGTATATTGTTTATATTGCTATTTTTAAATATTAAAAAGAAGTCACGTACCTTGGAGTACACCTCCAGCTATTACCCGCACTCAGCAACGGTAGTATCATCGCCATGATATACCACAACCCGCCGCCGATCAGAGACGATGACGTTACTAATGTTGAACGCTGCGTTGTCACCACTCTAAAACATTTAAGGCATATTATTTGAGGCTTTAGAACGCGTACCTAGTGCATTGAGGCATAGAGTGCGTTTGAATAAAGTGTGCGCGTGGCTAACATATCAGAACTAAGCCACAGAATACTAAGCTCGATGTTCCGGTTCCGTGAAAGGCCTATAAACACAACAGACATAGTAAATCAAAACTTTTGCTAGGTGTGAAGGCATTACTTGTTCCACGTATTGCCCTCTATCGATAGGTTCTTAAAATGGTTTTTACTTTTGGAAAATCATACGACACTACGTTTGGTTAAATATCCTGTTTCCTAGACATTTTAGGGGTTTTGTGTGAAGAGGTTATTTGTTCGCCGTAATGCCCTCTATCGATAGGATCACAAAATAAAAGTACACCACCCAAAAACCTATGGTAAGTTCCCATAGTAAAATTAATTTTGATCCCGTTGGTACTCAAGTTTTTTATTTTTATGCCATCTACCGGAGTTTGAACAAACTACTATTCTAAAAGACATCATGGATCGTATTTCGTAGCATTACTGTACGTCAGGCACGTCGTAGTACGTTGTATTTTTAATAGATGGCGCTACTTGTATTAAAAGAGCTACTACAACTCTAATATATTTGTGTACGACAAGGTTCTGCAAGCTCCAGTTTTTAATTTCGTCCGGCTACAATACAATAAGGCGTTTGCAACACTTAAGTGTTTAAGCTTCAAAATAAATAATAGTCGCACAAGATCGCGATCAGTGAGATCATGGAGAGGCCTTTGCCCTGCAGTGGGACACTAAAGGCTCAAAATAATAAAGTCCCAACTTAGTTTAATTAGGTAAGTAAGTTGTTACCTGCTCTGAATTGCAGTGTCAATAATAGCGGGGTTGTCTCCAGATATCCATCGGTTCACGTCCGCACTGAAAATGCTATCATTCCGCTCCAACACGAAGGTCGATGATGATGGAGTATCTGCATCATTTGCCTTAAACAGAATAATAATATATAAATAAATGGTAACCACGCGGCAGACCAAGAGGACGACGGTGAGATGATTTTGACTCCTATAGAAATGATTAGTTTGCGAATAGCGACAGATTGTGATCAACGGAAGAAAGGTGAAGAGGTCTTTGCCCTGCAGTGGGACAGTGTAGGTTCTTAATAATAGGCAATTTTAAAAAAAACTTGGGAGATGTCAAGGGACACCCGGATGGTTCCTTTCGAAGTTCCTTTCGATTAATTAGTGAAGGAATTGTAATAAAATCAAAAAGTGTCGTTACAACTTTTGGTCTTGTCTAGCCTCCTTTCGCAACGCGCGATAAGGAACTTCGTTCCAATAAAAAATGATAAAAAAGCACTCCCTGGCCTGAATACTATGCTGAATGGCAATATTGGCAACAAAAATTACCATTCATATTTGTCTGTGGTCTGGTTGTTTCTATGTATTATAAGTATATATTTACAAAAGGAAAGTATGTAAATAGTATATCCGTTGTCTAGCATCCATAACACAAGTGTAGTTACTAAGCTTTGGGCTAGATGGCGATATGTGGAATGTCCTGCAATATTTATTATATTTATTATTATTTGTTTGTTATTTGTCCTATATCACGTGAGTATGGAGTCCCGGACCTTTGGAAGGCATGCGTGGGACCGAAGCCGACACGTAGAGGCCCTTTATGAGGCTATGTAGGTATCTTCACCATTACCATGTTTTAAATGGATTTTAAAATCAGGTTGTAACAACACAGTTAATGCTCGTTTTGGTGTTAATTGTTACACGTAAATGCTTTAGTCCATACTCACCTAAATTATAGAGAAAAGTAGTAAACAAGGGGAGAATGGTTATTTATTTATTAATTGAGGGTATTTTAAGAAATGACATTAAAAACATTACACATTAGAAATACTTACATGACATTGCAATACGAAAACATAGGTATAATATATTTGTTACGCTATTTAGACAGTATATTTAGATATTCGTTTTAAGATCAACTTGACAAAACCGGTATCTAATCCACCGTTGTTGCGAAAATGTAATGAACGAGCGACAAACTAATAACTAACACTACCATCACTCTTTACCTATCTAATTTGGCATAATAATATAACAAGACGTAACTAACCGGACAAGTTTATTTGTATATCTAGTGCCTACGTATAGTAAGAAAAGCCTCGGTCTGTCACCGCACGCTATTGCAATGCCCGGCAGGGCTCATATGTGAACTTGTATGCCTATTGTAACATCTATTGTACCTACCATATGAATGCAAATAAATGAAATAAAAGGTGCCACGCAAGAATGATAAAAGAGGAATAAAATAATTATTGGTCTGTAAGTACTTACTACTTCTCGTATTCTTATAAATGTTTCAGTGGAACAATTGTCCGGAGGTATCGGTCGGACCAGTCTGTTTGTAATTTTTTCCAAATTTCTTTGTACTTCGGTGGCCATGATGTTCTAGGACAAATAAATATATTTCGCTGATAACTTACTCTCTATTGTTTATGATTATAGTGCTTTTCTCTGAATTTATCACTATATAAAATTCAAAGTCCTGACTCACTCACGGATATATCAACGCACAACTCAATGCAATAAATAGAAAGGACTCAAATTTGGCATACAGAATAACTATTACGAGTACCTATAACGTAGGAATTCGCTCAGAATGGTTTTTTAAAAAGCGATTTGTAAAAAGAGATTTTGAAGAGCGAAGCTGGTGAAAGCTAGTTTATTGACTAAGTTGCAAGATTATCTGGGTTGGATACCTGGATTAAAGTAAGTGTACTTATTGGGCAAATTTATTCGACAGAATACAAGAACTATGACAAAAGCGTTCTTAAAAATAGATATTAAAAGAAAATAGTCGACACTTAGGCAGGTATATATGCCGCATGTCAGATGAACGATGGGCCAAAATAACACGACCACGCGGCAGACCAAGGCGACGTTCGTTGGAGGGATGATCTTGACTCCTATAACGCACTAATAGACGAACCCGGTGCGGTCTGCACCGCACACTTGGTACGCTCCGTATCATATTTCATTAATGTGCTCAGGTGTAGAGCAGTCTGCCGCTCTACACACGATCGAATATGGTGCGGAGCGTACCAAGTTCGCTGTGCGGACCGCACCGAGTTCGATCGTCCATTAGTGCTTTAAGAATGACTGGTGTGCACTAGCTACAGATTGCGATCAATGGAAGAAGGTAGGAAAGAAGGTTGCTAGAGAGACTTTTGCAGGGCAAACGGCCTACGCTTTCTCACTGCCTGCAGTGAGAAAAATAATAGGTATCCATATATTATTTGGTAAGTACTTAATTCATTTTTACTTACTTTTAAAATAGACGGTATTGTATTAGAATATCACATGCCTTTAACACCATCGGCATGGATAAATAGTGATGGTCTAGGTATTTTAGATCATTTTCTGTTTATTTTTGTATTCCAACTTTTGCGAACGAACCTTGATATTATTATATACATCTGTCCATCATCTATCATTCATCTGTCTTTTCTGTCTTGCTGTGTCAAATGCCACTTACGTAAAATGAAAGGAGTGCATAGCCATAACTTCGTAGTTGAACCCCATGTTGTTGAATGGTCTAAGTCGGTTAGCGACCGAAGAAAGAAAAGAAAAAATGCAGTGAAGTTTTTTATTTATTTATCAGAAAAACTAAATCTATCAATACAGGATACCCAAATGCAATAGTGTAGTTAAAATAGATTTAAATTAATTATAACAAATAATCCATAAAGCTACTTTTCGTTATGCCCAAAACGTATAAGATAAATATGAATTTCAGGCGTTTTGCTACTAAGACCTAACGCGATTTAAGTAATTTACAAATTAGATAGGTATTATACGGTGGCATTTTGCCACACAGGCATAAAGCGTTTTAGATGACCTGCTCATAACCGGTATCACTGACCTAATCCACAGGCGACACTTTTGTGTCCTGTAAGCACCTGAGAAAATAAGCAACCCGCGGTCCTTAAAGGAGACTCCAATTAAATGATTATCGTGGTATTCTTTAATCGCCGGTTTTGATTACTACTTCAAGTTGGTTTAAAACAAGAATGCTAAGTGAGACATAATATCTTGAACAAGTGTTTTTTTTTTAATATCTTGCAATTTAAGCAATTTATGTGTATTTCGAAGCCATTATTTAATATTAAAAAATATAAGTAAAATGTATTTAGTATTTGACGACCCAGTAGGCACAATGGTCACGATGCCGAACTGCCAAACACAGGGTTGCGGGTTCGATCCCGACTAAGAAAAGTATTTATGCTTAGATATTGGTCTTTGGTCTGGTTGTTTCTATGTATTATAAGTATATATTTACAAAAGAAAAGTCTATAAGTAGTATATCCGTTGACTAGCACCCATAACACAAGTTTAGTTACTTAGCTTGGGGCGATGTGTGGAACGTTCTGCAATTTTTTTTTAGTATTCCGATCGTAAGTTCCCAGGTAGAAAGATACAAGATTTAGAAAGGCACTTTAAGTCTAAGCTTTGCCTCTTCATTATATCTCTATGTATAGGAGTATAGATATGTGATTTCCTTCAAATGATCATTAAATACCATTACCTAAATTTTAATATTCAAAATAACTTCAGAAACAAAGTATTTTGTTACGAAATCGTCACACCATTAAGTCACACCTGACTGCATAAACCAATTAAATTAGACCACAATAATTAACGTGTTAATTCGGTAGCCCACACGAAATGTAGTCAAGTACAAAAGTTAAGTTTTTGTAGCCCTAGATGTCATTCCGGGGTGCTTGAAAAGAACTGTTGGGTGCTATTGTTCGAACTCGATACGAATTCCCAAAAGCAAGGCGTCCTGGGGTCGTATTTATTAGCGGCTGTCTATGTGAAAACTTTTTATTAATTGTTTTTTTTTCCTAGTGATTGACTCATATTTTTTTAATGATTACTTACAACATGTTATTATATTATACTAGCAGTCATGTCCACTTAAGACGCAGATGTAAAGACGTAACTTAAGACGTGTCCATGTGATCTTGTACCTAGGTATTAAGTATCCAAAGGAAATAAAGAATTTTGACTTGACTTCGACAGTCCCACCAAACGTTGTATTGCCATATAAAAGAAAAAATATTAAAAAATAGATGTCGTTTGATTCTCAGATCTAACGAATATACACAAAAAAATGCATACAAATCGGTTCAGGCGTTTCGGAGGAATTTGAAAACTAACACTGTGACACGAGAATTTTATTTACTCGTATATAGATTTTGAGTTGCAAGAACTAGGTATCTGTGGATTCTACTGATCCTTATCTATCGCATTAGGCGATTAGGCATCTCTTTGTAATACTTAGACTTTTGCTTTGATTTTTATATTTTAGTAAATTTAATAAGAAATATTGTTCCCAAAAAAATGGATCTATCCTGTGGGACAAATTCCGTCGTATAATTAAAGAAAGAAAAGACTGAAGATGGCTCTACATTAGTAAAAACAGTTGGTTTGCTTCAGATTCACTTTAATTTTTCAAAAACGACGCGGAAGAAATTATACTAAATCATTTCACACAAATAAAATCGCATTTTAACAAGAGTTTGTGACACAAAGTGCTGATGACTTAATCAGCGTATCCTGGAACAAACATCAACTGAGAGCAAATTTAAATTACATGATCATTGAGTCATTTGAATCGTGAGAAGTAGTTTATTTGATGATCTTGTTTGTATAACGAGGTGAGATCTTATATATATAAAAGAAAGTCGTGTTTGTTACAACACTTATAACTCGAGAACCACTGGACCGATTGCGATAAATCTACTCGACTCGGTATCTAGATAGCTGGAGACCTATATTAACACATAGGCTACTTTTTATCCCGATATTCTCACGGGGTCGGAACTTACGCGGGTGAAACCGCGGGGCGCAGCTAGTTTTTTAATAAAGGAAGAAATTAATGCCTGAAGAACCACAGCTACATATAAGGCTAGATAATAGGATATGCTAATATGTGCTAATAGTACAGAATCCGTACATAGTATAAAACAAGGTCGTTTCCCGATGTCTGTCTGTCCCTGTGTATGCTTAGATCTTTATTGTTACTTAACGGATATTGATGCGGTTTTTACCAATGGATAATGTGGTTCTCGAAGTAATTGATAAAAGAAAATTTAGTAAATAAGCCACTACTGTGTACCAAAAGAAGATGGCATAAGTGCATATTATAGCCTTTACAATGTAAAGGCCAAAATGGGCTAAAGGAAATATGGCAATATAATCCTAATTACAAAATACTAGCTGAACCTTGCCACGCTTCGCAAAAATTAGATAAAAACAATCCTTAATGCGGATTTAACATATCATTCTAAAATTTCAGCTCGATCGGTGCAGAATTTTTTGAGTTTTTGAAGCGTACACAAACCAACATAACATATATGTAGCGACACTTCACATCGCCACTAACAGATGGCGCCACCAAGCCGATCGGAGATCCTAGATCGCGCAAGCGAAGTTTTTCTGAAGATAAGCTCATATACAAGTTCCAACGAAACATCGTCGGGCCGCGGCCTACCGGGTATAACACCTGCCCGGTGGAAGATCTTCCCTTTGGAGGTACACACCACCTCGTACCTCCAAACTGGTGACCCCTCATATGAACGACGAGCGCAACCTTCGCCGACATGAGCTTCTTCACCTCCGCACCACACCTGCCTACCCCCTGCAGCCAGCCAGCGGTCAACCACTCGCAGCCACATCGGCTGATGTAGCGACACTTCACATCGCCACTAACAGATGGCGCCACCAAGCCGATCGGAGATCCTAGATCGCGCAAGCGAAGTTTTTCTGAAGATAAGCTCATATACAAGTTCCAACGAAACATCGTCGGGCCGCGGCCTACCGGGTATAACACCTGCCCGGTGGAAGATCTTCCCTTTGGAGGTACACACCACCTCGTACCTCCAAACTGGTGACCCCTCATATGAACGACGAGCGCAACCTTCGCCGACATGAGCTTCTTCACCTCCGCACCACACCTGCCTACCCCCTGCAGCCAGCCAGCAGTCAACTACTAGCAGCCACATCGGTTGGACCACGACGCCTGTATACTACGCAAGCACTGGTTCACCCTCCAACGGCTACAACGCAACTGGGCACCTGCAGCACGCTGAGTACGTCCGGCATCTCATCGAATGGCCATCGATACACCGGACCTTCACGTGCTACGCCCCTTCACACGTCCCGACTCACCGTGGACTTCACTGTTCCGACTCACTGGAACAGCATCATCCCGACTCACTGGGATGCATCAAGCAACACGTCTCGACTCACTGAGACGCAACTCAACTGGCACACTGGCAAGAATTCTGCATCGACCTCCGGTCTTCGGGGGGAGTGATGTAGCGACACTTCACATCGCCACTAACAGATGGCGCCACCAAGCCGATCGGAGATCCTAGATCGCGCAAGCGAAGTTTTTCTGAAGATAAGCTCATATACAAGTTCCAACGAAACATCGTCGGGCCGCGGCCTACCGGGTATAACACCTGCCCGGTGGAAGATCTTCCCTTTGGAGGTACACACCACCTCGTACCTCCAAACTGGTGACCCCTCATATGAACGACGAGCGCAACCTTCGCCGACATGAGCTTCTTCACCTCCGCACCACACCTGCCTACCCCCTGCAGCCAGCCAGCAGTCAACTACTAGCAGCCACATCGGTTGGACCACGACGCCTGTATACTACGCAAGCACTGGTTCACCCTCCAACGGCTACAACGCAACTGGGCACCTGCAGCACGCTGAGTACGTCCGGCATCTCATCGAATGGCCATCGATACACCGGACCTTCACGTGCTACGCCCCTTCACACGTCCCGACTCACCGTGGACTTCACTGTTCCGACTCACTGGAACAGCATCATCCCGACTCACTGGGATGCATCAAGCAACACGTCTCGACTCACTGGGACGCAACTCAACTGGCACACTGGCAAGACAACAAGACGAATTCTGCATCGACCTCCGGTCTTCGGGGGGAGTGATGTGGCGACACTTCACATCGCCACTAACAGATGGCGCCACCAAGCTGATCGGAGATCCTAGATCGCGCAAGCGAAGTTTTTCTAAAGATAAGCTCATATAGAAGTTCCAACGAAACATCGTTGGGCCGCGGCCTACCGGGTATAACACCTGCCCGGTGGAAGATCTTCCCTTTGGAGGTACACACCACCTCGTACCTCCAAATATATATATATATATAGATAGATAGATAGATAGATGAAGAAAGTTTTTTACTTAGGTCATATTTTAGGAATTCCTTGCATAAATGTATTGTTTCGTCATATTTTGTTGCCAACATCAACTCACTTGTCAAAAAACTTATGATTCTGTCAAAGAAAGTCCCAAGATCCTCAGAATCTCTTCATCTTAAAGATATCCTATAATTTCACCTGAATCAATGTCCATCAACTGTGACGACCGCTGAGTGGGCGTGCTAAATCAACAGGAATCGAAAGCTATCGAAAGTGAAGGTATGCCATTTTTTGCGAATCAATCAGCTTTTTGCTGTCGGTAGCCAGTGGTCGCGCTGCGGGACATCGCGCTACCGTGACGCGAAATATTGATGGTTTCACTCATTTTTCAATGATGTCACACTGTTGATATAGGTTGTAATCTGTTTGAAAATTTCCAATAATTTTGGAGACATGATTAAACAAGGACTTCTCATGTGACTATAGACATTGACATAAGACCAAATGCAACTGCTAACTAAACGCATCTTTCATTCTCTCTCTATGAACCAAAACAGCTCCTCCATTTAACCAATTCTCAAGGGTCTAAATTTTAAAATCGTTTTATTTTTTATTGTCATCAAAACGTTTACTCAAGATCTACTTCATTAAATGTTTAAAAAACTCCACATGTTATTTTAATAAATTCCGAGTTAACCCTTTATTTGCTGGGCCGGGTCGATTAGTCCCCTATTATAATATTAATGCTAAACAAACATCAAATTTTGGCCCCTAATGTCTCTATCAATGTTGCAGTGCTTAAATGGTTTAGTCGTAAATTTTGAGAATTAGGTTAACTGTTAGTGATTTAAAAAATATGAATAGCTTTTCTTTGTAATTGGGTGGATCCCTTACTTTGACGAAGGGTTAATAATTTAGAGGGTTATGTTTAGTTGACGCTTAAGTTTATGAAAATTGTAATTGAGCAGGATCTTTTTTATATGTCATGTCATATGATTATTATAATATGGAACAAAATGGTCTAAAAATTAAGTTCACATTAAGGCTTTCTTGCAGTCGTAGTAAGCACTTAAGAAGTCAATTTCAGTTCTGGAACTTTAAATTTAATTAGTAATAAAAAAAGACACAAGTCACAATAATTAACTGAGAAAGCAATTGAAACCATTCAAGGGTGAATCATAATTATGGATCAAAACAAATTGGAAATAAAAATGGACTATTTCTGTCATTTCAAATGTTCACGGATGATTTCCTATTTTAATTTGTTTTGTTACGGTTAGATTTTGAGTTATTATTCCCTAAAATATAGAGATTGTCTACAATGTCGGTAATAATTAGGTCTCAGAAGTCGGAAAACTTTTGTGAATTAGGTGTATTTATGATAAAGTACCTGGATGACCGAGCTTTGCTCGGTATTTTTTTTTACTTAGTCTAACCTCAAAGCAAACACTCATTTACTTCGTGTTACTTAACAACGCCATCTGCTGGAATAACTTTATTGCTCACAAAAAATAGTATTAGTAGTTCGCCAATAGATATCAGGAAGAGTCATATTTTTCAGATAAAAAAAAGTAAGTTTCGATAAAACACGAATAAAATGACATTTTCTAAAAATGATTCCTAGCTCGATTTATCGCCCCCGAAACCCCCTATATACCAAATTTCATTAAAATCGTTGGAGCCGATTCCGAGATTCCAATTATATATATATATATAAGAATTGCTAAAGATATAAGATAATGACTGTCAAAGTTAATTTTTTTTATTCCTGTGGACGCTTAATACACTTGTACAAAGACCACATAGAAACGTCTTAAAACTGAGTTAGGATGTGTGCTTTCGGAACGCGCCCACCAATGAGAAGAAGCCACAAAACTCATGAAATAAATACATATTACACACACAGCGCCATCTAGCCCCTAACTAAACATCTAGATTGGTAAAATCGTAATCAGACTATATACGGATGGCATATACGGATAATCCAGGTACAAGAACATTGTTCTTCCGTTAAATTTTATTCATCGTGATGAAATCCACTGCTAAATTTCTGCAAGCGTTTCGCCGAGTTTTTCCTCTGGACATGGTCGACTAAGCTGAGAGGGTGGTAGATGCCAGCATCTATCACCCTCTCAGCTTAGTTTAGCTTAGCTTAATTTGCCCAGACAAACGTACGCCATGAAATGTCGCAGATAATTTTTGTGGCTTTAGTATGGATTAAAATTACAGTTAAGGGCAGGTGCTAATAAAGCTACCAAAATCGACCTTTGTTTTAAGCAACTTTAAGTAATCAAATACTCTTTTTTTGTTATTTGGATATTAGTGGATATTGTAGTTTAAAAACCATATTTTTGTTTATTTTGGTTGAAAACATGATATGAACAACTTCATTCGATAAAAAAAATGTTAGAAAACAGAGAATTATTAGATCGTTTATCGGGTTTTATCCAAAAAAAGTTAACGTTTGTTTCTAAAAATGAATCAAATGATAGGTTTTGACCTCTAGGAACTATATTTGTGGATAATAATGCTAAAATGTTTTGCATATCGATCAAATATAACAGTTAGCACGCAGCACGCTACGTTTTTGAGAGCGGGGGCTAAGGTAATGTATGGGACTACACACGGTACTGGAAGAGCGTCTTAAGGATACGTGAACTGAAATTTGCAAAAAGAAAATTGCGATGTTATTTCCTCCCTGTCCGACTGTCAACTAGATTACTGATCGCGTGTCGCCCAAACAGAGTTGCCGAAATGAATAGACAAAACTGTTACAAAATCGCCATTTCAAACCAACCGCCCAGGGTAATTTTCGAAACCTCAAAGCAACATATGGTGACGGCAGACGCTATACGATGCCAACTGTCACGTTTCACCTCCTTTTCCCTCCCATTAAACTTTCACGGCAATAGAAGGAGATGCGGATAGGATTCATTAGTCGGTAGTGCTATCATTTGAATTTGGATACGCAAAAAAGTGCATTGTTTGTACGCGCATGCGCTGTAGACACGTGCGCTATCGCAGGAAGTAGGGTAGGCTTTGGCGCGAATTTGAACATAATTCGATGACTTTTCTTTGGAATATACGACAGGATATTGGAACGATAATCGTTGTTCGAGGAAACAACATATGGATTATGGTTGGGCTTCTGTTTATAGGGATAGATAGATCGATCGAATTGTTTATACGTAATTTTTTAAATCGGAAATGAAGAAACTCGTCGGTTGGGGTAGATCATATTAATAAAAATTGTATGACAATTTGCTTCTATGTATTTTAATAGATAAGTATTTTAGTAAACGTGGCTAGTCACTGGTAAGTACACAAAAGTTTAACTATTTGCTCCACATAAAGTACTTATCACATATCAAAAACCTAACATAAGCCATTGACACGAAAGAATAAGAGGTAGATATTAAAAAGTTTTTTTATAATATACTTGCACCGCTCCGCGGTTTTACCCGCGTAACTCCCGATCCCGTAGATAAAAAGTAGCCTATATTCCCAATGTATCCTCATAACAAGTTTCTTCAAAATCGGTCCAGTAGTTTCGGAGCCCATTCGTCACAAACAAAAAAAACAAAAAATCTTTCTTCTTCATTATTTTAGTGTAGATAATGTTAGAATAGCCATAACTAAGGCAATCATAAGATTAGGTACCTAGAGCACTAACTTTTTAACACTTCGATTAAAATATTTATTAAAGTTTCCAAAAATAATTTAATTCTAAAAATAAATAAACAATATTCCGGTAAGAAACTCAGGTGGTGTTAGGCGGCGAGTCCAAAGGGATGCGCACGAGTCGACCATATGCCGTCACGCACCCTCAGTGAAAGTATTGTAGGTTTTCCGTAAAAGTTTCAACTTACAATACTATCTAGTAGAGTTTTGGGAAAATATTTAAAATTAATAAATATTACACAGAGTTTTATATTGAAAAATATTGACTGTTCGTCCTTAGGTATTGTTTTTAACATTTTGGTAACATTTTATTTAATTAAAGTTTGTCACTTTTGTCAGTTTGTTTCAGTGAAACAACAAAATGAATAAACGATTGAAAAAAATAAAAAAATTAATGCAAATATTTAGGTACTACTTTGATACTGGCTAATGCATTAATCATAGGTACGTAGCTGAAATTTGGAAAAAAAAAGTAAAACATGTAAGTAATATAATATGTTTAACTTGCATGATAATAGGAATGTACTTCAGTAGGCAATGTTAATGTTTTAAAATAGTAGGTAGATACTTAAAATTTCTTTCAGATCAGGCTGTTTCCAAACGGGGTCAAAAGTGACCGTCGACAGTATGCGGTTATTGGAATACGCTGCAAAATATATATTTTTTTGTTTTAACTTTTATAATTCTGTCGTTATTTTTGCAAGCCTTCACCTAAATCGTCTGCCAAGTAGAAAAAATGGCAATGTAAAAACTATCATAACAATATTTATGACGTATCATTGTAAGCGCGGGGGCAGAGCTCTAGTGCTCCGCCCTCTCGGTTTTACCGACTGATGTTGTGTGGTCGCAAACAATATTCAATTTTACACTAAAGTCTATAGCGTAAAGTATATACGAAAATGGGTACTTTTTGTATAAGAATTTCGCTGTACAAAAAAACTATATTCTACGCAAGCTGTGCCCCTTGGTTTCATAGGAATAGCGGGATATGATAGTCTATACTTATAAATATGTATTCTGTTAATACTACAAGTAACTACATATCTACATAAAGAGTTTAAACGAAATCGGTTCAGTAAATTTTGCATAAACGAGTAATATACACACAAACACACCCCAGGATAGGATAAGATTTTTGCATATAAAAGAATTAATTACAATATAGGTACAGATTCCAACAAATTTGTATTATATTATTATTATGTAGGTATCCATATATAACCTTCTCGGTGGATAATTTTTCTAACTTAGTAACAAAATGACTTTTTGCATTAATGACCCATAGGAAAACGTTTGCCTCTAAATTCGCCTTTTCGAAAAATTCGCTCTACAAAACTATCTAAACGACAAATCTACAGTAGTCTATTTCACAACAACCATTTAGATACAGAGATACTAACTAATTTTATTGTCTAGGAAACTAATAAATATCCGAGCTTTTTTTAAATACGACCCGACGTTAATTTGTTTTAATAACCCATAAAAATTTGGCAAAAAAAATGTTTGTTCCGCTTTTTAGTGTCGCGTCGCTAAAAAGTTTTATGACTGCCTTCGGGGTAAAACGAAAGATAAGTTGGAAGCAATTATTAATCAAAGGCAGGCACTGTAATATTAATATGCATTCTATGGTCTAAATAAATACGAAAACAACAATAGATGAAGCTTAAAGTATAACACTAATTTAGGTACATAGTGTACTTATAGATAAATAAAAATATCTCATGAAACTATGCAGATGAGCTATGCAGATGGAAGTTGGGAAATACCTAGGTTTAGGTATGAATTATATTATTGTACAAAACAGCAAAAATACATCTAAGGTAAGGAGACCAGAGAGCGAAATTAAAGAATATCAGATTTTAAACTAACATTGTTATTTTTATCCGATTTCAAAAAGGAGGAGATTGTCAATTCAATTAACTTCTTTGTTTATGAACTTATTTGGATGATTCGTTTAACTACAAAAGTTCAGGATTACTGTGTTTTTGGTTCTCTTTTGTGGATCTTAATGTTTTAATATGAGTTATAATTTGATAAGTATCCCGTGTTAAATAACTTTAGTATTGGAAGAATATTGTTGTTAAAGCCAAGATACCCCAGAAGAAGAAGTAAGGTCCAATACTTTTTCTTAAGGTATAACCATCAATAAAGAAGATTGATTAAACTAAAACCTTAAAAAATCGATTAGAAACACATAAAGATTATCATCTCATACTTCCAAGGAAAACATCGGCTTTACTAAGTAAAAGCGAAGAGTCGCCAAATAGAAATAAAATAACTTAACACGTAACGTGTTAATTTCTTTTTGATACCAAGGCCTACAGATTTAAAAGGCATTAAGTTACCGCAAAACCCATTCTACGTCAGACCTAATAGAATATAAAATACGAACTATTTTGCATTGTAATTCAATTTACTACAAAATAGCTTCAACCCTATATTCGTAGCTCTAAAATACAAGTTATTTTTAACTGTATCTTTTGCAACTAACGTTCAAATTTCAATGACAATAAAGGGCTAGAGATGCGACATAGTATTCCATTGTCACAGTAGTCAAGGCATTTTGTCCGAGTTATCGACGCGTGGACACAATAAATTTAATTTTATGTGACTCAGTCAATAGAAAAACGGGAACGGTCAGCCTTTTAAATACCTATAAATGTTACACGACTTTTTTTAGATAACTCAATTTTAAAAGTGATAGTTTTGTGCTTTTTAATGAAAGAAAACGTAAAAAAAAGAACTAAATTTTTTTAAGTTACCTTGAATAAAGACGAGTACGTACAAAATACTTTATTTTAGAAAAATATACCTTCTTTAAAAATCAAAATTTAACCAATCCAGGTTCAAGTAAAAAAAAGAACTAAGAAATTTTAAGTTACCTCGAATAAAGATAATAAGTACGTACAGAATACTTTATTTTAGAATAATATACCTTCAATAAAAATCAAAATTTAACCAATCCAGGTTCAAGTAAAAAAAGAACTAAGAAATTTTAAGTTACCTCGAATAAAGATAAGCACGTACAGAATACTTTATTTTACAAAAATATACCTTCAATAAAAATCAAAATTTAACCAATCCAGGTTCAAGTAAAAAAAAGAACTAAGAAATTTTAAGTTACCTCGAATAAAGATAAGTACGTACAGAATACTTTATTTTAGAAAAATATACCTTCAATAAAAATCAAACTTGAACCTGGATTACCTAGAATAATAGGGAGCATCGCCATCACACACACAGAATACATAATAGTTACTATTCTAACTTTATCAGCCCTTTTACCCAATTACAGGTCGAATTTTCAAAAATCCTTTCTCAGTGGTCGCTTATGTCCTATAAGTAACTCCCATGCGAAGTTTCACACCCCGTAGCTCTTATAGTCTCAAAATTTTTATGATACCTAAGTCTTATTTTCTTCATAAATAAACTTAACCCGTACCTAATGAAGCCGAAATAGGTGCGTGTTACATGATCTCTACATATCTATGAGAGCACAATGTGTTATTCCTTGTAAAATTTGTATTTAAAAAGGATATTCTAAAATATTTTGGCATTTCTATTCATAACAAAGACAAATTATACTTATAGGTGCATTCTCACAATTACGATAAATGCTTACACGTATTAGCTACGAATGCACTTCAATACGAAAAAAAATCACAAAAGAATCTTCAGATGATCGATTAATCGGTCTATTGAGTTTTCGAACTAAATATACTTTTAATTACAGGTCAAAACGCACCCATATATTATGCGGTTGCTTAAAATCAAAATATGCGAGGTTTTTTTGTTGAAAATTTTGTAGTCGATTTATGCAAGGGCGGTCTTGTTACCACCCCTAAGACTTATGGATTTATTTCAATTTCAGATTTGATCCTAATGGGTAGCAATTCGGTTATAATTATAGATATTAAATTGTGTGTAATTAAGTTGCGAAGTTTTCGTATAGTGAAAATTTAAAATCTTATTATTTCGTTTTATATCAAGGAATCAAATAGGTATTGAAAAAAAAAACAGTAAAAAAAATATTAAATATCTATACTAATATTATAAAGCTGAAGAGTTTGTTTGTTTGTTTGTTTGAACGCGCTAATCTCAGGAACTACTGGTTCGAATTGAAAAATTCTTTTTGTGTTGGATAGTCCATTTATCGAGGAAGGTTACTTTTTATCCTGATATTCCCACGGGATCGGGAGTTACGCGGGTGAAACTGCGGAGCGCTGCTAGTATTAAATATACACAATTGTGAAAATAGTAAATTTCGTCTTTGTCTACTAACTAAAAGTGTCTTTCAGGAACATGTCATTTCGATAGTGACGCAACCAATTTTGTGCGTGTATTTTATGCGATAAAAGAGACCTACAAAGACATATTTTTTAGCGTATTGTTACTGATTGACACCCAATCCAATTATCAATTACATTGTTAAGTTAACCGAGTCCGAAGTGCTCTTAAAATTTAGTCATAAATTGACCTCACCACGCCCGGAGCTCACAAATATGATATAGGGTGTGATTTTTTGCTACCCACACCGCCATGTTGAAATTTATGATTTTATTTAGAAACGCGCGGGTGGCAAAAACTTAATCGATGGGTCAAGCAGGCCCCTGGCCATGCTAAGGGTTAATTTTTTTGAATCCTTGGTGACTGGAATTTTTTATTGTGATTGCTATTACGGTAATTCGCTTTGGTTATCTACCTATCTTTTTTAGCCAACTTCAAAATAAGAGGTAAATAACAGGAGGAGGATACCCACTGGTCAGCAACGGCCTCCTTCGTTTGCTTCTCTTGATCTCCAGCTATTAGCTGGATACCTAAATATATCTATACATATAATAAATCTGTAGACATGAAAAAATCTGTAATTGTAAAATATCCAGAAAAAAAATACACAGGTCGTCTTAAAATCGTTAGCTGAACACGATAGTGTGGTTTTTAGAATTGTTGTCTGTTTGTTTGAACTAGGTAATCTTATAAACTACCGAACAGATTTTAACGAGGCCCACATGAATATGTTCAGTAAATATCAGATTAACATTTAGGGTATGTTTCAATTTAACTTCAATACAATAATTATGATATTTGATGAAAAAACATGAAAAAAATGTGAAATCGAAATATTTTTCCGTGGTAAAACGTAATTGAACGTCAGAAGGGAACAGTATCCCTACCACGAGTTTTTTACGTATTCGATCAAACATACCTTATTGAGTATTTACTATAAAACATCCTATAAATCGACTTACTAGGTCCACCCGTCTCTGAGAATATCGGTAGTGATACACTGACAGACAGACGGACAAGAGATTGATCTTATAAGGGTTCCTTTTTTTCGAGTGTTTCAACAAGTCATGGTAGGGGTGCAGTACATGCCTCCGCTCAAGATGACAGCTGTCATAAAACCAAATAGTTTTTATTTAATACTACCTACGTGAAACTGAAAATGAGGTTAGTACAAAGAGGTACTACTACATAATATTACCGATCTCCTTTACCGAAGACCTTTTCGATGTTACACTTCTATCGCGCTTATTTCCTGCTTATCTCTAATTAAATAGTTTGAATTATGAGTTCAAGTAGATAGATATTTGTTAAAAAAAAATTATTTTGTTTACCCGAATTACTAATTAAATTACGTAGCTCTGCCAGCTACCATCCATCCAAAGGTTGCCTGGAAGAGATATAAGGCCGCCCTTTGTAACACTTAGACTTACGCTTTGCTTTTTTTTATTAATGTTGTTTGAAATTGGTGTTTACAATAAAGAATTTATCTATCTATCTATCTACCTAATAAAAAAACTGGGCAATTTGGTCAAGAATTCAGAAAATTGCAATATTAAGTGCTATGTTATGTTTTTTTGCTATGTGATTTTAGAGCCGATGAATAAATAATGCCCTTACGCTTTATAGGTTTTGTTCGAGAGCATTTTTTGTTCTTTTCGATGGGTATGGGACTCAAACCGCACACTTTCGAAAAATCATAGGACATCATTTTTCTTTATATATTCCATTTCCGAGACGCTTTAGAAGTTGGATGTCCTTTTGTAGTTTGGCATCAAGGTTTTGGCATAATAACATAATTTTACACAATTCTTTTAGGCATAAAGTAACCGCGCACTTTTGGAAAACATTGTATCCAAGATGTTTTAGAAGTTTGGTGTTTATTAATATTTGGTTTTTTTTTCGATGCCCTCTATCGATAGGTATGAGTCTCAAAGGGCACCGTGCACTTTTGTAAAATCATAGGACATCACGTTCCCTCAAATACCCCCTTTCCGAGACGCTTTAAATGTTTGTTGTGAAAGCGTTTTTTGTTCAACGTAATGCCTGCTATCAATATGTAAGGATCTCAATGTGCATCGCGTTATTTTAAGTATGAGTATCTGTTCTGTCCAATGGCCATTTTTTAAATCATTAATACTATTATAGATTATTATTTGCATGATTTTGGTGTTATAAATACTATAACCTCTTATATTATGAATGGAAGAATATGAATCGAGGAACAAAGACAAACAACCAAATATGACAGGAAGACAAAGTATGTTGAGAGTTTTGTGCGAATAGGAATTGCTTAGTTTTAGCTTATTATATTGTTGTATATTATGTTTTATTTGTGTGAAACTATTAAAATAATTATATTACTTACACATAAGAGCCTTCGCCAAATCAATTAAAAACATAAAAACAATGTAACTACCTATTTTGATATTATTACTTACACCAAACGATAAATAGTATATATGCGGAAAAATGCTAGGTATTCTAAATAAACCAAAACCACATTTAACCGCGAACGAAGTCGCGGGCAACAGCTAGTTGATAATGAAACTTAAGATTTTAAACTACCATGGTCATTTTCACTGTTATTAAAGTTATTTAAAACAGCATATTTACCTTGTTTCTTGTTTTTATTTTGTGGAGCTCGATATTTCCATACTAAATAAACATGGTAAAAAAGGGGCTCCCATACAGTGCGACTCGCACTTGGCCGGTTTTTACTAATTCCTTTACTTACCATTTTTTTTGCAAAAAGATACTTATTTTACATGTTTTGCAAGTACCTAATTGGTATAAGTTTCAAAAGGGCACTACAAATTGCGACTTCCTACAATATCCTAAAGTTCCTGACAAGGTTTCACTACACCGGAACCTCGCAGAATTTGTAAGATATCACACTTCCGGTTAATAGTTTCCTCAATATTGTCACTTTGTAGCTAGATGTGATGGTTTTGATACTTGCTTTATCTATAGGTACTTTTATACTAATATTATTATAACAGAAAAATTTGATTGTATATTTAGGCTTCAAAACTACTGGACCGATTTTGATTAAACTTGGTATGAGGATACATTTATTTATTGGAAATGACATAGGCTACTTTTTATCCTAATATTTCCACGAGATCGGGTGTTACGCCTATAATCCTATTCTAATCCTAAAATATTGGAAAGATTGTTTTTTAATTTGTTTGTTTATAACTCTTGACGATCAAACAACAACCAATTTCAATGAAAATCGGCATAGTGTTACTGTAGGAGATGAAAATTAAAGGACATAAGATACTTTTGTTCCCGGGGTCGGGGACTTACACGAATGAAACTACGTGGCGCAGCATTATCCAAAATATAATTTATACAGAATAGATTTAACAGTTCCAAAAATTATGCCTTACAATCTTAATAAGATCTAAAATCACATGTCTTAGCAATGTACTTGTTCATAGAGTTCAAGTATCAAGATAAGTAAAAATAATAGCGGAAGAACGAACAAATGATCGCATCTCGGAACGGATGTCCAGCAAGTTACATTTTGCACACATCAATGAACTGAAGTGCTTTCGAAAAATACATTATTTTGCCATTAAACTAATAATACACTTATTTTGTATAGTTTTTTCTTTAATAGTTTTAATTGCCACTACAGTTTATTACCAATGATCACGTAGCATTATTTTCGTAATAGTATGACTACAATTGATTCAGGAGTTTCAGTTTTTTTAATTAACTACGTCCCAAAATTTTACTTACCTAAGTCTGAATTTTGGTAAAATAAATAATTAGTAGCCTGAGCTTTCTACCAGTTCAAGAATTTTCAAAATCGGTCTAGAAAATAAGTACCTACTTTCAAACATTCATCCATTTTCTCTTTAAAAATTTACTAGCTGCGCATTTTAAATTTGATATTAAATGTATAATAGTTTCTTCAAAGAAGTTTCAGACTCATAGCTCCTGTAGTTTCAGAGCTCTCTTGATGAGTATTTTTCTGTTTAAGGTGAAAGGGTACCGGAGCTCTCTCCATACAAACGTAGTCGACTGTTTCCTCCCTGAATAATGACACTACCACAAATATTTTTGTGCCGTAAAACCTGTAACTTCCATGACTTTGCCTCTTTGTTTTGGTTTTTTTGATTTTCTAATTATCATAGATATGAAGATTTAAAAAACAAAAATTAAAAATAAAAACAAAACATGGGGGCATGGTCATGGCAGTTAAAAGTTTTATGCAACAAAAATATTTGCTCAAGTGTCATTTTCCAGGGAAAAAGCAGTCGACTACGTTTGTATGGAGAGAGCCCCCGGTACCCTATCCTCCTACTTTCTAAGTATACTTTCCTAGTTGACATTTTTCAACAAATAATAATCCAGGTCCTCGTTTTGTTCTGTATTCTGAGTCCAGGTCGTAACTTGTTTGAGGCCCAGTAGGTCACTTTGGGGTTAATTTAGTTATTTGTAGTAAGAGCAGATAAAATTAGACAAACTTCAGCCGCGGGCAAGGCAAGTCATTATTTCGATTGAGATGTAGGGAAAAATTTACCGTTATAATGCGAACTAAATTTGAAATTATAATAGCATTTCATTTGATGAAAAAAAAACTATAAGGTAGAAAATAATTTTACTTCGCAATTAATTATGTGCTTACTCTTCTAATCTACTTTTCTATGGATTTCGTTGATGTCTTTTGTATGAAGAAAAGATGCTTATGTAAAAATTTAAACATTCTCACTAGTAAAAGAGATTCTTCTACTTAGAGCCTTGCTAAATGCCTGTCGCTGAAAACTTCAATTATTAATTACTAGCTGTTACCTGCGACTTCGTACGCTATGCCTAAACCTACCCCTTAAATCACTCTATCTATTAAAAAACGTCGACTCTATCTATTCAAAATCCGTTGCGTAGTTTTAAAGATTTTAAAGAATTAAGCATACATATGGACAAACAGCGGGAAGCGACTTCGTTTTATACTATGTAGTGATTACATGGAAAAATATTATTGTTGTTGTTTGTTAAGTATTTATGGCTTGTACCGTTTGCAGGTAAGTGTTTTCCTACATTCTGGTTAATTTAAAGGTGTGTTATTTCTTTTAAAAACAGAAACTGTATGTAAATTCCTTGTCGTTTTTAAACCTATCTAAAACTATAAAAACTCATATCCTTACGCCTTTATTGTCTAAAGTTTGGTTAACCTTAGACATTAGCTGCGGCTTAGGTGATCTGTTTGTTAGTTAGTCACGAAAAATAACTATGGCGGAGCTATAATTTCAAATACAGCCACAGGGCTACGATGTTGCTTAATCAACTAGCCTAAACCTTAAAAGAACGACATTTTTTGCGACATTATTAGTTGGCTTGCCTTATATTTAGACTCTAATAAGGTATAATTTTCGACTTTGCGGCTCGACCTAATGCTGCGAATTTCTAATTCAATTAGAAAAGGACCGGACTTCTAGGGTTGCCAGTTTAAAGTTTATAAAAGTGTCGGATTGTTTATAATTGTTATCGTTCTACTGATGTCTACTTACCATCAGTCCGTTTATTATCAGTGCAGGCCTCCGTTTATTAGAAGGTCTATAAGTCACGACTGAATAGGTACTCTATGTTTTGAGTAAGCATGCTACATCTTAGACCACATCGTCACTTATCATCTATTACATATAATAAATGAAAGATAGATAGATAGATAGGTAATATAGTGGTTAAACCCTGACCTATGTATTATTTAAAAAATCCAAATAAGTACTTAATTTATGTTAGAAGTTTTGTTATTTATTTTTAACTTTTTAGTAACAATTTTTATAAAATTATTAAATAAAAAGTATAATCTATGAGAAATAATAGAAAATTACGTTACGAACTCAAAAAATAGGTACCGACATGTTCTCAGAGTCATCTAAAAAGTTGTATCAACCCTAGATATAAGGGCATTGATCGCGATTTGATGACAACCCGTGGTTTTGGCATAATGGTTCACAATTCACTAATAGAATTTAATTTTGTGAAATTACACGCCGCATTAGTGTGACAGATTTCGTTCATTAAGACTTCCGTTCTGATTTTTAGAAAATATAAGAGGATAATAAATAACAATCCACATTTTATTAGAAAAAATACCTAAGAATGGATATAAAATACCTATATATTTCGACCGTCTTTTGTTTTTGTTTTTTTTTTGGACTTGGCGATTTAGAATTTTAGTTTCCACTCTACTTTTGTGGTAAAAAGTTTACAAGGTGGTTTTTTGCGTTTGTGGAAGTATTGTGCGTAATTGGTATTTAACGTAATTATTTCTAGTAATCCGCAAAACACCACTAAATCTCGAGTTGGTGTTTCGCAGGTTTTCACAGATATGCGCGAAGCCTATCGCCTGGCAACTGTTACTGTCTTTTCCCTTATTGCACCTTTTCTTTCAAGATGGAGGATTTTTTTGGCGCCAACTGAACATGTGCTGCATGTTACTAGAAAATCTCAGCCGATGGGGCAATTGCTCGGCGCATGAGTTAATGAGATGAAAAATTAAGTTATAAACAGAAATAAGATACTTTTCGTGTGAATTTTCTGACAGATGTAGGTCAGTGTCAGATTTTGTGGGTACTAAGGTTTAGAATTTTTCTCAGGGTTGAAAGTACGAGCTAAATACTTTTACCAAATGCAGCCTGGAATCTTGACTAAGGTAGCTTTGAGTTTCACCTACCAAAAAACATATGCAGGTTTACTTACTTGGATAACTTATGAAGTTTACTAGACTTTTTGGATTTTTTTTACATTAAAGTTGATTTCATATAAAGCAAAACCGTATAACAAATATTGATAGTAAAATATAGCGTTAACGAAAAGCGTAACGAAATAGGATTGAGCTAATCTAACCTTACATTTACCTTCTAAAAAAGCTTGGCTTAGCCACATTTCATATAATTGTGTCAACTTGAAGCTAATCTATCCCAAACTTAAAAATACCTTAACCATCTAAGTAGGTCCTAACCTACTTGATAAAACACAA
This sequence comes from Idaea straminata, assembly GCA_951213275.1. Lineage (NCBI taxonomy): Eukaryota > Metazoa > Arthropoda > Insecta > Lepidoptera > Geometridae > Idaea > Idaea straminata. The sequence goes on from OX577857.1 coordinate 3,886,975, forward strand.
AGATAAAAAAATCTGTCGTCTATCTACTTCCTATTCTATTGAAAACGTAAAAAAAAACTATTTAAAACAGGGATATGTAAACCAAAGGAATAAAAATCAATAAAAAAACGAATTGTACGTAAGTACACACGAGCGAACAAAAAGTCTAAGAGTTAATGAGGCGTGTGATTCGCAACGCCGACCGTGTGGTCGAAGCCTTACAGTGGCCACCTACTGGCCTACTGACGTTTAACTTTTTCATTAAATTTAAATTAGGTAAATAATAAAAGTAAAAAAATCATTAATACTAAGTCTAGATAAACAGGGACCAGAAAAAACTGTCTTAGTTCTTACAATCTTAAAAATATTTGGCAATCGTGACCGCAAGAAACTTTGGCATTTGGCGAGACAATCCTCGAACCTACGAGTACCTACCTAGAAGTTTTCGAAAGCTAAATCATTAATGCTATAAGCATTCTACCTCATCTCAGTAGTTGGAACATGTAAAAAAGTTTCGTGGGAACATATTTTTTATATATTTTTTGTTGGTTAACATTAAAGAAGTGTTGTAACATTACCATAAGAGGAAGAGGTTCCGACATCCGGTGAAGATGGGACCAGAACATCTGATAATTTTAGATCTGATTTTATTTAGCTATGAAGTTTTTTTAGAGGTTAAATGTTAACAGATACTAGAACTGAGAGGTAATATATTCGAAAGTATTATCGAAAAGTATATTTTTGCGAGGCAATGCTTCTAGCATTATGGGAACCTTTACGGCGGGTACGATAAGGGGTGGGTTATTTGACTAACTGGTGACTTCATTTACTTGTATTTTTAATGTTAAATATGCATGTCTTTTTCTATTTATAATGATGTTTTCCTATTAGCTGTTGCCCGCGACTTCGTATGCGTGATAGTTTTGTTTCCTCTTCCTTCCTCTTGATTCACTTTATCTATAAAAAAAACTGCATCAAAATCCATTGCGTAGTTTTGAAGATCTAAGCATACATAGATAGATAGATAGATAAACACTTTATTTGTACAACACACAAAACATTGAAAATGACAAAAAAGACGAGAAAGCTTATTAACTACGAAATTGTACAAACAGGCGACCTTATCGCTTAAAGCGATTTCTTCCAGGCAACCTTAGGATGGAGAAGGTCTGTTTAGCTTAACTGGTAGGTCGTGTGGTGTAAGGAACACATAATATAATAATAAATACCTACGTAAAATAGATATTATAAACGAAATACTTAAACATAGATATCATACCATACACATAATAATATTTAGCAATACTATTCGTAATGAGAATATACTAACAATTATTTACATAATAAGAAATAAGTAAATAAACATAAAAGAAAAAATAAAAATATAATAATATAATACAAGCATTTCTAAGAGAAGAAACAAGAATATAAATATGAAAAGAAATAAGAGGCAAGAGTTATGTACCAATAGAGTGAAAGTAATGTTCAGTTACCATACTCTTGAAAATGGGTAGGGTTTTAGCAGAGCGGATAGGTTGGGGTAGAGTATTCCAGAGAATAACAGAACGAAAAGAAAAGGATTTGCTATAGAAAGTGGAATTGTGAAGCGGAGCTTGAAGGAGAAGGGTATCAATAGATCGGAGTTGTCTAGTATGAGCGTCACTAAGGAACTTAAAACGTTCTCTTAGATAAGGGGGAGAGGAAGGAAAAAATATAACTTTGTAGAGGAAGCACAGAGTATGGACATCCCGGCGAAGGCGGATTGGCAGCCACTTGAGTTTATATCGAAATTCGGAAACATGGTCATATTTGCGTAACCCAAATATGAACCTTATACATACATTTTGAAGTCGCTCAAGTTTGTTAAGCTGCTCTTCGGTCAAATCGAGGTAACAGATGTCAGCGTAATCAAGTATTGGGAGCATAAGGGATTGAGCAAGACTAACCTTAGTGGCAGTAGGCAGAAAGTTCCGAAGTCTACGAAGTGAGCCCGCAGTCGCAAACACTTTTCGACTGAGTTCTGTCAGTTGAGGCTGCCAGCTCAGTTCCGTATCCATAGTGACACCAAGATTCTTGACAGTTTTGGAAAACGGTATGCGACTTCCATCAAACATGATCGGATTTACATGTGCCCAATCTATTTTAGGTAGCAATCTGGAACTACCCAGAACAATGACCTCTGTTTTCAATGGGTTTACTGTCAAGCTAAATAATTTACTCCATTCACAAATTTTGGACAGGTCGTTGTTAATGGTAGCAATTCCATCATTAAGACTATCAGGAGAGACTTGCGTGTATATTTGAAGATCGTCTGCATAGAGGTGGTAGGAAGAAGTGAGATTAGCAGATATGGAATTGATGAAAACTGAAAAAAGAAGGGGAGAAAGGACGCCGCCCTGGGGTACACCCGCAGACACATCGCACCAGGATGAGTAGGTGTCTTCGACACGTATACGCTGCCGGCGACCACACAGGTAACTACGAAACCACTCAATCACCGTCGGAGATATGTTAAGAGAGCATAGAACACCAAGCAGTATGTCGTAGTCGACATTGTTGAATGCATTGCTGAAGTCAAGCAAGGACAATACAGTCAATTTACGTTCGTCCATGCCTTTCCGAATGTCATCGGTAATTTTGACAAGTGCAGAAGTTGTGCTATGCCCCGGACGAAAACCGGATTGGTAGGGATTGTACAGCATATTGCTAGCCAGGAATGTAGATAACTGTTGGTGGACAAGGCGTTCAAGGATTTTGGATAAAAATGGCACAATGGAACTAGGACGATACTCAGAAAAAGATTTGGGATTAGGTTTCTTAGGAAGGGGTATAATTTGTGCCTCTTTCCAGACAGCAGGGAAAGCACTTTGAGTAATGGAGAAATTCAAAATGTGCAGGATAACAGGAATTATTTCATCAATTATGGGCATAAGCATGTTGCGACTTATGCTGTCACTACCAACAGCCTTCGACGTTATGTATTTTATGCTCTCTCTAACACCACGAGCAGAAAATTGTTGGAAATTGAAGGATGGAAAGTCAGGAGCTGGTACAGAAGAAAGACGGCTCAGAGTTTCGGTTTTAGCAGAGCTTACAGGACTTGAACATGAAGAAAAATGTTGATTTAATTATATAGGGACAGACAGAGGGAAGCGACTTTATTTTATACTATGTACGTATTTTATACTATGTAGTCGGCTGCACAATTGCAGCCCTCGGTAGAGTTCAAAAATTACTATTATTGGAATGTTTTAATTCTAATAATTTTTGTTTGATTAATTGATGAGTTAGAAGACTTTAACTTCATAACTTTATAACTTAGGCTTCACCTAAAAGACTTACTCCCATCGGCCCCGCTAGCTCTGCCCCGTTAACGGGGCAGATGGGAAAAAGAGTTTCATCGGCCCCGCTAGCGTCGGCGTCGGCGTTCAGCGGGGACGATGGCACAAATTAAGTTTCATGTGCCCCGGTAATGTATGTAACGGTGAGGATGGGTAGGTACAGATCTAGTTACAATTAGAGGCAAAGTTTACCGAAGACGGAATAGAAGTCACCTTCCGTAATTTTACTTTTATAATCCATCAGAAGTTCTACTTCGGTGTTCATTCGAATAGACTTCGAAGCAGCTGCTGGAACCACCTATTGATCAGCTGAATGGAAACCAACCAAGGATAACTGGTCAATCTTACTATAGTTGACGTCTCGTCTGGGTCACTAAGGATGTACCTTGAGTGAAGACTGTGGTTTTCATGTCTATTCTACTTCCACCTAAATAAATAATTAAATCTTTCATAGTAATGAATTGATTTACAATTATATAGTGGTGGACAATATTAAATACTAGGTTTGTTCGGTGCTATCCGAGTAACTCTATAAACTTGTGACTAATCTTTTTATTAACTTGTTATATTTTAGGGATTTATTCCAGGACATAATATTATCTATAGGTCTTAAACGTCTGTAATAAACGCAATATATTTTTATTTTGTTTAATCATAATAATTTTGTTTATATTAAAAAAATATTAATTAACTACATTATATTGTAATAGCTGCGCCCCGCGGTTTCAACTACGTAAGTCTCGATCCCGTAGGAATATCCCTATGTGTTAATCCAGGTCTCCAACTATCCAGATACCGAGTCGGAATTCATCGGAATTGGTCTATTAGTTTTTGCGTGAAAGAGTAACAAACATACACACACACACACACGAACTTTCATATTTATAATATTAGTAGGATAGTAGGATTATATGTTTTTTACAATAGCTTTTAGCCTATCATGTTAGTATTAAGGTGTTATCTTTGTACCTGTAACACCATCTATTGAGTAGCTATGTAAACTACAGCAATCAAAAGTAGGTAACAGAACAACTTTGAAAAACATAACGTTTGCGCGATCTAATTTGACCAGTAACGCCATCTACTCAATAGTAGCTATGTAAACTACAGCAACCAAAAGTAGGTAACACAGCAACAGACTCTTAACAAACACATTTTATACAAACCTTTCCCCTCCTTAAAATAGGAAAATTGAAAATCCCTGAAACACGTCATCATTTATTTACGATAAGAAGATATAATTCTAATTTTCAAGTTTCTACCTTTAAAAAAAATCAAACCTTCATACAAACTTTCATCCCCCATTTGCCCCCCATAAGGGTTGAATTTCGCAAAATCCCGTCTTAGTGAGCCCCTACGTCATAAAAGGAACCCCCATGCAAAATTTGAGACTCCTAGCACTTGTAGTTTCTGAGATTTCGTGATGAGTGAGTGAGTCAGTGATTTTCCCTTATAAATATATAGATAGTACATTTAGTGCTAGACTGCTCGGCTGATTATTAGTTATTAAATGATTATATTTGATCACTCAATAAAACTGATTAACATACAAACCATTTTATTTACAGATATTCCATCTTCGGTAAACTTTGCCTCTAATTGTAACTAGATCTGTACCTACCCATCCTCGCCGTAACATACATTACCGGGGCACATGAAACTTAATTTGTGCCATCGTCCCCACTGAACGCCGACGCCGACGCTAGCGGGGCCGGTGAAACTCTTTTTCCCATCTGCTAGCGGGTCCGATGGAAGTAAGTCTAATACCGGGGCACATGAAACTTAATATGTGCCATCGGCCCCGCTGAACGTCAACACCGACGCTAGCGGGGCCGATGAAACTCTTTTTCCCATCTGCCCCGTTAACGGGGCAGAGTTAGCGGGGCCGATGGGAGTAAGTCACCTAAAACAGGTGTCTAGAATCTTGCTCGTGTTGAAAACATTCTTATAACACCCGTTTTGGAGCTCTACGGTTGGTCTGCAATTATGCAGCCGACGGTACCTATTGATAGTGATTACAGTCAATAAAAAAAAAAGTAAAATGCTGCAAGCTGCCTAATGCTGCTAAATTGTCTTATAGGCTGTGCCGTCAAGTACGTATTTTTAAATTTTTAAAGCTACTTCATCGACTTCGTATAATAAATAATAATAATAATAACTATTAAAGGACATTCCACACATCGCCATCTAGCCCCAAGTTAAGTAACTAGACTTGTGTTATGGGTGCTAGACAACGGATACAATATACTTATAATACATAGAAACAACCAGACCACCGACAAATATCTAAGCATAAATACTTGTCTGAGGCGGAAATCGAACCTACAACCCCTTGTTTGGCAGTCCGGCGTGGTAACCATTGTGCCAACTGGGTCGTATAAGAAAAAACTTTAATTTCCTAACCTAAATCACAGAAACGGTTATGAGCTGCCAAAGTGGGAAATAACTTCTTACTGTCAAATTAGAAGGCGCCAAAACCACCACTAACCTTTAGACACACTCGATAAAATCGCTAAAAAATATTAAATAACATAATTTTGACCACCCGTTCGGTATCCAAAAATAATTAAAGTAAATCGAGTTATAACTTTATAGTATTCGTCACAGATAGTTAAAGTCATGGATTCTGTCTTTTTCTTCTTTATGAAATGTGATAGAGAGGTGTTAAAGTAAATTGGACACCATGACTGTATTTTGAATTAAGGGTTCCGAATATAATTCGGATTTTAAGAAACCTTTATCCAAGAGCGGTGTTGGCTTAGTGGTAAGTACCCCGACTTTCATTCTGAAAGTCGTATGTTCGAATCCCAGCCGGCCGTGCACCAATGTATTTTTCTTAAGAAAAATCTATGTGCGCTAATTGACATTACTCTTACGGGGAAGGAAAACATCGTGATGAAACCCGCGGCTTAGTTGGCTCCAGAAGTATTGACAAGTTTTCTCCTCTGGACATGGTCGACTAAGCTGAGAGTAGGTGCTGTGCAAGCCTACTCCATCCTCACGCAAAAAGAACCCAATTAAAAAGAGTCTAGTTGCGGAAAAAAGCCCGCATACATACCTACAACCTTTATCCAAAAAAAAGATGGTTTTCCTATTTATCCTTTTGCAAAATCACTCATTCAGAAATTAAAGGAAATAGAATCCAAAGCCAGCATTTAATTACAAAATCCAGATACAAACCATTATGAAATATCTAATGTCCTTCCAGTTTTTTTTCAAACCAACCTTTAAGTTGGTTAGTACCTACAAAACTTTTAATTTTGTTTGAGGAACTCTAAAATAGAAACTAACCAAGAAGCTCTTCTTCAAAATGCCGACGGTGACTTGCAATACTTTAGTAAAAAACAACTCCCATGATGGGAAAGTGTAAAAAATACAAAAAACACCATGACTCAAAAGTATTGCCAAAAAGCTCCTAAATAACTTGACGAAATAATTTAAAGTGACATCTTATTTCTAACTTAGGTGTCTGTAGTGTTTTTTTTGTAAAGATAGTACGAGAGAACTTGTCAATACTTCTGGACCCAACTAAGCCGCGGGTTTCATCACGATGTTTTCCTTTACCGTAAGAGCAATGTCAATTAGTTCTCTCCTCCGGACATGGTCGACTAAGCTGAGAGGGTAGTAGGCAAGCCTACTCCATCCTCACGCAAAAAGGACCCAATTAAAAAGAGTCTAGTTGCGGAAAAGGGAGCATCGCCATCAGTACAATATCGCAATTCGTACAATTCTCAGTTTACACAAACTATCAGTACGTACAATGAGCAATTCGTACAATTCTAAAATCGGTACAATATCTCAATTCGTACAAGTTATCAGTACGTACAATTCTAAGATTGGTTCAATATCTCAATTCGTACAAATTATCAATACTTGCATGATAGGTAAGAAGTGGTAAGACCAGAAGCGCGATAAAAAAAGCCCGTATGCATACATACTTACATACATACAAGTATAGTACGAAAATTATGTACCTAGGGAGAAAAACTTGATTTCCAAGCCAAGTTCGCGTTTAGGTAGATGTACCAACTAATGAAATAATGATACCAACAAATGAAGTTAATAGTGTGACAAATATTATTCCAACCAACAAAAAAAAAGTTTCATAGTTTTACAAATTGCTCTACTTTAAAAAAAAAGCCTAAACTAAAAATGACGGTAGCAAAACAACATTTCATATCAAGTGCTTGTCAAACTGAAGTGTTTTGTTAACAAAATACCAAATTATCAAAACATGTGCGGGCCCTTATGGGATTCCCTTTCTTTTCTGATCGAGGTTAGCAAAACAAGATAATATGTAAAAGTGCTTTTCTTACTACAAATGCTACGGGAGTTATAAAGTGGTATGAACACAGATATATTTGAATTATAACGTTTTTGACGTGTACATTTATAATCTAATAATTTGATGAAACACCTGCATTCACACAAAAGTGTCATGTTCCGGTAACATGACGCGTCCCGTTCCCGATGTCTGACGTCATGCGTCACGGTAACATAAGACTATTTAATAATAATATCGCTCAACTGGGCTTGTGTTATGGTGACGACTGACGAATAGAAGACTTATACATATAAAGGAAAAAAAAAAGATATTTATAGAAATAAGTAACAAAAAAATCTCAATTTTTCATCGTTTTCATAAGACGTTATCACGTAAAATTATCATCCGTAAACCGATTTTACAGACACAGTTTTTTTAAACAATTGCTCTTATTTCATTCATCAGGGTTTTTTGTCGACATAGAGTAAATTGACCCTAGAATCAACAATTTTATCTATAGACAAGTCTACGGCAAAGCTATGGTCAAGTCTATGGATTCAAGGCTACTCCATCTAATACATGTCCCAGGAACTACAACACCCTGAATAGCAAGGATGAAAGTTGCTGGCGCTGACTAAACCATCTATATCAGAGTAAAGGTCAATATTATTTTTAACCGACTTCAAACAAAATGAGGAGGTTTTCAATTCGTCGCGTATATATTTTATATATTTTTTTATTTTTATTATCTATAGAAATTACAACGATTTGAAAGAAGAACTTTTTAAACTGACTGAACGAGTTTTGGCGGGAACGAGGTAACAATATGTCGTGCTGCAGTTTTATTTTCATGAAACTTAGTTGTAACCCGAGTTAAATTGTATAATTCTAGTGGAATGTTATTCAATTTAGTTCTGTGAAAGTGCACAAGTGTAGTGAAAGTAAAAATCAGTGTCAAACATTAAGTTTTCTCGTTGCCTCCAAATCTCCTATTAAGGTTATGGTAAACTTGCCACCGCTTTACTATAGCCTCTGACTTGACGGACTATGACGACTTTGACTTTTTTGAAACACTTTAGGCCCGATTTATGAAAAATCGGGTCATAATTTGATGCACAATATAACTTGACACTGGCTAAATGCACAAGTCGTGCGAAGCCATAATTAATAGAAAGAGAAACAAACTGACTGAACATTTTCGGCATAAATTGTTGATTCTATGGCATAAACTGTAACCAATTAGAAAAAAAGGTTTGAATTCAATGGACCTATGATTTGATAACAATAAAACCGTTTAATTCGATCTTTTTCGCACCATAATCGCTATAATTTTTGACAATGAGCCTAATTCGCTAACACAACAACGGGATATCAAACAGAATTTTAACTATTGTGTATTAATAATAGACTTTAACGGGAATGACAAAAAATATATCTTTTGATGTGAAGATTTAAAAAAAAATATTTCAATCACAAGAATATAAAAAACTAAAGTATTGTTTCAAGTTTTAAACATTGATAGATGACCTTTTTGTTTTGAATATTTAATTTATTTCTCATCTTTTTTTTTAAATACTCTTTTTTGATGTTTCAACTTCCGGATAAAAAAAAGGTCTTTATATTGTCTAAAACCGAATTGTAGTTTTTCATATCCTACTTTTACTCAACACGAACTAAATGAAGCGCTAAAACTTACTTTATTATTTACAGCCTTTTTTTTAACCATTATGTAATTAAATAAACTACCTTGTCGTGTCTTTCAAACTGCTAATTTAACGAATTTGAATCGTAAATCTACACTAATATTATAAGGAGGAAAGATTTTTTTTGTTTGTTTGTAACAAAAATGCTCCGAAACTACTGGACCGAATTCAATTTTTTTTTCACTAATAGAAAGCTACACTATCGGGAATATACGCCATATTTTGTTACGGGTGTTGCTAATCCAACCTCTCTGAGTTATTAAGTTTACTGATAAAACGTTTTTAAGTTTCTACTGCGGCTGCGTCTTGCCTAATGAATTTTTTTAATGACTTTAGACTAATAGAGTCAAAAAATATTGAAAATTATTTCAATCAATTCTCATTATAATCGTCTAAAATAACCTTTATATATAAAACTATGAAGCTTTTATAAAAGAGTTATATCAAGTTAAAAAAGTAAAATAAAATGCGCTTCGCAAGGGTTCGGAGTCCCGCTGTTTCGGCGCGATTGTCTCGATCCATTTAACAGATTTTAACGCATAAACCAGTCATTTTGCATATTTCTATGAAAATAAGAAATTAAGTCATGGGAATCACTTTGTGCGGTCTGTTTTTTTAATGATTCTTCAAAATAGAGCGCTTTTTTGTGATGATTTTGGAACTTTGATCCTGATTTTTTGACGCTAATGTCAATCGTATTTTATATAAAAGGCGTGTGGTCTATTTTGATTGTTTGATTTGAAGTTAAATAATTATGAACTTAGTTTCTATTTGGATTTAATAAGTCATGTGACTTAAATATAATGAGATATATAAATATATCCTGGTGGCAAACAGACAGAAAGACGGACGGACGGACAGTGAAGTGTTAGTATTAAGGTCCCGTTTTTTACTCCTTAGGAACCCTAAAAAGAGGATAATCATATAATTAGGTTAATAATGGATAATGTTATTAACTACATTAATAATTAGTGCATAATATATAATTACATAGTTGAATTGATAACCTCCTCTTTTTTTGAAGTCAGTTATAAACTACCTATATTCCTACTAAAACGATCAAATTTTTCATAGAACCTAATTCGAAACGGAAGTCAAAACCACCGGAAACCCATCCATAAACAACGAGCGACCAATCAAAACAAATTCGAGATTAAATTGTATCCAGCCCAACAATAGAGTTAATCAAACGATACCTCAAAAAAACATATGTTTAAACCATCCAAAAGGGTTAACAATTACATAAATTAATACCTACATCCTTTTATATTATGTAAAGAAAGTTTTATATTATTATTGTACGCGTAAAATCACTTCCTCTATCATTTACGTGTTCTTTCCCGCCATATGACGGTATTTTTTTATTTAAATATGGCTGCTCCACATGTCGCCGCGGTAGCACGTGTTCAAAGATCTTGTTGTTTAAGTAATTAGTTCGTTTTTGAGATGTTTTTTTAATACTTTTATTCAAACACTAGCTGCGTCCCGCGGTTTCACTCGCGTAAGTCCCGATCCCGTGGGAATATCGGGATAAAAAGTAGCCTATGTGTTAATCTAGGTTTCCAGCAATCTACAAACCTACTGAGTTTCATCGCAGTCGGTTCCGTAGTTTTTGCGTGAAGGAGTAACAAATATACACACACTCAAACTCTCAAATCTATATATATAAAAGAAAGTCGTGTTAGTTACACCACTTATAACTCAAGAACGGCAGAACAGATTTGGGTGAAAATTGGTAGGGAGGTAGCTTAGAGCCAGGAGACGGACATAAGATACTTTTTATCCCAATATGCCCACGGGATCGGGACTTACGCGGGTGAAACCGCGGGGCGCAGCTAGTTTAGAATATTAGTAGAATTAGCAGCGCTTTTTGAGGTTTCAACCGCGAAAAGCCTAGAATCTTGCTCGTGTTGAAAATATTCTAATAACAGCCGTTTTGTGGCTCTACGGTGGTTTTGTGATTATGCAGCCGACTGTACCTACATAAGTATATGCTTAATGAAGCCTTTTTATGGTAAATACTTACTGTCAATTGAATACTTTAAACGAAGTCATTTCTCCATTGACAACGATCTTGTTGGAATTTTAAACTACAAAAATTATTTTAAAGGTGTTATAATTGATCATAAATATGTCTTAAACATTGTAAGTACTCAATTATTAGGTTTTGTCGTAGCATTATTAAGGCGCTCTTCCAGTACCGTGTGTAGGTATTCACATTACCTTAGCCCCCGCTCTCAAAGACGTAGCGTGCTGCGTGCTAACTGTTATATTTGATCGATATGCAAAACATTTTAACATTTTATCCACAAATATAGTTCCTAGAGGTCAAAACCTATCATTTGATTCATTTTTAGAAACAAACGTTAACTATATTTGAATAAAAACCCGATAAACGATCTAATAATTCTCTGTTTTCTAACATTTTTTTATCGAACGAAGTTGTTCATATCATGTTTTCAACCACAATAAACACAAATATGGTTATTAAAGTACAATATCCATTTGTATCCAAATAACAAAAAAGAGTATTTAATTACTTAGAGTTGCTTAAAACAAAGGTCGATTTTGGTAGCATTATTAGCACCTGCCCTTAAGCAAAGTCATCTTGGTCAAGAGTGCCTGAGGTGACGGTGTTTGTCTGATGATGACGGTCCCCGAAATATTCTGTCATTTCGTAAGTAGATACTTACTTAAGATTTGAGTCGTCGACTCACTTATTTATAACTTAGAGAAAATTTTAAGTTATTTAATCACAATAATACCTATATTTACGAAAACTTGCTTTACGTTCGCAAAAATAGCGATATTCATAATTTCAACTTAGGAATTACTTGCCTTTGGGTTTTGAAACTATTGGTTCTTGGGGTCCCAGTGCAAAGGCGTTTATTAAAGTGAGAGGCCACTGGGGACCGTAGGGCTGGTAGTTTCCTTTCCGATCGTACCTATTAGCTTAACTATCCAGAATCGGGGGACGGGGTTTTTGTTTTTGATGTTTATGTGCTTTGAATTTTGTCTTGTTTGTGCCTTTGTTTAATGTTTAGCTTTAGTTACTAGATATTTTGACCGAATTGACTTGCTTGACAATCATTTTTTTTGTTGATTTTTGGAAATTTTGACATTTTATATTTATTTTTATTATTTTTAATGGTTTTGTCTATCTACGTCTTGCAACATTTAGCTGAGAGTTGCGTCCTTGTTTAATACATGACGTTTAGGTATGTATGTTTTAATTATTGTAAGTTGATTTAAGAATGTATTTTTATCATTAAAAATGAAGTATAATATTACTTAAGAAATATGAATGATCTGGCCGTGCCCTGGAAAATAAACGGGTCATTTAAAATAGCACATGTATTGTGGGCTCTATTATAAAAGCCTTCTTCTCATTGGGGGGCGCGTACCGAAGGCACACATTTTTACGTAGTTTTTTAAGACGATTCAAAGTGAACCCATGCAAATTGTATGATTCCAAATGAATTAAGAATATTGACTTTATATCTTATTTACTTTTATCAAAAAGAGGGAAAATGATTAGAAACTGATGAACATTACGTAATAAAAGAGATTATAAGGCGGGAATCGAACTCGCAACCCTATGTTTGGCAATCTGGCATGGTGACCGTTGTGCCAAGTGGGTCGTCAAATAATGGAGATGGCTAATTTAGATTATTGGTATAGTTTTGTTGCATACAAGTCGATACTTTAATGTTCGATTGACAAGCGATACATTTTACTTTTCTTCCCTATCCAAAAATATTTTTAGATTTACTTTTAAAATAACTGCATGTAATAATAATAATGACCATGTTACAACAGAAACATTACCGAGAATTTCAATACTGATGACGTATATTTAACAGAGAACAAGTATTGGACGCGTGGCGGTAACTGCGAAATTCGATATTTTTTTAAATAATTTAAACATGCTATTTCACACTTCGGAAATTGATTTAATCATAACTTTGTTGGAGGTCGACAAGTGGGGAGAGTTTGACGAGTTTCGGCCATTTTTTTAACACGGGCTTATTGCTGGAGTTACCTATAGTTAACTGTTGCTTTGCTTCCTGACTTGTTATGTTACTGATTATTTGTATTTATTATTTTGATGCGTAAAAATGATATTTCTTCGGATTCTGTCTGTCTCTTTGCTCAGATAATTATGGTTATTTCTTAGTTGGTGATTTTACAGTATATTTTACGTTTCTTAGGTCTTAAGTTTCGATCAAATGGCCTTAAAAACCAGGCCAATGGCTACTGAGCCTTATTACCTTTATCGAAGCAAAAATCTAATAGTCGATGATCCAAGCGATAAGATCGCGTCATCATGAGAATTCGGCGACTACTCATAGCTCTTTGTAGAAGAGTTAGCTCAAACAAATGAAACTTTCCAACAATTGACAGTAGTATATCATACAAAAACCTCAAACATGAGAGTAATATCGTACACAATGGTCATGTTGACACTGCTGATGACCGGCGAACCCACGGCGAACCGAACAAAACGAATCATCATGGAACGTTACCTCTGTTTGCACAACGGATTCTGTGTTAAGGTGAAGCGATTGCTGGACAAAAATTGAACTAATGTAAAAAAAAAATACTATTATTATTTTGAACGGCTTTTCACGTTCCATACTTTTCTCTACAAATAAAAACAAAAGTTCTTTTTTCCCTGTAATATTGTCCGATTTCGGTGTTCCTTGTTTTTGTGTAATTAATTCATTATAAACTAGTCTTGCATTTCTAATTTTTTACCATGCAAGCAATTGATATCAACGCCATAATATTTTGTTACCTTTTAATAAACAGCTATGATTTGTATAAAACAGCTGAAACCTATTTTTGCTGTAAAGCAAGATTCATGTGCCCAACTGTTTTTGTAACTAACTAAATTAATAACCTATACTAATAAAGAGATTAATAATATGATCTTCAAAGACATTTACTAGCAGTTTTGATTTCAAATAAAAAAACCTATACTAATAAAGAGATTAATAATATGATCTTCAAAGACCTGAAAAATAAAAATAATTCATGGTTTTATGAAAATAATAACTGCTCTAGAAGCAATTTTGTTTCTATAATTTGAAGAACTTATTTATTAAATATAATTATATTTGACCGGATATACCTATTCGCGTTTTTTATTTTTGTTGAAACCTGACGTATCGGGAACTTTGGAGATCCCATGGTCACAGGCAGACTGAGATGATATTCGTCTTACAAAAAATATTATATGAACTGATGTCAAACTACCGTCTACTTAAAATTAATAAAAAAGGTTTCATTTAACGACTATACTATACAATTATAATTATGAGTTCAAGTCGCGAAAACCTTAGAAAATACTTTATTTATGAAATATTTTGTTTGCCTCCTCTTAAATCAGCTGTTTATATTTTCAGTAGAAACGGGAACATTGTTTGATGAGCCCAGTGCTGTTTATCGCAACCTGCCCGCGGACAGGGCTACCAAACATTTCAGATATACAAAATTTTTACCCGTGTTGATTTTGAATATAAAAATACCCGTATTTGTATTTGTTTCGAATTGAAAAAGAAAGAGTTTGGTATTAGGGTTTGGTTGGCATTATTATTAAGCGAAAGACTTTTAACTTCAGATAATACTTTCTTAAGTAGAAAATTCGTGCAACAGATATGAATAAATAAAGTTTTTTTTAAACTTTTGTGGCGCTCGATATTTTAATGTTTTTTCTGTCGAGACATATACCTAGAGCTCTACAAAAAATGAATATTTCGTTTAAAGTAACTTATTTAATCATAATAAAAATATTTTAACAATTGCTGACGAAGTAATATTTTGTCTGACCGATAATTTACTGTAAAATATTACTTGGTCAGCAATATTACTTAAACTATAGGCCTTTTGCCTTTTACTACCTACAAAAACATAGTGTCAAAATAGTTTATGTGCTGATTTTGTTTCTTTGATAAATATTTTAATAACAGATCAACTAACTTAGTTCCCAATGACGATAATTCCTTGTCATTTTTAAGTTTATTATTTAAGTTAAAAAGACATGAAAGATGTTTTTTGACAACGGTCTGGATAGATAGAAAAATATTTTACCTATGAACAGTACACAGAACAACACTATTCAATAGTAGGACGTTCTCAACATAATACCTATAGATAGACTTCTGCACTTGTTTTTTCGTTTTTACTCATTTTTATTTTTGGTTTTTATTTAATTTTCGATAATATCGTAAATTTTACCATATTTTTTAAAATTTTGTTTAGAGCGTAATTTTAGTTATTGCGTTTGCCTCGTTAAAAAAATGTTGACAAGACCTGGTTGATCAATAGTTAATTATCTAAAGTATAATAACATCATTGTTAATTGGATGGTTGTGTTGATTTTTCAACAACTAGCTTTTAATCGCGGCTTTGTCCGTGTAATATTCTTGATGCAACCTAAATGTTCGATCCTCTAAAAATAATAAACAGACTTTCATATTTAATTTTTTGTAGGGATAGCCAATTTTTAATATTGGGGCCAATATGATAACAACCCAGTTCCAAATATTTATTTCTATTGTTTTACCTAATCATTGGCATCCAAATTAATGGCAGCTGACATCTGATTGCGTGACTGGATGAGTATAATGTTATTGGATGCGCGTGCGTCGCTAATTAAAATACAGTTTTATGTTTTAGGGGAAGCAAAGTAGATTTGGAAGCCACTATGCCAATAGCTGGCACGTGCTATCATAATTGGGGTTATTTTTATAAAATATTTGGTTTTCAAAAAATTGATATAGGAACTGGAACTCATTTGTAACGATTATTTTAATAATGATTTAAAGAAAAAAGGGCCAATTTCCGCGTTACTCAATAAAATTATTGACTTGTAATATGTTTTGAGCATTATAGTCAAAAACTATTTATGGATACTTAAATACAAAATTTAAGTCCTGGCCAAGGACGTTGTAATTCCTAGGCGGTGTCTTTTTTGCGAAGTATTGTTTCTTTATCCAGTAAAAACTTCCACCATATAAAAAAATAATATTCCATATAAGAGGTATATCCGTTATCTAGCACCCATAACACAAGTCTAGTTACTTAGCTTGGGGCTAAAGGGGATGTGTGGAATGTTCTGCAATATTTATTTATTTTAACTTATTCCACTCTAAGAGTATCAAGGGGGGACTGTACAGTCGGAAACATAATTGCAGACACACTGTAGAGTTCTATAACGACTATTATTGGAATTGTTTTATTATTTTATTTTTAATTGTTTTATTATGTTTGTTTAATAAATTCATGAGTTGAAGGACTTTATCTTGCTTGAGTTGAAGAAATTCTAATAATAGCAGTTTTGTGGCTCAAAGGTGGATCTGCACTTATGTAGCCTGATTGTACCTGTAGGCACAGTAATCTAAGAAGATTAACAGAAACATCTGTTTTGGTATTTTGTCAGCCTTTGAAGTTTTCACTCACGATTTTTCAATTTGTTTAAAGATAGCTCTTGTGCGGATTGAGCGGAAGAAGGTAGCGCTGCTGAGTTCGAATAGAAATCCTACTAATCCTACTAATATTATAAATGTGAAAGTTCATGTGTGTGTGTATGTATGTTTGTTACTCCTTCACGCAAAAACTACTGGCCCGATTGCGATGAAACTCGGTATCTAGATAGCTGGAGACCTGGATTAACACATAGGCTTTTTATCCCGATATTCCCACGGGATTGGGAATTACGCGGGTGAAACCGCGTAGCTAGTATTAATAATAATACTAGCTGTCCCGGCAAATGTTGTTTTGCAAACTACAAAAAAAAGGAAAAAAAATGTTGTAGGTAAGTTCGATTCTCAGACCTAACGAATATACAAAAAAAAATCATACAAATCGGTTCAGCCGTTTAGGTGAAGATAGGTAAATAACACCGCGACACGAGAAATTTATGTATTGGTAGGTACAGTTGGCTGCATAATTGCAACCCCCGGTAGAGTTCTTAAATTACTAATATTGGCATGTTTTCATTCTAATAATTTTTGTTTGATAAATTGATGAGTTAGAAGACTTAAAACTTCAACTGAAGCAGGTGTTTAGAATCTTGCTAATGTTGAATACATTCTTATAACAGCCGTTTTGGAGCTCTATGGTGGGTCTGCAATTATGCAGCCGACCGTACCTATAGGGAAATAAAGTATTGTTATGTGACGTCATCGAAGATGAGGGTGTATACACATTAGTTACGACTCATTGGCTGCCAGTGTGTACATGACAGTACAATATGGGGTGCCATCACTTTCTATTGGTATTAAATTACTTTACGGCTTCGTACGCTCTTCGGTTAATTGATTTCAATATAATATTTAACTATCAACACAAAAACAACAAGTTTGTTAGTGTTGGCTTAGTGGTAGATACCTCGACTTTCATTCTGAAGGTCGTGGGTTCGAATCCCGGCTGGCCGTGCACCAATGTAATTTATATGCGCTAATTGACATTGCTCTTACGGTGAAGGAAAACATCGTGATGAAACCCGCGGCTGAGTTGGCTCCAGAAGTATTGACAAGTTCTCTCCTCTAGACATGGTCGACTAAGCTGAGAATAGTAGGTGCTGGGCAAGCCTACTCCATCCTCACGTAAAAAGGACCCAATTAAAAAGGGTCCAATGGCGGAAACAGCCTGTATACAAGTACAAGTGGTACTAAGACTGTTTTATATAAAAAACCAGACAGGAAACAAGTACTTTACCTATTTATATTTTGTTATATACCTAAGTACATTTTTCTTTGTAAGTATAGAAAAATATATTTTACTAGCTGTCCCGGCAAACGTTGTTTTGCCATTTACTTAGATAAAACAAAAAACCGGCCTGATTTGTGAGTATACAAAAACATTCATTCAAATCGGTCCAGCCGTTTTGGATTAGTTCAGTGACATACACACGTACAATAGAATTATATATTAAAAGGTTTTCTTTTTACTTTTCGCACTAATCTATACTATAATAATATAAAGCTGAAGTGTTTGTTTGTTTGAAAGCGCTAATCTCAGAAACTACTGGTTCGAAATGAAAAAATATTTTTTGTGTTGGTCCATTTATCGAGGAAGGCTATATAGGCGTATACTTTTCATTTTGCTATTCCCACGGGATCGGAACTTGCGCGGGTGAAACAGCGGAGCGCAGTTAGTTATATATTTAAAGATTTCCTTTTTACGTTTCGCACTAATTCAAAATATAACTAGAATATACTTACCTGTCTGTGAAATTTAGGAGGTACAAAATAGCGTAACAAATTAAAATATAATGAAAACTTGCTATGAGAAAACAATTTTTTCTCAAAATTTCTTGGAATATTTAAATGCTTAGGTAGTTTTTTCGTATTTATGTAGGTACAGACTTAAACACTTTTTGGAACCTAATAAAAATAGCAGAAAATGCAAATTGTTTAAACATTCCAAAACATTCAACGGAATTCTCGTACAACCGTGAATTAGTTCTAAATAATTAACTCCTTATCGACGCGTGCGCACGTTGAAATATAACCATCGGATGCGCCCCTAACAAAAATAAAAAGATCCCCCTGTATTCAAATTAACAAAACATTATTGTGCCGAACGTACTTTTGTACAATTATTTTATTCTAAAAAAAACACCCTCTTATTTCTCGTTTGATAGTTTATTTTAAACTTTATTGCGGACTAAGAAAATCTAAATTCGATTGCCTTGTAAAGTACAGCCGGTTGGAAAAGTGACGTAAGTGAAACTGAAGAAAAAAGGCTGCACGCGCCCCGCGTTGTTTGTCGTATGCGCCAGTACCTCTGAGTATCTTCCCTTACGATCAAGGGGTGGTAAAGTGATGGGACAAATGTGAATATCGAAAAGATGCCAACTAAACAAGTAGCCCTAGCTCGAAATATTCCGAAGTAGTTGAGAAGTTCTTTAAGTAGAAAGCAGTGGATATAAAAAAAAACATTATCACCAATAGGTGATCTGAGAATTATTTCGTAAAACTCCCTTACATGCTGACTGCACATATACTGATAAACATTTTGCTATCGTAGCGTAGACGAAAAGTTTTCAGGTCCTTTTTCAAACAGTCTGCTTTTTCTTAAAGTAAGGAGTATATTTTTGTTTGTCTTTATAAGAAAATCTACAATCAGTCTTCTTGTTCGGAGTGTTGATCTGGCATGAGAGCGAGATATCCATCGATTTTTTTTCTCATAAGACATCTTTGCGCTGAAGTCGCTGGTTGTAATGTCTATTTAACCGGTCTTAGTATATGTATGAAACTTTATTTCCTCTATCACTATGTTATTGGCCAAAAGTTTGTGATTTTTTGTTTTTAAATAAAATCGATATATCGATACGATCCCGCCCATCACTACCGGGCTCGTGTCATCGTCGCTCACGCAGGTGTATCGTTCCGCTAGCCGAGCTGCGCTCGCGCCGTTCGCTGTCTTATCGACCGATGCCCATTGCCCACACCTGGGCCAGATCGAGTGATTACGATTTCTTAATCTAAATACTCGATAGATTGACCCAATTTTACATAACTGACATTGAAAAGTAAAAGTATGCACTTTCTTTTAAAACTTTGGGCATATTTTACGTGTTTATAACCTTATCTACTTGCTCATTCCTTCTATTATAGGTAGGTATCAATTTTATTTGCAGAACCTATTAGAAATGTACGAGCTTTTGTAAACATAGAAGTCATAAAAGTCTTAGAAGACGCATTTTTTTCTTAAAAAATATTTTCAGATAGCCCAGTGCAGGCCATGCACATAAAAAATAAAAAATCATTGAAGTCATAATTAATAAAATTGCTATATCAAAGCAAGCGCAGCTGTCACTTAATGCTATTTACTTCCTCTTCAGAATTTAAATAGGTATAAGTTTTTATGACAACAAAAGCAATAATTATCCAAACAATAATAATAAATAAGTAAAGGGTACGTTCAAATTGAATACTCACAGTAGGTACCGCAATCGATTAAACGAAATACGAAAGCAATCAGAGTCGTTCAGAGTTAACCGCGTAAAATTGAGTTCAAACGATCCTCCATTGTTATTTACTCCTAACAAAGCCGAAGTATACTCTTACCTATAGAATTTACCTAAATGATCACCGACTCTTGAACACTGTTATTACAATAAATTTTCAATGATTGACAGAATTAACTGTTTTTATATCGGTTAACTTAAACTTCAACTTGGATATTGGTTACAACAATAATTTCTATATCCGCATTATTGCTCATATTATTATGTGTGATAAACTATTGTTGTTTCTTGTTTTCGTCATCTCATATTCTAACGACAAAATTGCGGTTTTACCGGCATTAGTGTTTCTTTAAAAATGCTATTAATTTCCTACAAAATAAATTATAGTTGAAAAAAAAAAGAAAAATACTTTAAATTTTATTTACTGCCCAAACACAAGTTACATATACGTATATTCTACAAACAAAGTATATCCTAGATTATAAAGAATGTGTTAGTGCTGAGTGTATTTTTGGTTAATATAATAATACGAAATACAAATTTTAAGAGCTCTTTTTATCCGTTTATAGAGGTTGTATTTAAAGAAACCTTTCGTAAGTCCAAAGCGAGGTTTCAGATTCGTAACTCTTGTAGTTTCAAAGCTTTCGTGATTATATTTCTCTTTTATAAATATAGATTTAATTGCTTGTCTCATAATCTAAAATTCATGAATCTTAGAAACATCCTCTTTAAGTAAGAAATTATCACATGTTTTAGAACATAATTCCGAGTCGTTACTGTCCATCAAAATTCACTTAAAAAGAGGATAAGCATCATATCCGATGTTGTTGCTCTAAGCGACAGCTTCCCAATTTGCAAAGACCACCCAAAGCTTCCGAATAAAATGATAACAATATTATCATAATTTAGTTACATAATACAACGCGTGCTCGGATATTCGTGCTACCGTGATTTAGCAAATTAACCAAATGGCGAGATTAATCCCTGGACAGCTAAATTATATGATCATTTCATTTTATATGAAAGATTGTTCCTAAACTACTTGTCAGACCTTTCTTTAGTTATATTCTGAGAATGTTGTCTAGTGTTCTGCGAATTTGCATTTTGAATAATTTTGATTGCAGATTAGAAAATAAAAGGATCGTTTCAATTTGGCTATTCTCTATTTTTAAGGTTTTTTCATATCTTCCTTCTAGATTTCTCTTTATTTGAAAATAATAAAAATCCTAACCTACTTAAAATCCTCATCATAGTAAGTCACGATTTCTCCCACAGTTATTTGTTTCTTTATCTGGGACCTGGAAGTGGCTCCTTTGTCCGGCTCCCGCCCATCGATCAAGCTCCTTCCGGCCGCTGCCGGGCGCAAGCGCACCCAAACCTCTGATCCTTGCAGTGAGAACCGCGTCCGGTTTTGCAAGACTTACGATACGCTTTAAATTCGCCAATAAATTAAAGTTAATATGGTCACACGGGTTCACAGGTGTTTTTTACTTTAATACATACTCAAAATGAAATGAAAGTGCTGTGTAATTTATAAATATTTTGTTAATGTCAACATACATATCTATTTACCTTTTATAGATAAGATTTTCTGTATTGACATTGAATTGAAAATAACTGCAATTAAAAATCAGTTAAAAAGTCACCTAAACCAAGAATCTAAAGAAGAGTAACTGCAATAGGAGATTGAACTAACCAATAAATTATAACAGAATCAAAAATGCCCGGAATTTTCTTTAAAACCTCCACTCTACCTGATACTAATGTCGTCACGGTAAATGTAAAGCATATAAAATTTGTCAACGGTATCTATTGTCGAGAAAACGACAAAATTATGGAAATGCTACTTATAAATTTTATATCTATCATCGATTGCTTATTAAATTGTCATAAAACCCTTTAAAAGGTTTTTCAAGAAGCCCTCTTCTCTGTGGGATGTCTTTGAAAACGTCATGTTAACCCCCAATTTAAATACCTATGGTGATCTTAATGACGATGAATGAAAGAGTTGATTTTTCTCAAGAAGATACAGCAGTCCGATTTATTACCAATATTAAAAGATAGGTCCTTAAAAAAGATGACAGTGGGTGAAAATAGTTTTAAAATTTATGAATAACGATTGCAAATGGGAGTTAAATAGCACAGTGAATATAATATACATATATTTCAGTTAAGGATTTTTTCTTCTCCGAATAAAATTTGAAAGAAAATTTATTCGTGATAGTAATCTTTAGCATCAAATAACCAACTTTTGCCGCAAAACATTGGTGTGAAATCTAAGAATATTTTTATTAAATTATGAAATGAGATATTGATCACGAAAAGGTCATATAAAAGAAAGCAATACATCACTTTGTTAGATTTACGATTTCGTAAGAAGTGAGGAGAGTGTCAACCGATTTCACGAAAATTTATGATGGGTATAACCCGGTATATTTGGCAAAAATGATAGGTATAAGTTTGGTACCTGCTTATAGACTTTCTTTGATATTGCTGAAAAAGGGTTTTAGATTTTATTTTATTTTATTTGCCAGTGTTTCTATAATCTTAGGATGTTTCTTTCTTTTTTTAATTAAAAAATAACTAACCTCATCAATATAGTATTTTATAATACCATGGTTATTTTCACTATTAAAGTTTTTTGTGTTGTATTTTTTTATATTTTGTAGGACATAGTAAATATCTCATTATATAGTAACTTTATCAATGTCCTGAAGTGCATGGTGTAATGCTGCATGGTGCAAGTGCATCATCATAATCTGTGATTAGATACTCTCACGGGCAGACACCGTTTATTTAAACATAAATCAATATGTTTTTTGCCGGCATATCATTGACGACAAATATAAAAATGTCAACCGTCCCCACAGAATAAAAGATGTCCATATTTAAAAAGCCGTTTGATTCATTTCGAATAAAATATCTTTCGGTTTTCAAATTCGGAATAAATTTTGTGTCACCTGCGCGTACGCAACCGGAAGGAGTGCGTATATGTTACCGTCTCTTTTTCTTGTATCGGTTTGTCTCGTTTCAAAGAGGATTTCTATATTTTATTGTTTGTTTTAGGTTCGATTCTCATTGGAGATTTATATCGAGATAATTTTTATGCTTTATTTAAATGCGATAAATTACTCACGGTAAGTTTTTTACAGATATGTTTTTAGATAAACGGCGTGGTAATTTGTAGAAAATACATCGATGACAGGTGACTTACAAGTGTAAAAAACTTTTGAAGGATCCTGCTCTAGGATAAGAACCCAAACACTCTTAAGACTTACTATCGTCTCTATACCTACTCGGAGGTCAAACAGGAGTAGAACTTAAAAATGTTTTGATATGATCCCTATAGAAAAAATTAAGCAAAAAGTCAAAACCAATCTACAAAAGGAAATCATTCTTTCTTAATTAAGAGGTTTCAATCATAAGCTCTTTATAATTTCTTCCTTTGTTTTTAATTTTATAATGATAAAGTTCGCCTTTTTTAACTGTTTTCGAAATGGTTCAGCCCGCCATTTCCTTGTTCTGAAATTAATTCAACAATTTATATCATTTTTCATTGTTGCTACCGAATGGGTGGAGTTTTGATGTCATTATATATTTTTAACATCATAGTTATGGATAATTTATTTAATTTATTTAGTATGTTTTTAGGACGTTGTGAGGGATGGGAAATCGACTATTACGATTGTTGAAATTTTAATGTACCTTACAATAGTTTTTATTGGTACCTTCCTACTTGTACTTGAACGGACTGTTTTCCGCAGTTAGACCCTTTTAAATTGGGTCCTTTTTTGCGTGAGGATGGAGTAGGCTTGCCCAGCACCTACTATCCTCTCAGCTTAGTCGACCATGTCCAGAGGAAAGAACTTGTCAATACTTCTGGAGCCAACTAAGCCGCGGGTTTCATCACGATGTTTTCCTTCACCGTAAGAGCAATGTCAATTAGCGCACATATTTTTTTCTTAAGAAAAATACATTGGAACACCGCGGCCGGCTGGGATTCAAACCCACGGCCTTCAGAATGAAAGTCGAGGTAACTACCACTAAGCCAACACCGCTCTCTTGGTACCTACCTATAGTTGATAAATAGGTCTACTTAATATACTTAGGTTGTACCTATCGATTTCTTCGATCGAGG
Organism: Idaea straminata; assembly: GCA_951213275.1. NCBI lineage: Eukaryota > Metazoa > Arthropoda > Insecta > Lepidoptera > Geometridae > Idaea > Idaea straminata. The sequence goes on from OX577857.1 coordinate 3,911,381, forward strand.
TTTTTTAGAAATTAAGTCATTTTATTTTTAACTCTTTGTTATTCGCGCAATTTCGATCAGTGCTATACAAGTCCATCTAATTGTAAATTTAACTTGCGCAAAGTTAGCCGACAGGATAATTGGAATACATCCTGTCTGTGTGTCTGTCTGTACTAAAATGTATCGACCTTAAGCGTAATTGTTGTTAAAATCGTTGCTGGGTCAATTATTGGATTACCTCGATCACTCATTAAACGTGTTCAATTTAAATGTACCACACAAAAAATATTTTAAGATCTCTACCATCCACCGAAAACCAACTATAGCATCTAATGGGTTAAAGTTGAATTCCAGAAATGAAAAGTTGACAAGGAATGCTTGGCATCATATCGTATAGCGAATCCACACTATAAAAAGTGGTGATTACTTTCTTTTATAACTTGACATTAAAATTAAGATTACGAAAAATATTGTATAAGTAAGCAGTATAATCCTATTGCAGTAATAAGTATCTACTTATAAAGATTTTAACATTTTGGAAATAACTATCCATTAATATTCCACCAACACTTTAGTCTATAAGCGTACTAATAAGTTCAAATTGTAAACCCCCCTCTTTTCTATGGAAACTTAACAATTGTAATGCGACCTCTGTGGTTTATGCCCGCCGTGATTGGGCACAGCTCGACCAATGAGATCGTTCGTATTCATAGAAATGTACCCACTGCGCATGTACCGGTAATGTCAAATAGGGGCCCGTAGAGCATAGATATAAGAGCTTACTATGTCCTTGGAGTAGAGATGATAAAACTTGTAAATAGGGGAAGATATTTGAAGTTAGAAAAGTCTTTGATAAGTCGAAATTTTCCCAGAGTGTTACATTTTCACAGACGTTGAATGTTACTCAGAATAGCGAGACAAAGGATTGATTATCTAAATTTTTATATTTAGAACGTTTTATTTCATTATGTTTGTATTAAACTGTTTAACAAAAATAAAGGTCAGAATATCTAAGAATAGGGGATAGGTACATCCAAAAACAAGTTTACGAATATATTTGATGATATAATATTTAGTTTATTTGCTGACAAGTATCGGTGACCAAGTAAACACTGCTCACAAAAACGTAGGAAGCTCTCAATAAAATGTTTATTTTGCTTGTTGCCTAAATATTTAATTGCGGAAATGTTTCCTATTTTATTATATGTTTAGTACCTAAGACTTAAGTGTCTAAATCAATAAAATAATAAATTTTCTAATTTGATACATTTATGTATAAAATTATCCCGAAATTATCACTCACATAATAAGCCTCTCCTAATTACGGACCAACCCTTTCATGATAATCTATTGAGCCGTTTGACAGTGGAGATGGAAAAAACAAACTTTTATATTAATACAGGGATATCGTTCAGATGAAGCCAATTTTTAGCCGACTGCGCGACACAGGAGTATTTATCAGCCTATGTACTTATATGAGCGGTGTTGGCTTAGTGGTAGATACCTCGACTTTCATTCTGAAGGTCGTGGGTTCGAATCCCGGCCGGCCGTGCACCAATGTATTTTTCTTAAGAAAAAATTATGTGCGCTAATTGACATTGCTCTTACGGTGAAGGAAAACATCGTGATGAAACCCGCGGCTTAGTTGGCTCCAGAAGTATTGACAAGTTCTCTCCTCTGGACATGGTCGACTAAGCTGAGAGGGTAGTAGGTGCTGGGCAAGCCTACTCCATCCTCACGCAAAAAGGACCCAATTAAAAAGGGTCCAATGGCGGAAAACAGCCTGTATACAAGTACAAGTACAGCCTATGTACTTCCGTATGTTGTTAAAAACTAAACGCGTTGGCCGATTTTTGTTTAAAATTCTCACACAGAACACCAAGTCATCGTAAAGCCAACTTAGCGGGGTATCATTCACCCCATCATTAATACAAAATGACACCCCTAATAATATCTTATCAAAATTTTCAATGAGTTCGCGAAGAATCGCGTATGACTAGGCGATATTTGGTCGCGCTGTCAGATGTGTCAAATTTGACAGTCGGAATTAAGACGTTGACGTGAGAAGAGTGGAAAGCTGTCAGTTTTGTACGGAACCGTTGATTAAGTTCACACATCGAGTGTTTTAATAACACACCGGATGATAACACTTTGTTATTAATGTTTTTTAAGCGTTCCGTTTTAGGGATGTGTCACTGAAAAAATAGAATTTAAAAATGTAATTTGAAAGGGATGCGACCCTTATAATTTCTTAATTATTCCCTATCATTGGAAATTAATACTAATATTCTGGTTAATATTTATAGTTAAGTAGGTAATTAAGAAATGTAAAAATATAACCTTATTTAAATAAAAAATAAATATTTCTACACATTACCTACCTACTTACCTAACTATTAGGAATAACAAGACTCAGCAAAATTTATTCTTAATACGTAAAGTATTGTAAAGAAGCTTTAACTTAAAAAAAAAGATTAAGTAGACTATATTAGGTGGACGCAGCCGCAATAGATACGTCAAAATGTCTTGTTTAAAGCAAAGAGTTCTCAATTTAATGCGATAAACTTTATAACCCAAAGAGATTGGAAATGTTACAAATTATGACGTAGACTCTTATTAATGACCGTCTTTCAATTTTTACAACTCATCCCACAATTCTTCTCATCGATTATAAATATACGCGACAAAATGATAACTTCCTTCCTTTTTGAAGTCGGATAAAAATAAGGATATTATTCCTCTACCATTTATTATTTAGGGTGCAGTTCCACCGGCAGTGTTAGCATCTGCCCCAATTTGCATAGAACTGACGGATTGTCTCACCGGTCAGGAGGACTGACACTCGACTTCGATTCACCCACTGATATGTTGACCCACCTCAACGGGGTTGAAGAATTTATTATTAAAATATTTCCGTTCGTTTTGTAGGGCTTTTGTTATTTTTAGACATAGGTACCTATATTTATCTACCTAATGTTATTAAACGTATGATAAATCTATTTATAGGAGCAGTAGAGCTCCATAACGGCTGTTATAAGAATGTTTTCATCACAAGCAAGATTTTAGGCACCTGCTTTAGTTGAAGTTTAAAGTCGTCTAACTCATGAATTTATCAAACAAAAATATTAGAATGAAAACATGCCAACAATAGTAATTTTTGAACTCTACCAGGAGCTGCAATTATGCAGCCGACTGTACCTACCTATGGAATTGTAAATCCGTATTAGAAACCTACCTACCCAATTCAGTCAAGTATCCGCGAAATTGGAGTGTGTATACTTTGCTATGAAGCGTATTTTTAGTAGGTAGGTAAATCTATTTATATAATAATATATTTTATCATTTTACAGTATGGTAATTTCCTTTTTTATTTATACTTACTCACTATGTATGTACAAGAAGAGGTAAACTGATATTATATTTTCAATGTTTTTTGTAAGCAATAGACCCACAAACAACAATAAAATAGTGCAGTAAGCATCTATCTTAGTACTCGAATCGGCTTGGATAAGTACATAATATATATTCGCTAGTTTAAAATTATTTCAATTTTATTCGATTTTTTATTTGATAATTTCTATGGTAGATATGGTTGGGTTTATCTAAATAGGTGGGCATAGGTCAGTAACATAAATAAATACATTATAATAAGTTTTCTGAATTGAATTATCTACTGCCAGTAATTATCGGGCTTTTTTAAAAGAAGACTTTGTGACATTCAGGCTTATCGGAAATAAGGTATTACAGGATTTAATCCTATCGTCATGGAAGCTATTTTTAAGGTTTTTCAGTAGTTACGTATATTTAACTATAGTTATAGGTGCCTATAGGTAGTGATTTCAGGTATATTACGATGTATATTAGATTTTTTTAGAAGTGGGAATAAGAAAATAATACATTTTGAACTATATCATTTTATTAACAAAACATTCTAAAATCGTTTTTACAACCAGTAATTACATAATATTAACTATCTAATAGCATTTAATATGTAATAATAATTAACAATTATTTTAATAGTGGAATTAACATAATACTTTTGTAGGCAAGATGGTTAACTTAAAAACTAAATAATTCTAAATCGGCAGGACGGATTACACTGGCAAGAATTTTAACAAATCTAAGAAATCTAATCCTAAATTGTAAGCAAAAAGAGCTTAAAATATTTACAATATCTGTTCACAAGTTAGCATTTTTACATTTTAAATTTTGTAACCTATAAAAGGCATAAGAACTTAATAATTGTCAGTAAGTTTGTTCGAAAATAAAAAAGTAGGTATTTAAGCGTATTTTGTAACTTAATATTATGCTAGTAACTTGACACATCTGAAACAGGTTCACTTAAAGCAAGACTTATTTTTTAAAGTAATGGTAACGAGTATAATCCAGCACTAATTCAATAAATATCCCTGTAACGCACTAATTTCTAATTTTGGCAAACTATCGGTGACGTCGGTGTTTATGCAATTTTTAAGTTGGGTATTTCAGAGACAGAACTTACTGAAGCAATTCGTAAAGGGCAGCGATGTAGGTCTGCGCCATTTGAAGAGTTTCGTACTTGGAGAGTTGCCGATCAGCCCCCAGCGAAGGTAGGTGCCCACGGAGACGGTCGAAGGCCTTGTTCAAATTTTGCATTCTTCTTCTTTCCCGAGCGTTTGCTGCGAGTCGTCTTCTTCTCAATACAGCAGCACTAGTTGCCCTTCCTCGTTTTTTTCCACTGCCATCCATCGTTTCTGTGTCTTCAGCACTGTCATCTAACGCCAAGTCGTGATCCAATCCACGGTAAGCTATTTGCGAAGAGTCTTGAATACTGCCGTCGATCGAAGGAGTAGGTTCCAAGCTGGAGCGGCCAGAGTCTGGTGACCTAGGCCAGGGCATGTAGCAATCCTCGGTAGAGTACTCCAGCATCACGTCCGAGGAGAACATGTCCTTCTCGACGTAAAGCATTCGGTGGCCGTAAGTCTCAGCGGTCATTGTCGCGATACAAAGGTGCGAGCGGTGCGGTGTCCCACAGGGGTCTAAACTCAGCCCCTACCTGTTTCTCTTTTATAGTTTCCCGGTTTGCGCGAAATTACGGGACAGTGGGTGCCGCGTTGGTGGGAAAGAGACGGCTAGTGGCTGAGAGAGGGTAATTTGAGGGCAATCATCATTAATTATATCGTACCCCGGGCGCTGCGTGTGCTGATACGATAGCTTTTGACTCCGCGACCCTTGTCGTAGGGTCGTAATGGAGTGCGTATTGAATACTATTTAACCTTGAATAGTAACTGTAACAATAACTAATTGAAGCATATAACGGTAAGCGATGTAAAATTGTGACAAACCAACATTTATACATTTTGACTACCTAGATAAAGTAATGACCTTTCGAAACATAAAATAATGCCTTTGATGTACTACAAGTACAAAAATCAGTTTCTCAGTCAGTATAATCCCAAACCTGCGTGACCGGTAATCATCCGACACCGATTTGACCTGAACCAGAGGATGGTTTCCACGATCCACTTGAGATGGTTGAAATTCAAGACAATACTGTAGGTGGCCCAAAGGAACAAAGAGCTCGGAAAGTTCAGGTTCGGTAATTATCCTAACTATAACAAACATACAATTTTTATGGATAATTTTAAATAATAGATTTATGGATAAGGAAGTTTTGACAATAATTTGATTAAGCATAGTTTCCTATTAAATATATTACTGTTGTTTTTTGAGGTAGGTAAATTCAGGAAGGAGACTAAAAATAACAAATACCGATAAACAATCACTTGAAAAAAAAAAAAATTCTTTTTAAATTCAAGTCGAAACTGATTTGAATTTAAAAAGAAATGTAGAATATTATCAAGTCAAACAGTATAGTTTTTTAGATGTTATGACCTATGTATAAACTTATGAATATTGATTGACTATTGACTATTGCGTTTAAAAAAATAAGGTATAAGACCATATCCATTTTGTTTCATAGTTCCAGGTCAATGTCATTAGTAGCCTGGTGGTCCAGTCACACTTTCCTACATACGTATGCAAAAATATTATCAAATTTTAATTTGGATCAATAAAATGATCAATTTTTTGGAAAAGATACTCACCTCCATCCGATTATCTTTGATATCTTTAAAAAAAAAAGTTCATTTTATATATAATAATAAAAAATAAGTTCATTCAATAAGTCAAACTCTAGATATTACCACGATCTAAAAGTACAGAAAGATAAAAAACATCAACTTAAATAGCGAAAAAGATTCGTGTTTAAAAAAATCTATCCTTTACCGCAAACTCAACCGTATAAGTTAAACCATAATTTCACACGTCATTTAACCAGGTAACATGGGTCAAATATCGCACAAAAACAGATATAGGAAACCGAAATATTTGAGAGTATAAGACTTCTAAATAAAAAAATATAATTTGCAATCTGATTGTATATTTCTTGACGAATTTTTTGAGGTGGGCGAATTTGTTGACGAATTTTTTAGGTCTGCTTTTGCTTCTAGGGATAAATTAATGCTTCAAAACTATTTCCCTACCTACTTGAGTCTATACATCATCACAGATAAAGTTAAATAACTTTGTTTTCATTCGACTGGGGAGAAGATTTTTAAACGTAAGAACTTTGTTGTCTTTGAAATGAGAGACAAAAAACAACTTAATTAATTCATAGGCTTCCACGATTTATGTCGATAAATTAATCAATATTACTCATAAATTCATCTCATTTTTCAAAACGTTACAAAATAGACAATCATAAATATTCATACGACTCCCGTTGCAACTCTTTATTATGTTATCAAATTTGTAAAATTATGTTAATTCTTATACAAGATCGACGATTGTGCCACACACAGACTGATTGGTAATATCCTCTACAATGGACTTAAGGAGATTTTTATTTACTTTGTTAAAAGTTAAAACTGATTGAAATTTCGGTAAGAGAAATTGTAGACCTCTGATTTATTGCAGCAGGAAGTGTTTCCTTAAAGTTTGTGTTCGAGTTAATATGTAAATGAAAGAGGCTCAGGACGCACCTGGGGTTATGGATGAGAGTATGTAGATTCCGTGGCTTACTTTTAAAGGAGGCAAACCAATAAAATTTGACAATAAGCTGCAACTTACCTACTTCAAACACTTATTTTACAGGTTTTTTTTATCTACAATCTGTCTCATCTTGCAGTTCCATTTTCAAAAAAGAACTCCATCATCAGTATAAATGAGACACATCATCTAATCAAACCATAGTCTAATCGGAAGTGATCCCGGAACGGTATATCTTATAAACCATAGAGTAACGGTTCGAACCCTTCTCTTAGTATCCGGTTTCGATTTTTTATTTGTTTTTGTAAATTTTTCACAGTCAACTTGATAATGTATCCCGTTACGCCGGTTTACTATTTTGATACGTTCAAAGTTAAAAAAATATACCGTCTAGTTTGAAAATAAAAAGTCGAATAACATTCTATAAATCGGAAAATGAAAATAAATCTATACAGTATACTTATAAATTACCAGACAGTATTGAACTTTTCGTAATGGATAGATTTGTATGGAGTAGCTACCTAAAATAAACTGAGGAAATTCTAGTAAACATCTATCCACAAAAAATAAAAAATTAAGTAGGCATCAATGTCATTTTACAATAAAAAATAGCTTAGAAGATCATAACATTTAGATCGACTAGAGTAGATAGATTAAGTGGTTTAGAAATGATCAATGATCACAGGTAATTCTGTAATGTACAACAATTTCACATGATTTTCCAAGAATGTCATTGTATGAGCCAGTTCTTTGTTACGGTCAATTTCTTTTAACGGTTAGATAGTGGACAGTTGGAGGACATGCAGTATAGAAGCATGTAATATATGTTTTCCATAGTATCATATCAAACTTTGTGTCTCGGTATATTAATAGTCCCGAAAATACTGAACAAGCCCTTAGAAGTATCATACGGTTAAAGCGCGTAGTACGTAGCTTCGGTTACACCTAGATGTTACTAATTGCATTCGGTTAATCCTGGTTAACCAATATTGGTGCTCGCTACATTCGCGGTTAAAGTCTCGTTACATTCGCAGTTAAATATCTAATCATCATCATCCGAGCGATGTTCCCGGTTCCGGGAGCCCGGGGTCCGCTTTCCTACTTTTACGCATCCACATCTCACGATCTTCGGCATTCTGGTTAGTAAGGTCATTTGCACGCTTATCACCCTTTACGACGTCAAGCCAGCACTGTTAAATATCTAATCTTATCTAGTTTTCTAATTAAATAGTGATTCGTCAGAAAATTATTTCAAGTTTGATTAAAGCTGTAAAATTTCTACCAATATCGACCATATATAAAGAGGGTTGGTTCGCATCTAGGTTTTAAACCGAATTATTCAATTGGTTAAACCAAGATGTACCTGAATTATAATAACCTAAATGAACTAAAGTAGGTACCTACATGTCATAATGTTATGAAGAAATGGTCCAGATTATTTTTTATTAATTTCAAACAGAAGATTGTGCCATAAAAATAAAATCAAAGTTAGGAAACGGAAATAGACCACCGGGATACAATGTTAAATGATATAATAAACACACAGTAGATAGAACAGTTTAGCAAAATTACAGGGCGGTGGTCGAATAACTGTTATTTTTGACGCTTTTTGAAATAGCTAATAGGTCTATAATACACGTCATGGGAGGTTTATGGGTGTTATTGAGAGGTTTTGGTTAATATTTGGAAAATTACAGTTTGCTGTCATTTACCACAGTGGCAAATTCATCCTTAAGGAAATAAATATTGAAGGACATACCACACTGCGCCATCTAGCCCTAAGATAAGCCACTAGGCCAAATAGGCTGAGGTGGCCAGACAATGGATTTAATACTTAAATGTGCGCTATGTGTGACTTATAACGCTCAGTATTATCCTGGATCAGCAAATTTGTATTTTATTTGAGACTAGCTTTTCGACTTCTTTTGCGTAAAAGTCGAAAATGGACCAAGGAATCACGTTGTCCCATACAAACTTTGCCCCTCCTTTTCACCCCCTTAGGAATAAAATTTCGGAAAATCCTTTCTTATCGGATGCCTACGTCACACAAAAACACACCCTCCAAGTTTTAGGTCTCTACGATCAGCGGTTTAGGCTTTGCGTTGATCCGTCAGTCAGTCATTCAGGACAAAGAATTTTATATGTATAGATTACGATTCAGGTGTAACCCACCCAACATACCTAATAATCTAACTGGTCGTCCGTCAATCTGTCTGTCTGTCTATTTTTAAACCAATTGTAAACAAAATAATTGAAATGCAAATAATTTAAGATGCTCTATATTTTAGCAACAATGTCTGACAAGTCACTTAATTCTGAATGGTGGGATTGTTCTTTTTGTTCCTTGGCCTTTTCTTTTTTAAAATTTTCAATGTAACAAGGTTAATTTTTCCCTTGTAGCTATGTATTTTTGTATTTTGTAATGGTTGTTACAAACAAAGTCGTAAACGGGAGCGAAACGTGACCGATTTTTTCATTCTTCAATTCAGTCAAAAGACGTTATTTGTAGTGTAGGTCAAAGTCGTCGTCTTTCAGATTTCGAAAATGGAAAGAAAGAAAGAAATAACTTTATTTTACAATTACACTATACGTACAAAAGTAAATAAATAACAGAAAACTAAATCTAAACAATTAAACAGACTTCTAAGCCTGTAACAAAAAAAGGATTATACTCAGCATAATGTTGTGACGCCAAAAACACCACAACGCTGATTTACAGTACAATCCCATCAAGATGAGAATGAAATGAAATTGATGATGATGATGAGATGAAAGTTTCATTTAAAAAAAATAAAGATAAGTAGCTACTTTTTCCTCCACAAATATTATCCACTCGTTTTTTTCCTTCGTAAAATAATCAAAAAACGTTACGTGTTCAAAAGTTGTTTCAGAAACAAATAAAAAGTAAAATAATTTAGATCATCGATTATTTTAATAGTTTAAAAATACTTGATTTAGTTTTTATGCTAACACGAGGTGTTGATTTTAGCCTGAAGGCATGATTCACAATTCGAAAGATAACTTTAAAACGTTAGATTCAAAGTTTTATATCAATTTATTGTTTTTTGAATAAATCAACTGGTTAGGTAACTAAATTAATTTAAAATTATATCTTTAACTGCTTCTGTCCAAATAAAACTGAGAGAAAACATTTGATTTAGATTCATGCTAAGACAACAAAGAAAACAAAGTTCTATGTTCAAAGTTCTCTTTAATTCTATGATAATTAGAAAATGAAAAAAAAAAACCAGCTAGTCAGCCATAAGTTTTATGCAATAAAAATATTTGCTCTATTGTCATTATCTAGGGAGGAAACAGTGGACGTTTATATGGAGAGAGCGCCGGTTCCCATTTCTCTTAAGTTATTCTCAGCTTAGTCGACTGTGTCTAGAGGAAAGAACTCACCAATACGTCTGGAGCCAAGTAACCTGACCTTAACATTTCATTAAAAGAAAAGAACGGTACATTTGGCCTTGCTGCAGGTAAAATTAACAATACCATAACATCAATAGGGTCATTTATTGAATATTTCACTCGGAATAATAACGAATACACGCAACTCTTTTTGTGATACTTCTTTTGAGTTTAAAGTCGTGGTTTTGGAAATTTAACATTTATCTTTTGTGGGAATATAAGTGACGGGAATCAAGGATATCCTTGAGATTCTGGAGCTTTTGAATTTTGCCGGTTTGTTCATTATTTTATCACAGTTTCTCATATAAAGCTTATTAAACGGCTTTTAGGCTCATAATCCAACTTATTATGCACGCGTACGTTTTACATTACCATGATACAACTAGTGCTGTAATAAGTTATCCTGATAAGTAAAATACGTATCTTACTGCTAATTACATGTTATGTAGATGAAACATTCTTAATTTAACTTGGTTATACTTATTTGATGTATAATAAAAAAGGTTTGTACCAACAAGGAGTGTTTAAGCCAGCTAAAATGGTTGTCTGTAAAATCGGTTCACGAACGATAATTTTACGTGATAATTAACATCTTAGAAAACGATTAAAAATTGAGTTTTGTTTTTTTTGTTGAGTTTTTTTGTACACAAGTCTTTTCTTTTATTTGCAACTGCGATAAAAAACGTCGTAAGATACGCATGTGGATGTTGATCATTGCATCTCGGCATTTTAACACGCTAGCGTTCCGCTTCTCATAAACCGCCTCTATCAATTTACCACACTTATATCGTAATGTACCTACTATTCCATTCTTTAAAAAAATAAAATTTAAATTCCTTAATTGACTGTCTGACTGACACAACTTAAACGGCTGGTCAAGAGACATGAAATTTGGAAGGTATGTTCTTTGTGAAGTGCACGTATTTTTTTTTAAATTCCATCCCTAAGACAGTGGTGGGTAAAGCTATTGGCCTAAGCTAGTTGACTAATTAATGTATTTACCTAGATATCTATTCTGATTAAACTGATTCTAATGTCGGAGATTCTATCAATATATTAAAAAAAATTAGAAGACAAATAAAAGGAACCTTTTTTTAAATTGGTACCTACTTAATCATTATTCGGCAAAATCTTTAAATATTCATAAATTAACTGTACCTACCTCAAAACTACAACCACACTGATCTAAATCAGTGTTAAGCACCAATAACTCTTATTACAATATTACTTTAATAAAAAAAGACAAAAGAAACCGCAAAACTAACAAAATGACAAATAGATGCGCAAACAAGAGGATTTGCAAGTCAGTGCACAGGCGCCGCGTATTCAGATTAAAAATGCAAAGAGAAAAAACCTTTGTCGCAAACCGCAAGGATCACTTTACCAAACATTTTACGGTCACAACAAAGAAATATGTTAAAGCAATCTGTATTTCTTGACCGCTAGAGTCGAATTTAGAATCTTATATATTTTAGTTGTAAAATTAAAATTGGTTAAAGAACTTCCGACAATACTAGACTTGCTGAACGAATTTACGATTTATTGCCCAAAACGCAAAGATCGAAAATTGAGATAGTACTTTGCATAATAATTAGAACCACAAAAAATGTTTTGTCACGGATAGGAAAAATAATAGAAATTATAGTAATCATAAGGAAACAAATATTATTATAATAACTTATATTTAGTTGGATTGTTCTTGTTGACAGTTTGCTTTCGTTTATTGAAATCTACCTGTCTAGTTTGGATAATTACCCTTACCTAAATGCTAAAATATTTTTGAAATAATTTCTAAATTGCATAGATCATATTTTTACCCGAGCACGTGAACGTAATACTTTAACACCTACCCCCTTAATCCAAAACGAGGTTTAAGGATAGTCCGAGATGTGGATTTAAACCTTAGACTTAGACACAGATTTAATTTTTAACTATAGTATAAACACTATCCCTATAGATTATACAGGGAACTATAGTCTAAATACTATCCTTATAGATTATATAGGGTTGGTGTTTAGACTTATAGTTCACGAGTAAATCTGTGTTTAAATCTTAGGTTTAAATTCACATCTCGGACTATCCTTAAACCTCGTTTCGGAATAAGGGGGCCTATGTTTGTTTATTTAAGGTAAATAGGTGAGAATTAAATCCGTTAAAATAGTTTTTAATATTATAATATTACGCTAACAATAGAATTATAAAATCTCTATACCTAGACTTTTCTACTACGAAGGCAAAGTTTGTCAAGCCGCATTGTTACAAATAGCAAAATAAGCTAAATTATTTTAATGACCATATAAAATAGCATACTAAACCAAAACAGCTTTTTCAAGAAATAAATAATATTACTTCGTCTAGCCTCAAGCTAAGCAAATAGGCTTGTGATATGGTAGATAGACGACGACGGATAGAATACAATTTAGGTAACTAACTAAAGAATATCGAGATGCATTATTTTTTTCAAAATGTTTGTTGTGTGCACAATGCTCAATTTGGGCAAACAAGGCGATTAAAGCCCTGATTATTGGGTGCACGTTCGATTCACGATTATAGATATTTTTGGTTAGAATTTGGCGGTTCCCAATCTAATTCTGCCGTGTAAATATAATGAATTACGGTCAACTTTTTGTTTGTTTTCGGTTAAGAATTTTTGATTATGTTACCTACCTACCTACCGGTTTTATTTTTTATGTTAAAAATAATATAAGATTGTTTTGACTGTCTATTAGTCGTGTGTTACTGGTTTAACTAGGAATCTATATATTGTGATTTAATTTCAATCATCCATTTTTATACCTATTACAGTTTCAAAGCAGTTTTTTTATACAATAAATTAATTTTTCATACCTACCTATATCACAAAATATAAAATTCTCGTGTCGCGGTGTTTGGACCGATTTGTATGGATTTTTTTGTAAATATTCGTTAGGTCTAACAATCGCTAAAAACACTATTCTATTATTCTTATCCTTTATTTTTATTTTTTTTGTAAATGTTAAAACAACGTTTGCCAGGACAGCTAGTGTAAATAATATAAAATTTACAAATATTCTCTAATCTGTCGATACCCAAACAACAAATTTAATAATGATTTAGGTAAGTATTTATAAGTCATTGGCTTTATATAACATATTTGTGAAAAATGTAATATAAGACTTCCTAATTTCAGTCAAAACTAAAAAGTAAATAATATTGTATCCTACATTATTCTTGGTCTATAGGTATTTCCAACCTTCTGACAACCTTAGGATGGCCTAAAATCACTTTTTGTGTAATTTTTTCATTGTAAATTGTTTTAAATACTTAAATAAAAATAATCACAATAAATATTAAGCTTATACATCAATTATAACTTTAAATGATCAAATTATTTTAAATTTTTAGCTCTAACGATGCTGGCTTATACCGTTTTCAAAAAACCTATGATTACTACACACAGCAGCTAAATTTAACCAAAAAGTAGCAATAAACAAGCCCATAAAAGTATATTTTTTTCTAAATATCTACAACTAAAAAAAGATTGTTTTGGCGCCATTTTTTACGAAAAGATGATTAAGTAATATTGTAAAACCAACAGTGGGCGTGAAAAAGTTTTGTTTTTTGATAAAAGCTTGTTTGTTTGGCGCCTTATCGGGTAGGATAGGCATTAAGTTGTTATGATCCTATCGCCTTACAGCTTGGGTCAGTAGAAGGTTTACCGGGAATCAAAAAATATGATTCGCAATAAAAATGCATGATATCAACTAAAATTCAAACTAAAAATGGATAAATGTCCACTTTATTCCTTGATCCAGGCTTTTTTGCAAAGTATGTTACTGGATAGGAGTGGCTAATATCACTATTTGGCATTGTTCATTTGCGTGTGTGTGAGTACCATAGCGCCGGAAAGCGCAGTGCTGGACGGCCTCCGACTAGATTGACGGACGACATAATTAAAGTCGCGGAAAGTCGTTGGACGCAGAGAGCATGCGACCGATCGCTCTGGAAGTCTTTGGGGGAGGCCTATGTATCATCATATCAGCCGCAGGACGTCCACTGCTGACAGTGGACGTCCTGCGGCTGATATGATGATGATGATGATGATGAGTACCATAGACAATAAATGACGTAAAGGTTGGACGTAGGTACATTCATGGTCGAAGATACATTCAGTTCGCATGGTGTACTTAATACAAACGAAGGGTAAGTTTGTACGTTTACATCAAAATCATAATCAGCAATAAATTCTATTTCAGAATTAATTCCATAGAAATAAAAACATCAAATTAAAAATACTTAAATAATAAATGAATAAAATAAGAAGACAGACATATTTAACATTATAAATACAAAAAATGAAGTGACCAGTTAGTCAAATAACAGTTAGCAATCAATTATATCATTTGATAGGTCTAGTACCTTTCCAAATCATCTTACAAAGTACCATAATTATTTTGTGGAATACTCACTCTACTTATACTCAAATAAGTCATCAGTAGGTCACACGCTCTACAAAATAAGTTCTGAAAATCAAACAACAAACTAAACCAAAATTAGGATGCGAGTTAAAAAGAAGATGTAATAAAATGTAGGTTGAAACAATATAGCACCGGTTATGGATCATTTAATTGGGATGCGAAACTGACGCGAGAGGCGCGCGCGCATTCTCATTGCATAGAGTAAGAAAAAAAATTGCGTAGAGTTGACTAAAGGTATGATTTTTTATAATATTTATTTAATAAATCAGAATCCTCGTTAGTAAGAATTTACTTAGAAAATACTTCCATTTATACTTACAATATTACTTTTACTTATTACTTTTTAGTCAGTAAAATATATAAAATATACAGCATTTACCTACTCAGACACGCATTTAAAGAACTATTGACCTGTTCTTTAAATGCGTGCTATTGGCTTGCCTAACCAATTGAAAATTAACGTTAGTTTTGGTCAAAATATAGGTATCTAAATCCATTCCATAAAGGTGAATCCAATCACGTAAGTACTTACATAACTAAGAAATTGCAATAATATTTTGTGGAAAAATGAGATAAAGTATCTGAAAAATGGCGGACCAATGCAATGTCCTGTCTTTCTAAACTGTTCTTTGCCAATGAAACTAATCACGTAGATAAATGTCAAATTGCAATAAAAGTTTTGTGGGAAAGTGAAATAAAGTATCACTGACCAATGTAATGTCCTGTCTTTGCAAACTATATACTCTTGGCCAGTGAACCTATCTAGTTAGTTGACAAATTGCCATTGCTTTGTAGAAAAGTAGGATAAAGTATCTGACCAATGCACTGTCCTGTCTTTGCAAACTACTCTTTGCCAGTGAATCCAATCACGTAGTTGATTTATGGCGCGAAGGGTGCTATTCCGGCGGATGTTTGTTTAATCGATTACAGCCTCCTTTATGACGGTAGCATTATACCGCTAGTGTAGATGTACCTTTATTGAGCCGGTGTTGAAAATTGCTGTTTATTGGTATATTGAGTGGTCGCGATTAAAAAAGGATTTTGGTGGGAATGGGGCTGGTAAAAGATAATATCTTATTTTGTTCTCATATTACTGAATTATTTAGGTAGAATTATGATAGTTTTGATGTTAGTAAACGTAGTGTAAAATCTCTTTAAGATGTTAGAATATATACATAAATTTTTCAACTTTAAAATGGGGGGAAATGGATGAAGAAAATTTGTATGGGAGTATCAGTTGTTTCCGGTGGTCTCTAACCTAGACATGCCAATTGCCGCTTCAGCTTACTAGTCCTTTGGGCTATGTCGGTAATTAGTTTGCCTAATCTCCTCATTCGGACGGCATCCGACTAGATAGACAGACAACTCAATTAAGGTCGGGGGAAGTCGTTGTTGGACGCAGAGGGCATGCGACCATTCGGTCTGGAAAGATCTGGGGAGGCCTTCAGCAGTGGACGTCCTGTGCTGATACGATGATGACGATGAAAGCTAGCAACTTGAAATCGGTAGTGATGGAAATCGCGGGAAAACCGCGGGCACAGTCTATATAATCGTGAAACCATACTAGCCATAGCGTTCGTTAGTCCCATCTGTTGTTAGATCACAATCGAGACGGTAATGTGCAACGTATACGATTCTCTGACCCGTGACATTACATTTACATACCAACGGCTTATCTATACAAAAAAAATTCATTGTCCTGAATGACTGACGGATCAACGCACAGCCTAAACCGCTGATCGTAGAGACCTGAAACTTGGAGGGTGTGTTCTTTGCGTGACGTAGGCATAAGATTAGAATAGTACATTACGATATAAGTGTGGTAAATTGATCTTTGCATAGAGGCGGTTTATGACGCGCGAGCGGCAGCGAGCGTGTCATAAGAAGCCAAGATGCAAAGATCAATTCCACACGTATATCGTACGACGTTTTTTATCACAGTTGCGAATAAAAGAAAAGACTTGAAAAGAAAACAAAATAATAATTAACTAAATATTTGTGATAAGTCTATGTTTACATTTTTTTAAGGAAGATTTTTTTGTTAATTATGCTCCGGAAAGGCAGGCTACAGACTTTTAACCTATACATCCTCGTCTGACATACAATATTTTTAAGGGTTTTTTCTATTTGTTTTGCGTCGGGGGTTAAGAACAAAATACAATGGTACGTATTTAACTTATCGGGATAACTTTTCAGCACTAGTTAACAAATCTAAAACGCACGCGTGCATAATATGTTGGATTATGAGCCTAAAAGCCGTTGAATAAGATCCACTTTATGAGCAACTGTGATAAAAAGAATTTTCCGAAATTTTACTCCTAAGGGAGTGAAAAAGGGGGGCAAAGTCCATTTTCAACTTCTACGCGGACGAAGTCGCGGGCAAAAACTATCTATAAATATCAAATTTAAAGTCCTGACTGACAATAAAATAAATCAACACACAACTTAAAACAATGAAGAGATCTAGCATTAAAATTAATCAAATTTACCAGATGAATTGGCAAACTTTTTAAATTTTCAGTATAGGTGAATTATTACTAATAACTTATAACTATAACTACTAATAAATATATATAACTAATTAATATAGGTGAATCTTCACTACCGAATTTCAAATCAAATATTTTTTTTTGCTTCATGCCATTTTTTTTCTAGAGATTGTAGAGGGCAAACTGTCACGCGGCAGATCCCCGATGAGATAGTCACATCAGCTAAAACAGGAGAGCTCGTCCAGGTTTGAGAAAGTGGTTCGAATGGCCGCAGACCGGATCAAGTGGAAGACCTTTACAAACCGCTGGGTGAAGAAGATTTGTGGTCGCGATCTTCAGTCATAAAGGATCGACCAGAGAGAGAGAGAGAGGGAGATTACACGATTTGTATTACTAACTGTACACATAACATAAGATATGATAGACTAATTTATTTTCTCTATCATGATTGTACCAGAATTTTCGAAAGTATATTCCAAAATGTTTTTTACATAATTGGCCATATCGTGGGAACTGCACCACCTGTAGACACCTATGTGCTTGTCCGCCTGACCATCTTTCCGTAGCCTTTCCCATAAGGCACGGTCACCAAGCGTGACCTTACGACCCCATATGACTTTCGTTTACACCACATGTCATTAGGTACTTCATTTATTACATAGGTAATGCGAGTGATGCGGCGTAGATTTCTGGAGTATCTATATTTTATAGTATTTTTTTTTTTTCAGTTTGTAGACTTTGCAGTAATTTTAAGACAAAGGTCGTAATACAAAATTATTTTAAAATGTTCAATTACTTTAGATATCTCTTAATTACTTTAAATTTTATGTCACGACTGTTGATCAATGATTTCATTCACAAATTTAGTTTACTGAAAATGCTTTTTTAAGGTAGTGTTATTTGTTTATTAAGTTTGGACCATCGGTTTGGACTTCTATTTATTTACTAACAGTTTTTAACTACTATGGTTTTGCTTCCGAAAATAGCTAATTTTCCAGCAAACATAACCCCAAATTTTCTGAATATTCTCACGGAATTAGAACTTACGCGGCTGAACCAATAAGTCGCCGCTCAATTAGGCAAAGCTCTTCTTCACATAGAAATCGCTAAGTACTTATGTAACCAACAAATTATTTAATCTACATGTAGCCAGGCCCACTCTGTCACTGTAGATAGATAGATAGATAGATAAACACTTTATTGCACCATAAAAACAGAACGCAAAATGATTACATACAATAAAAACAAAAATAAATTCTAACTTAAGTAACTACTTATACTAACTACTTATATATGCTTAAAGAAAATTGAAATTTAGTACCTTACAATATGGCACAATGGGCGGCCTTATCGCCAAAAGCGATCTCTTCCAGACAACCTTTGGATGGACAAGAATTAAGGAAGGGGATGGGTGGGTTGTTTATAGATTGGGTGGGTTGTCGATAGAAATATAAGGAGGATAATAATAAATACGTAATGATAAATACGTAATGTAGGTATATTATGTATAGGTATATCTATATGTTTAGTTAGATAGCTCGTTAAGTAATCACCAGTTTCTTTATTAACCGACTTCAAAAAAGGAGGAGGTTCTCAATTCGGTTGCATGTATGTTATTTTATACCTAAATAGTCATGTATCACTTATACCTAACTCCTTACTTTGTTCTGGTCTAACTAACCAATACCTTTGAATCAAATTGCAATAAGCCATCGGATCACGCCCAGTTTGAAACCCCTGTGACATATGGTGCTTCGGTTACACGTGTCGCTACCACCTGAATGTAACACACGTGCTATAGATAAACGAGATAGAAACTTCGATCTCATCTCCGGACTCCGGCCGGAACAATCATTACGATTTTGAAGCGTTTTAATGACAGTGAAGAAGCTTCAAATAATATAAGGTAAACCAAGTTATTTGGAAAGACATTACTGAGCCGACATTTGACATTGCACAGCACAGACCGTTGGGTCTACAAAAAATAATTACCTTAGTTAGAAGAGCAAAGTCAATGTTATCGGATTCATTTTGAGGAGTGTGTAACAACACAACCTAATTTTGCCATCTCTATTCTGCCGTAAAAAACCTAGACAAAGTGATCTGTGACATCGATTCTTAGTGGAAAATACGTACCAAGAGTTCCAGTATTAGTAATGCAAATGAAGGAAATTAGTTGCCTAGAGTTTAGCCTGTCTTTCCTGATGTGTAATAATTTGGGCATCTTCAAGTCATCAGTTTAGGTAAAGGTTTTTTCTACTTACTTTAAAAAAGGGGCCAAATGATGATCTTCTACTTATTAGCCTTTCCCTTCTTCAGATGAGGTTGACTCTCCTAATATGCTGGCGTCAAGACATCTTGTCCTGGATTGACAGGTCTATTAAGCCTTCGTTCGTCAATAGACGGGTCATGCTGGTCAAATGCTTATAGTAATCACTCATGCCTTATAATTTTCTAATCTGTATCTTACTTACTTGTTCTAGACTGTTTTTCGTAACCAAACCTACTTAATTGGGTCCTTTTTGGTTGGGGATGGCGTAGGCTTGCCCACTGCTTTTTTCAAATTCTATCCTCTCTACTTAAGTAGGTAGGTACCTATACTGTGCTTATACCTAGGTATTTTATAGGTACAGTCGGCTGCATAATTGCAGCCCCCGGTAGAGTTCGAAAATTACTTTTAATGGAAAGTTTTCATTCTAATAATTTTTATTTGATAAATTGATGAGTTAGAAGACTTTAAACTTCAACTAAAGCAGGTGCCTAAACAGCGGTTTTAGAGCTCTACGGTGGGTCTAAAATTATGCAGCCGACCGTACGTAAAAATCGTCTTCTTGAAGTTCTAGTGACTATTTTTATTAAAGTTTCAAAGACTGTGCTCATTGAATTTCACTGTGGTTTCGGATCAACCATTTTAAAATTTAAATAAGTGTTCAATTGCATTATGAAGATAAATGATGTAAAATTAAATTGACGAGTTTTTATTTGGTATTGTAAGAAGGTCAAACATTCAAATTCCATAACTCACCCATATGGCATACCTCACCCTCGGAAGCGACGGTTAGGCTAATTAAAATAATTTTATAAGGGGTAACATGCGATTAGCTTGTCGTTACATCCCCCTCTCTTTACTCTTTTGGTAAATATTATAAATTGTTAACGGGTTTCGAAAGATACAAATCCTACTAATATTATCAATGCGAAAGTTTGTGTGTGTGTGTGTATATTTGTTACTCCTTCACGCAAAAACTACTGGACCGATTGCGATGAAACTCGGTATGTAGAGACGGAGCTGGAGACGGGCCTTATTCTGCTATTTTGCATTACTGGATTTACCATTGTCATTATATCGAGACTCCGTTGATATTATATCGAGATTGTTACCTTATTTGGTATTCTGCTAAAGTTTGAATAACATCGCAATAGAATACGTCGCTGGTGTTGCCTAGCAACATGGTATATGTTGCTGAGCGATATACCGTTTTGACAACTATCGAGATTCCATTGAGCCACGATTCTAGAGCACAATCCTTCACGCAATAACTACTGAACCGATTGCGATGAAACTGGATAATGTAGAAAGTTGGTGCTCTAGAATAACACATTCTATCCCGAAATTTCACGGGATTAGGACAGCAAGGAAACTATAATAAGCAATTTAGTGCTTTTAAAGGATTTTGTGCAAAATGTAATGTTTTTTACCTATGTCCTACCTTTTACCTAAGGAAAGGTTTCGAAAGATTACCTTTCGGATTACGGTTTCCTTTTTTCCAAAGGTTGCCTGGAAGAAATCGCTTTCAGCGATAAGGCCGCCCATTTGTGCAACGTATACTTTCTAGCTATTGCTTTAAATAAATAAATATTGCAGGACATTTCACACATCGCCATCTAGCCCCAAGCTAAGTAACTAGACTCGTGTTATGGGTGCTAGACAACGTATATACTACATAAATACTTTTCTTTTGTAAATTTATACTTATTATACATAGAAACGACCAATATCTAAGAATAAATACTTGTCTGAGGCGGGAATCTAACCCGCAACCCTGTGTTTGGCAGTCCGGCATGGCGACCATTGTGCCAACTGGCTCGTCAAACTTTACTTTGTGTATATTGTGTTCTGTTTCTTCCTGTTTTGTACAAATAAAGTTATCTATACATACCTACGTACTACCGTATCTAAAGTATGTATCCAATCCCATCCAATAAACTATTCCAAGATTTCGATTCCTCGATCTTTTGAAACCACCAGGAACATTATCAACCCTCTACCTGCTACGACCCCATTTTTTCACATATAATTTCCAATTTTTTTTCTAACAGTGATATAAATACGCTATTATTTTGTCATATAATATTTTATACTACGAAACGAATTCTGAGAGCTAGATTAGTATGTTTTTTGTGTTGTCCTTGATTAGGCGTAAGTTAGTAAAATAACGTCCTAGAGGACCACTTAGTTATCTTAGTGCATGACTAAGGAGACATAAATGCTCATTTCTTAATGTATTCAGTCATATTACTAATCAGCTGAACCCCACTTAGTGCGACTTAGAGCTCACTCGCAAATATGTAAGGTTGTAAAGTAATGTTACCTGATTCTATTTTTTTTTAAACAATATACTATACAATATAATTTTTTTT
The DNA here is from genome assembly GCA_951213275.1 of Idaea straminata. Lineage (NCBI taxonomy): Eukaryota > Metazoa > Arthropoda > Insecta > Lepidoptera > Geometridae > Idaea > Idaea straminata. The sequence goes on from OX577857.1 coordinate 3,933,390, forward strand.
ACAAAATAGGTAAATACTATATCGCACCTCTGCTCAAATAGTGTCATAACTCAAAAACAATATTATTTATTTCATATTTTTAGGAAACCTAATACACTATTTTATAAAGCTTAAAAAATCATTCAAATCTACTGAAATGTTCATTGTTAATATCGCTAATTCTATTCGTTTTCAAATTAAGACTAGAAATCCGGAAAAACAGTAAGACTATTACTTTAGACACCTTTTTCTCGACAGTTGTCGTTTTTGAGTTATGACACTATTTGAGCGGAGGTGCGATATATATTACAGTATCGAATGAGCTGGGTCACGTGGGATTCAGCTGATTGGTAATGTGACTGTACGCATGCTTAAAAATTTCTAGTGCTTTTCAGGTTTCCAAATTGTCAGAAGTACAAGTACTTAAAGCTCGTTGCCTTGATTTTTTCAGTTTCCCGGCTGACACAGTGCCTGATCTGGTAGCTATTTTTTCTATATAAATACTACGAATTTTAACAAGAATAGCTGTTCGTCTATCAATGATAAAAAAACTCCATTTCGGCTTATTTCTCCCTTGTGCCCACTTTGTTTATGGTTACTTAAAAACTCAAATCAAGAAGCTTCATAAATAAACATCTTATAGCCAATTCGGTCCAAGCTCATTCAATTTTATTGTCTTCGAAAACAACCCGTTAAATTTTGTAGATCATTTCCATTCCAAATTCAAGGGTTGATTAACCCTTCCTACATTGTTTGGTCACAGTTTGGTCTTGTTATGTTTTTTTGTTGGTTCCTAAATGACTGGGACAAAAAAGTGTCAACTAACGGGTCCAGTGTCATAAGTGGGCCAATCGATTTGGCATTATCTTGATCGCTAAATAATGACTGAAACATTTGTCATGTTTCAACCCTTTGCCACCCTGCGACATGATGAGGGGGTAAATCAGTAGGTAGGTTTGGGTAGTCAGATTTTTTAGTAGTGAAATTATCAGCCGAAACTAAACTCCGGATTTGTTTTAAGCAAAAACGAGTAAAGTTAAATCCCCCAGATTTATAAATCTGATCTTGTTTCAGGCAGGAATTTAGAATCCTTTTTGTCCCCATTAGGGGACAGCATTCGGGGAGACGCAGGAATGACCCGACATGGAGCCAAAACTGCGTCCGCGTAACGCAGCTTCAGGCCATTTGTACTGCCGCCAACGTCCATTTTTATTAGTATTTATTTATTTATTTATTAAAAAGGACATACACAATTTCTTACAATTAATTAGAAACAATGGTTTGTCTTGGCATCTAAACCAACGCTACCAACATCAATATATTAAAAAAATCTCAAGAGTATTCATGACGTTCATTCAACTTTTCGATTTTAGGTAAATAAATTTGACGCAAAATTCTTATTGGACAGAATGTATAAAGGTGCGTAAGTTCGACCATGTCTCCGAGTTTCGTGCTAAGCTGAAGTGGCTCCCGATTCGCCGACGTCATGATCTTCATGTTCTCTCATTTCTTTACTCGGTTCTTTTCAATCCCTCCTATCCTACTTACCTCCGTGAGCGCTTCAGTTTTTGTGCTCGAGGTGCGTCTAATAGAACAGCTCAGCAACTCATTCTGAACCATCCTTCTAACACCTCTTCCAAATACGGTGGCTCTTTTACAATCCAAGCAGTGAGGCTCTGGAACGGCCTTCCTTACCATATTCGGGCGAGTGAGTCTCTCAGCACTTTTAAAAATAAACTAAAAGAGCATTATCTGTCCTGTGTGTAGTGTAGGTATATTATATATAAGTATGTTATATGTATTAATATGTATTGTTATTTATTTATTTTGTATAGGTATATATGTATATGTGTGTGTATTTATATATTTGTATAGATATGTATGTATTCACTTTTATATAAGTTGCGTAATTCCTTCTGTAAATTATAATATTTAGAATTCAATAACTGCTTTCCTCTTTGAAACTGTTTGTACACTTTTAATTACCTTCCGCTATATTATTTCCTTTCCCTAGAGGTCTGTCGGCAGAAAACTCTTCACAGGGTTAGACTTACCTTAGTAATAACTTTATAATGTAATCTTTTTTTTGTATTTTTCTTGTGTACTAAATTTATTAAATAAATAAATAAATAAGGTGTATAATTATTATAATAACGTCGATTGTCGAATAAATTTTGATACAACTAACGCCATCTATTGAAAAATGCCTCAACCAGGTAGCACTAGTTATTAGTATCTGACGGACCGAGGTGCCGCTCTCTTGCCTATCGTCGCCTCCCCGTGGAATATAAGAAGTTCGAGCTCTGTGGAACAGATGGCGTTACTAGTAACTTCTAGCGATTGAGGTCAATGAACTTCTATAGCATGTAGGTTAGTGTGAGAATCTGTAGGAAAGGTCTTCTTAGGCTGACTTGCAAAACACAACGAAAATTAAAGGCGTTTAAAACCTTAAACTCTATTAACCAACTGTCTAAGTGTAAAACTAATTAAATAATAATAAACCATGACCTCATTGAAATAAAATTTAATTTAAAATTACTTACCCGTTAAATGGTGTTTGTCAGGATGGCCAGACTAATGAATATATTTACACCAAACTATACCCAATATTTATTACCTGATTGTTACATTTGTTACCTGTATGCTAAATTTATTTAATATTTAGCTAAAATTTAAAAAGAATCTTATGCAAGTCGCCCTTTAGATAACTAAGAAATAGGCGACTTATTATAAAATATTAATGCGAGTCACAAGACGTGTGCAATAAAATAATAATTAAATCAAGAAATAAAACAATTAAAATAATCATTTATTAAAAAATTACTTGATTAAATGCAATAACAATGTATCACTCGTTTTTATTAGTTTTTTGCTTTCGATATCAGTCTTATCAAGGAAGACAGTAAACAACTTTATTTACTTAATAAATTTACTAATTATGATATACTTAATATTTAAAACTTAGTAAGTTAAGCCTTTTGCTTCCATCGCTTCTCTAACTGTTGCAGGTTTTGGCCAAAATAGCATCAAAATAGTTGAACCTGGAAAAAAAGGGATAAAATATTACATGACAGCGACATCTGATAGCAATGTCCTTAAACTAAAACCAATAGCTGATGTCATACAGTACATTGACCTTAAATACTTTAAGTATGTAGGTAGGTTACAGAAATCTATACTAATATTATAAAGCTGGAGAGTTTGTTTGTTTGTTTGTTTGTTTGAACGCGCTAATCTCAGGAACTACTGGTTCCAATTGAATAATTATTTTTGTGTTGGATAGTCCATTTATCGAGGAAGGCTATAGGCTACTTTTCATTTTGATATTCCCACGGGATCAGGACTTAAAAGGGTGACACCGCGGAGCGCAGCTAGTATATTATATGTGGGGTAGGCAGTATGTTTCCTCTTGAAAATATTACCTACTTTCAGCATCTATAAGATTTACCTGCTGCATCTGTTGACACCTCAACCGGGTAGAGGTTAAATTTTCGAAAATTATTTCTTAGTCGATGCTATCTGTTTGCCCGATTCGTCCATTCGCTTGAGTCAGTCAGTCAGAACTTTGAATTTTATATGTATAGATGGTTGACTCGTCAGGGGTCCCAGTCTAGACGGGCGATAATAGCTATGTATCAGCTCAGTACATACCAGCAGTAAAAGCCCCAAAGACAGTGAATGCAGCATGACAGTGAGTATCCAAAGTAGCTCCAAGTAAATTCGATCCAACAGCTGCGCCCGCGCGTCCTACCATATACATCACACACATTGCCATTGCCCTGAAAAATACAATTATAAAAATCACAGCGATTTAATTCGAGATAAAAATGACGTTCAGGCAAAGTGAAAGTCAACAATTTTATGTCTACAAACATGAAAGTCAGCAACGAGCAAACACTTTTATATGAGTTGATTAAATATTATTATTTATTTAAGGTTTAGACGCAAAATGCGGACTGGTAGCAAAATCATACCTTAGGCAAGTAGGAAAGACATCAACGGAAATAGCAGCCAATATAGAAGCAGCACAACCAGAACACAAGGCAACGATAAGTAGAGCCATCGCCGCTCCACCTTGAGGTACAAACGCTGACGCTATTGTTGCTATTCCGCATATAAACATTATACCACCTAAAAAACAAAGACAAATGACTATAAGGAAGAGATCAAGCTGTCAAGATAAGTCAAAGCTGGTGATTAAGTCTGAAAAACAAAGAAAGAGATCAAGCAGGCATAGTATTAAGTAAGACTTCAAAAACAAGGGAAGAGGGCTAAGTATAAGGAAGAGATCAAGGCAAAATAAATATGACCTTAAAAACAAAGAAAAAGTCTTAAGGACTCTTCCTTAGCCTTTTTTCTTTGTTTTCAATGTCAAGTCTTGTTCAAAACTTGATCTCTATCAAGCCGGCATGATAAGTAAGACTCGAAAAACGAAGGAAAGGGGCTATAAAGAAGATATTAAGCCAGCCTGATAAGTAGGACATGAAACATAAGGGAAAAGGGCTATAAGGAAGATATCAAGGCATGATAAATAAAAAAAAGGGCTGAGGAAGAAATCAAGCCAACATGATAACTAAGACTTGAAAAATGAGGGAAAAGGGCTATAAGGAAGAGATCAAGCCAAGACTTTTGTTCTACGACTTTTGACCTATTTTACATTTTGAGGGTATGTTTACTGGATAATCAATATACTGAATTTACCTCAATAATTTTACTAGTCTTATTATTGCTTTTTTTTTCTATTTGCCCCATTTACTAAATAAAAAGTAAAATCTATATTATAAAGACTTACAGTAAAGAGTTTTCCGTCCGATTTTATTGATAAACACCCCGATAGCCAAATACGTGATAGCGAATACGGCTCCCATAGACATTGATATCGGGAACACAGCTACTGAAACATCAGCTTCACAGGTATTTGACGTCGAAAGCTGGAAAAAGGATAGGATTGAACTTTATAAGCTGATAAGAATGAAATAAGAAAGAAAGCCTAGTTAATCGTAGACAAAGAAAGTGCCGGTAATCTTGGACTTTTTAATACTAGACTCAAACAATGGCTTATTAAGCGGTGCTTCTACAGCATTGACGAATCTTTAGCTATTAAATTATAAATTGTTGTACCTTGTAAGTACCTAACTTGACATTGTATTTCATGATTTTCTGACATGGTGTGTTTCTCTTTTTATTGCTATTTACTTTAAGTTTTAATTATTAATGTTACAAACAAAATGTAAAATATTAACGTATAATGCAAATAATAAATATATGAATATGACAAGAGAATAAGTGAAAAACAAATTCTGACATAAAAGTAATCTAATACTCAAATCCCTGACTGGTTGTGTTCAACTCGAAGCTCAAATAAATGCACCAATCAAGCTATTTGACTAACTTAGGTTCGTTAAGCCTCGATAAGACTGGATCGATTTGGCTAATTTAGGTTTTGAAATATTTGTGGGAGTCCAAAGAAAGTTTAGATGATGAGAAATTATAGAAAAAAAAGATTGGGAGCTAGTTGAACATACACTTATTAATCAAAGTGACGGCAAATATTAATACGTAAAAGAAAATGATAAAGAACAGATGACGTATAAATCATAAAATCATAAACTTATTGTAAAAATCCTTATTGCTTCCTCGATAACAAAGAAAGAGTAAACATAATATAAATGCATTCAACACTCACGCTTGCGTTTCTGGCTTTCTCATTGATAATCTGACAGATGCTAATGCTTTCACCGCTGGTGCTTTTCAAAATACTATTCAGAATATCGGGAACCCAAACGTATAGCCCACTGGATCTGTAAGCATATAAATGTCAAAGACAATTAAATATGATTTAAAACCAAAAATATTAAATTAGGTAATAAATAATTTAGCGTAAGCGTTAAACTTTAGCGTTAGTGTCTTTTTACAGTGACATTGATGTACTACATAATATCTAGAATACATTAGTTGCTATAAACTACAATCTTTATCAGCCATAAATACATTCTTAGTTCTCCCCTACGTCCTAAAAGGAACCCCTATGCGAAGTTTCAGATTAGCTATTGTAGGTACTCTCACCCCCTTATTCCAAAGCGAGGTTTAAGGATAGTTCGAGATGTGGATTTAAACCTTAGATTTAGACACAGATTTACTCGTGAAGTATAGTCTAAGCACTATCCGACTATCCCTAAACCTTATCCTCTCAACTGGCAGACAAAACCCTATCCTTATCCCTATCCCTATAGATTATATACGGACTATCCCTAAACATCGTTTTGGAATAAGGGTGTCAGAATTTTCTGTGTGAGTCTTTTTTCTCTTTTATATAATTAAGATTATATAATAGGTACAGATTTTAAGTGACTGAATAATTAAAGATGAATAAATTATAATATTAAGTTTTATGTAAATCGGTAGTTCCGACACTATCCGTTATAATCACACATATTTTCTTTATGATATGAAATATAATAAAAACAACTTACAACATAAATACAGCAAACATAGAGATGTGTGAAATAAACACACATCTCAGAAGTGGTGGTTTGAACATCAAGGTGAAGTTGCTGATGGCGCCAGCAAAGCCACCAGTGCGGGAGCGGTCGGTACTGCCAGATGTGATTTGGTGTACCTTGGGGTGATATTATTTGTAACTATTGGATAAAATGGTAAACAGCTCAGACGTTTCAATCACTACATAGTATAAAACAAAGTCGCTTCCCGCTGTCCGTTGCTTAGATCTTTAAAACTACGCAACGGATTTTGATGCGTTTTTTAATAGATCGAGTGATTCCAAAGGAATGTTTATATATAAAATAAAACTATCACGCGTACGAAGTCGCAGGCAACAGTTAGTTACATTATAAATTCAAATTAATTAAATACTTCAAGTAATCCAACATTAAAAACATTTTTGGCATTTAAATGGTCTTTGAATTCGTCCTATCTTAAATAGGAAAATGAGGCATTCGGAAAATTAAGAATTGGTAAAAATTAAAACTTTTTACCAAGAAGAATAAGCCCCGAGAATAATTTGCGAAATTTCACACTTGGAAAATTAAGAATTAGGACACGACACTCTTCAGGGCCACTTTCAGAAGTAGGTATACAAGATAGCGAAAACTAAACTATAAACTAAACAGTTTTCGTTATCTCTTGTATTTTAAGAAATAGCCTTAAAGGCCCATTCAAAAAAAAACACCAACTTAATGTTTTTTTTTAAGTTGGCTGATATATGATTTTCTTAAAGAAGCGTATACAACAATAAAAAACTTACAGGGAATTCCTCAATCTTACATCCACGATTCCAAGCATACATATTTGCCAACACAGGCAAGGCTGCCTCCGGTCCCTTAGCTGCCAGCAAATACCGGGGACTTTCCGGTAGAACCATGAGAATGGCAGCAGAGATCAGCCCTGGAGCACACCAGATCCAAACGAAAGCCCGCCATGGGACAATTTGAATACTCGATAAGGAAAAGGACCATTTTCCTGGGATTATGATCCAGGCCAGACCTGAGAGAAAAATACATATGAATAAAGAAAAAAAAACCGACTACAAAAATGAAAATAAAAAATCAACAAAAATAAATTACATTGAAAAAAACTAAAAAGTATAAAAATACATACAAAAACAAAAATCTTAAATACTACGTATTATAAAAAAAAACTCTACAAAGTTAAATATAAATAGAGTTTTATTAATGAAAACATCGTCGTTTTGGAGGTAAAGTAAACTTTCACTTCGTCGTATCACTCAGCCAGCGTAATATTAAACGTAGGTAAGTATTTGAAAGTCGGACTAGATGATACCATGTAAGGTTTTAAAAAATAAACATACAACCGAATTGAGCACCTCCTCCTTTTTTAAGTCGGTTTAAAACCATGGATACAAAGAACATTAAACGTCTGACGTTGTAATAATAAATTTAAAGCAAGTCATTGTAAATATAAAAGTCAAAATGATTAGGTACACTCCATGACAATCAAAACTGAATGGCAATAGATAAAAAGTGCTTTAACCGACAACGCACATATATTCTTAATGAACGAGATAAGAAGTACCGGTGGATAACACAATATATCATTAATTTTTACATTTTATGTATCAAAGTAAATAAAATAAGCAATTATGGTTGTAAAAGTACTTCTCATACACATTAGAATTGAATTATTTGAAATTAAAGGTTTTTATTTTATTGATCATAATAATATTCATAACAAAGATAAATAAATAAATAATAATAATGACAAATATTTGAGTTGGCGAGTCTCCGTCTGTCATTTTCACGTGTTTATTAAACATTGTTACGGCAGGCGCCATAATAGTTCCCTAGTATCTAGTCCACTACCATCCCATCACAATAGCTCAAGTAGTTTTGTCCTGTAGATTATCAATAGTTTTGTCCAAACCGGAGGTTGTCCTTGGTTGCACTTTTATAGTGTAGACAGAGATAATTGCCGGTTTAGAATCCACCGCATTGTTTGCTTATGTTTTACAAGTTATTATACTTGTTATTGTAAAGGGCCTCTACGTGTTGGCTTCAGCTCCACGCACGCCTTACGGGGCTCTATATCCCCATTATATAAATGACAAGTATAGTTGATTAAACAAAATCAAAAAAGTGATCTTATAAGGGTTCCTTTTTTACCTTTCGAGGTACGGGACCCTACTAGACCATAGATAAAAGACCCTCGAACTAGGATTAAGTCTTGAAAAAAGATGATTATTACAGAAAAGAAAAACATTTTATCAACAAAGGCTCCGTGAATTACGTATATTATGTAATCTTAGTAGTGTTTCTTGATTTAGTAATTCACATTAATTAGTCTCTTATCAGTGAAATGAAAGGGAAACATTTGCATTATATCAACTTTGTTGGGTCTAGATAACAGTTTTAGGTCGACTACAAATCACTGCTACAAAACCTAGGTCTATCCGATAACCTTACGAATAGATTCTTTGTCAAAGTTACTATGTAATTTGATCAAATAATTGGGGATAGATTCAAGGGTATGTGGTGATGTTATCGTTTCTACATTTAATTATTTGTGATTACTGATTACAGTTTTAGGTCGACTAGAAATCATTGCTACAAAACCTAGGTCTGTCCGATAACCTTACGAATAGATTCTTTGCCAAAGTTACTATGTAATTTGCTGATCAAATAATTGGGGATAGATTCAAGGGTATATGGTGATGTTATCGTTTCTAATTGAACTGTGTGTGGTAACTGATAACGTTTTTAGGTCGGGTAGAAATCACTACTCGAAAACCAAAAGGCTCATTCACACATAGGATCTGCATCTATCGTTTTAAATGCATCCGTCTTTATTGGAATGTAATATTCATACCTTTTTTTTTTGTTTATGATGTATCGGCTCGTGATTTACCGGATTGAAAATACTGTTGCATGCTACATTTTAGACCGGATCGTCACTTACTATCGTGTGAGATAGGGTGAAACGCTGACCTTTATATTATCTTCTTTAATATAAAAATGAATCGCTAAAGTGTTTGTTCTTAAGCGCAAATCTCGAGAACGGCCGAACCGATTTTGCAAATTTTTTTTAGAATATACCTTAAGGTACGAGGATGGTTCTTACGGAGAGAAAAATTCAAAAAATTGCCTGATTATGTCTAGAAACCACACGTTTCTATAATCCCCATCATACAAAAGATTCGTAATAATATTTAAAAGTCAATTTGAACTTTATTCTATCTCTACTATCATTAAGTTCTAGTTTTAATGGAGAGGTTCCGGGAAGGCAAAACAATTGAGTGACTTTAGCAGTATCGTATAAATATTGATGTCAATCGTGTCGCGGTGTCAGTTGCCAAACTCCACCTGAACGGCTGCACAGATTTGTATGAAGTTTTTTGTCGTATTTTTAAATGGCAAAACGTTTGTCGGGACAGCTAGTAAGAAATAAAATACTATCACCGAATAAAAACTTATCCAATAAATAGGATCTGTAAACCGGGTCGTTATTTTTACCGGATTCAGAATACTGTCACGTGTGTGAACACGATCATACTGCTCTACACTCCATCACTACATAGTATAAAACAAAGTTGATTCCCGCTGTCTGTTCCTATGTATGCTTAGTACGTAACGGTGTTTAGTACGTAGTACAAACTACGTAACAGTGATAACGTCTTGTAAATTGATGGAACACCTGCATTCACACAAAAGTGTCATGGTAATATTGTGTGACGTCATGCGTCCCGTTTCCGATTCGTGACGTCATGCGTCATGTTCCGGTAACATGCCGTCCATTCCCGTTAGGAAACAAGAGTATTTAATAATAATATCGCTCATCTAGACTTGTGTTATGGTAACGAATGACGAATAGAAGACTTATATAAAGGAAAAAAATGACAAAATTAAAAAAAACAAATAAAAGTATAAAGGAATAACAATATTTTTTTTAATTTTTTATCGTTTTCTTATGACGTTGTCACGTAAAATTATCGTCCGCAACCCGACTTACCAGACAACCATTTTTTAATAGATAGAGTGATTCAAGAGCAAGGTTTTAGTAATAAAACAAAACACGTACGAAAAACCGAATAAAACTTATCCGATAAATAGGATCTGAAAACCGGGTCGTTATCTTTATCGGATCCGGAATACTGTCACGTGTATAAACACGCTTAATACTGTTACATACTCCATCACCAGAAAAACGTATTATAACAAAACGGAATGATGTAGAAAAAAATTCAGCTCAATTGGTAACCGGAAAGTGTATCAAAATTAAGGTGCAAGATTTGACCCGAACAAACATACATACATACATACAAACATCCATACATACATACATACATTGCAAGTTGAATAAAATCTTTTAATCAAATGAGCCTTTAGTCCTGCCCTATAACCCTACGCATAAATTCTTTGTCAAAGTTACTATGCAATTTTATCAGGCAATTGGGGACGAATTCAAGGATTCTGGCAGTGTTATCGCTTGCTATTGAATTACGTAAGGTACCTAAGATAAACAAGACTCATTTAATGAAGGTGACATTTAATTTGGGCTGAGATAAAGTGTAGTGTACTTAAAATAAATCAGGGCTAAATAAATACACAAAAACAAGATTTTCAAAATAACAAGATATTAAGTAGGTAGCTTTGTAAAGTGATTGTAAGGTCATGCGAATGATTCTAACTGTCGTTTTTGAGATTTTTCTAGGTCGTTGACCTCTCCATTAAGTAACAGCTGATTTTTTGTGAACTTCAACGCAATTTTTCTTCAATATAATAGTCGTAGAACAAAGTTTTCTAGAACTAGGCCCTTACTAGTTGTATAGCTAAGTATCCACGATCCTGTATAGAGGCTAAGAACGAGAATACATCCTACTATCCTACTTATATTATAAATGTGAAAGTTTGTGTGTGTGTGTGTATGTTTATTACTCCTTCAAAAACTACTGGACCGATTGCGATGAAACTCGGAATGTAGATAGCTGGAGACCTGGATTAACACATAGGCTTTTTATCTCGATATTCCCACGGAATCGGGACTTATGCGAGTTAAACCGAGGGGCACAGCTAATTCCTAATAATATAGTTCTGTCATAATATACAGGATAAATTTTTAACATGGGCCTTCAGGGCTTTATCCAAAACTATAAGAGATAGCGAAACATACTGAAAGGAGTTGCGTGCCCGATTTTGACGAAACTAAAACGGCATTATTACATTTCAGGGAATCGAACCTGATTTTGCAAAAAAATAATCATCCCATATTTTTATACTAATCGACAGTGTTGCTGATAGATATTAATTCCTGGAAACAAGCATTGTACCTATGGCATATCAAAGGGAATCTCTTATTATCTATATATATAAAAGAAAGTCGTGTTAGTTACACCATTTATAACTCGGGAACGGCTAAACCGATTTGGCTCAAAATTGGTGGGGAGGTAGCTTACAATCAGAAGACGGACATAGGATATTTTATCCCGATATTCCCACGGGATCGGAACTTACTCGAGTGAAACCGCGGGGCGCAGCTAGTTAAGGATAATAATATAGCCCTGAAGGTCCATGTAAAAAATTCACCCTGTATACACTGTGTTTAAGAGGAAAGGGTACCGGGGTCTCTCTTCATACAAACGTAGTTGACTGTTTTCTCCCTGGTTAATGACACTAGAGCAAATATTTTTTAAATCTTAATTTATATGATAATTAGAAAATGAAAAAAAAATACAAATCATAGGGGCATAGTCATGGTTATAGGTTTTATGGCACAAAAATATTTGTGCTAATGTCATTATCCAGGGAGGAAACTGTCGACTACGTTTGTATGGAGAGTGCGCCCCTTTACCTTTCACTAATGGGTTGAAAAAAGCTGTCTATAGTTTAACCGAAGTAACTATCGCATTATCTATACTAATATTATAAAGCTAAAGAGTTTGTTTGTTTGTTTGAACGCGCTAATCTCAGGAACTACTGGTTCGAATTGAAAAAATCGTTTTGTGTTGGATAGGCCATTTATCGCGAAAGGCTATAGGCTACTTTTTATCCCGATATTCCAACGGGATCGGGAATAACGCGGGTAAAACTGCGGAGCGCTGCTAGTAGTTAATATAGAATACCTAATTATAGTCTGTAATAGTTCGGTGAACTTTTGAGTTTCAATAGTCTGGTTTGGGGAAAGCCCCAAACCAGACTATTGAAACTCAAAAGTTGCAGTAGTTCTATAAAAGGACTGACAGCCAAACTATCGATATTAGAGGCCTATATCTACTACATGCATATCAAATACTACAATAAAGATAAGTAGCCACGTGTCTCCCTACATTTTTACTTATCAGACTACGTGGTGTTATATTACAATGTAACATTATTGTTCTGACATAATAACTTGATTTATGATATCAGCAATAAACGGATAAAATGTATAGGTATAAGTACCTAACACGTCTGTGAATGCAATGTGACGTGTACAACTTATTTATTTTCTTATTGTTTTTTTTTAACTTAATTACAAACAGTTGGTTGGAAACTAAAAGAATACATTTTTAATAATTAATAATTAAAATATTATAAAAAAGAGATATCAATCTATGTATATAATGAATTGCTGTTAGTTAGTCTCGCTAAACCTCGAAATAAGCTGGACCCATTTAGCTAATTTTGGTTTTGATATTTTTGTGGAAGTCCAGTAACGTTTTCATGGTTTTAAGCTTGTAAAAACGCGGGGTAAGGCTAGTAGTTAATTCATCAAAACACGTCGTCTATTCTGTGCTATACTACGGAAGTTTTACTATACGTAAGGTAAACTGGTAATACTTACCAGTTTAAAAGGACTAGTTAGCTATATTTGATTTCAAGGGCAGAAGTCATTGCCCTTGGAAAAAGTCATTGCCCTCGGAATTAATATGTATATTTTGTCAATGATAAAATATATTAACCCAGTTTTATTTGTAAATTTTAAAGATACCTGAGTAATTATATCATTTTTTATTTAGGTAGTGCTTAAAGATAAATTGTTTTAACAAAGGAATGAAGTACCGGTCCTATCCCGCCGCCGGGACTTTCGGGTTTTCCGGGTTTTACTTTAGTATTTTTTAAGGGTTTTTATGGTTTAGAGTAGGCTACACCTCGCCAGCCAGCTCAACAAGCCCTTTAATGGAATTCACTAGGGAAGCGAAAACGTGGACGTCCAAAGCAGACATGGCGACGTAATAGCTGAAGCACAGACAATCGGTCTCTCCGAATTCAAGCGTGCTGCCTCCGACAGAGCGGAATGGAGCCTGTTCCATGTTTGCCCTATGCCTGTACTATGAATGTTTGCCCTATTCCTGTACTATGTTTGCTCTATGCCTGTACTATGCATGTTTGCCTTTTGACTGTACTATGTTTGCCATAGGGCAAACATAGTACAGTCAAAAGGCAAACATAGTACAGTCAAAAGGCAAACATAGTACAGTCAAAAGGTTATCATAGTACAGGGATAAGGTTAACATAGTACAGGCGTAGGGCAAACATAGTACAGGCATATGCCTGTACTATGTTTGCCCTACGCCTATGCCTGTACCTGTACTATGGCCTATGCCTGTACTATGTTTGCCCTACGCCTGTACTATGTTAACCTTATGCCTGTACTATGTTAACCTTATGCCTGTACTATGTTTGCCCTACGCCTGTACTATGTTAACCTTATGCCTGTAATATGTTTGCCCTATGCCTGTACTATGTTTGACCTATACCTGAACTAACCTGGTAGAATTATAAAAGAGAAGGATATAAATGCCGATCCCCACGCAATGGCTGCGGCTCGCCGACTGCTCGTGTGCATTTCCCCTAAGTACGCATAAACTGTTGCACTTGACGCTGACACTCTGCAAAAAAAATAAAGATTAATGAAGCGACTTTGAGATTGATTTCCTTGGCCTGAGCCTCCTTGGGAATGCGTATCCCAAATCGGAGAAATATAGGTTTCTTCCTCTTAGTGGGATCACCGCGTTAATCGACCACTTCTTCAAAGAGTTAGAAACATTAAGGTAGGGGTAAACACAAAAGATCCCAATGGGTAGAAGTGTTGCTGGCTATTTGTCAGCCCTCGATATATAAGATAAGATATTGAGATTGATTGATGATCGATTGAGATTAAAACGAGACAAAGTAAGTTAGCTAAATTTTTGTATATTATACTAAAAATTTAAAGTCCAAACTCCATTTTATATTATCATTATTGCAGAAAGTAGTCGACGACCCAGTTGGCACAATGGTCACCATACCGGTCTGCCAAACACAGGTTTGCGGGTTCGATTCCCGCCTCAGACATGTATTTATGCTTAGATATTTGTCTGTGGTATGTTTCTATGTATTATAAATATATATTTACAAAAGAAAAGTATATAAGTAGTATATCCGTTGTCTAGAACCCATAACACAAGTCTAGTTACTTAGCTTGGGGCTAGATGGCAATGTGTGGAATGTCCTGCAATATTTATTTATTTTAAGTTTTATATTAAGTTCATCGTCTTTATCATGTGGTACAAAATGAATGGAGATATTATTTTTTGTGATTTGTGGAGTTTCTGATTCTTCAACCAATGTTGGTTTGTAGGAGTGATTTGTTCCTTGTTTGAAACTACATCGATCTAAATATAATAATACTTTTCGAAAAATGACACTAATATCAGTACCTACCATACCTAATATACCAAATTTTAAAAAAAGGTGGTGTCGATGTTAGTTATTTCACAAATAAGAAGGTGGTTCTAGTGCCCCTATTGATAGAGTCAAATAACTATTAGGGGAGTGAATAGCCTGTCCGTGTGTATCTTTCTTATAATTTATCTAAAAATGTAAACGGGACAGCTACACTTCAAGCTTGAGCATTGAATGCGCAGTGACATATTTGACGCTTGTTTTGTTGTATCGTAGACTCTTTGGACAGTAACTAGATATTATACTTACAGGCATCCGGTAAGGAATCTCAAGACAATCAATGTGGATACATTGCCAGAGAATGAGGAGGCTATGGAGAAGACAGCTGACGTCACGAGGGCAGGCAGCATCACGGCTCGTCGGCCCGTACGGTCTCCCAAATAACCCCATAGAAATGACGTACAAATTATACCTGGGAGATAAAATTAAAATTCTTCATTCGATCGAGGGCATTAATCTAAAAGCTTAAAAAGATTCATCAAATAACTGGCTGCGCTCCGCAGTTTTACCCGCGTAAGTCCCGATCCCGTGGGAATATCGAAATGAAAAGTAGCCTATCCTCGATAAACGAATCCAACACAAAATTAAGTTTTCAATTAGAACAAGTAGTTCCTGAGATAAGCGCGTTCAAACAAACAAACTCTTCAGCTTTATACTATAGTAGGTATAGATAAATGACGTTTATTGCAAATAATCTATTCACAGTAAGGTCATAAAAATATCGAGTCATCAATTTTTTTTGTCCTATTTTATAGTCTAAATATGGAAATCTAAAAACCATACTATTACAGTCAAATTGAGAAGTTCCCTCGTATTTAAAATCCGTTCAAACAACATTTTTTAATTAAATCCTAGTGACTGTACGTAGCAGGTTTTTAACTGTGAACCGTTCTGTTATGCAAAAATTAAAATTTATATTTAACATAATTTTAGTCCATAAATAATATTTTAAAGTTCAACCAAATTATTAACTATGGAAGTTATAAACTACTTATTAATGTCCTGCGCACACATGAGTATGGTCATTTATTATGATTTGACTAATGAGGCATGCGTAACTGCGTAGATATACGCAAAGAGGTTACCCGTAACAACATACAATCTTTTTATAAGCCAGTTGCTTAGCAACGAGGGTATGGGTACTTAAAACCGAACATTATCCTACGAGTACATTCTAAAACTGAGAAAATGATTGTACGGTCCCATTCTGAAGTACCCAAAGTCATTGATCGCGGTCAACAAAAGAATTATTTAATGGAACGTGCAAAATGTTTGCAATCTTTGATGCGATACGAACTACAATTCTCAATGTACACTATCACAATAGTTTTCCCCGAAATGAGACCTCGCGAATAACTATTATTGTACCCATTGTGTATAAAACCCTATGATCCCTTTTAGATACATGCCCACGGACCTTACCCAAAAATAATTTAAGTTTTGGAACCCTAATTTACCCAAAGTTTCGATAATTTTAAATGTGACAACACCATTAATGACATAAAGGCCTGCTGCTGATTGCGTTCAAAATTTCTCAAATTTAAAATAATTACTTCATTTTTATGCCAGAATATTCGTTAAAGTAATGCTCTGGGGAGCATCGCCATCAGTACAATATCGCAATTCGAACAAGTCTCAGTTTACACATACGTACAATTCTAAAATCGGTACAATATCTCAATGTGTACCTAGAGTACCTACAAGTATCTAAGAGAGGTAACAATGTTTTATCACACAGTCTATATAATTAACATCTAAAAATAAAAATCAGACAATTAGCCTATTTTTTATCTCCTAACGTAGATGACTTGACAAGTATTACAAGACAAAGGCCCAGACATTATTAGATTAGATTAGAATGATTTATTTTACTTTAGCTATGAAGTTTTACTAAACAATTACAATCTTAACTACCTACTTAAGGCGCTCTTCCAGTACCGTGTGTAGGTATTCACATTACCTTAGCCCGCGCTCTCAAAGACGTAGCGTGCTGCGTGCTAACTGTTATATTTGATCGATATGCAAAACATTTTAGCATTATTATCCACAAATATAGTTCCTAGAGGTCAAAACCTATCATTTGATTCATTTTTAGAAACAAACGTTAACTATTTTTGAATAAAACCCGATCAACGATCTAATAATTCTCTGTTTTCTAAAAAAAATTTTATCGAACGAATTTGTTCATATAATGTTTTCAACCACAATAAACAAAAATATGGTTATTAAACTACAATCCATTTATATCCAAATAACAAAAAAAGGGTATTTGATTACTTAGATTTGCTTAAAACAAAAGTCGATTTTGGTAGCTTTATTAGCACCTGCCCTTAAGGTGAAAGGGTACCGGCGCTCTCTCCATACAAACGTAGTCGACTATTTCTTCCCTGGATAATGACACTGGAGCAAATATTTTTGTTCATTAAGATGATTTTTATGAGTTCAAAGCACAATAAGGTAAGCCTTGTTTAAATGATGAGTTTTATCAGACCCTGCCCCCTTAGGCAAGATTGCTTTCTATTAGCGATATCGCCAATCGACAGACATTTATTTTTATCTTTTTTAACCGAAATTGACACAAGCCCATGAAAAGTCACGTCGTCTTGTGTTAAAGAAAAAAAAATAGTGGATAAGTTCCATCTTATGTTAATTTTGTACAATGTTTTATGTCAATTTCATACAATTAAATCTATCGATTGGCGATATCGCTAATAGAAAGCAGTCTTGTCTAAGGGGGCTGGACAGACTCATTTGGTTTTTAACTGTCTGTTCCTCCAGACTGTTTTAACAACCACGAATACGATAAAATTGTCAGTTATTTTGTTCGGATTGTTAGTTCCTGTGGATTCCTTTCGGCTTTATCATCAGATTCGCGGATTAGATTATATTACCGCGGTATTATTTGCTTGCCATTTAATTTTTACTCAATTGTCTACTCTTCAATTTCTCGGCCTTGGCATTGATACTTAAAATACCTACTATCAACAATGTAATGCAAATTATTCCGATTTACTGCGCCGCTTTTTCTTATTCATCAAGGTTAGGTATGTAAGTAAAGTTATATAAAGTATTACCTACTTCCTTTTATTTTAGAATTATTTTCCTTGTTATTTGGTTGTAACAACACGGGCCTGATAAGTAGGTTGGACCATTGAACAGTTCGTAATTTGCAAATAATAAATATTTAGTATTTCTATATTTTGCCCGGATAACAACATTTTGAAAACTAATCTATACATATAAAATGCTTTGTCCTAAACGACTGACTGACTGACTGACGGATCAACGCACAGCCTAAACCGCTGATCGTAGATACCTGAAACTTGGAGGGTGTGTTTTTGTATGACGTAGGCATCCGATAAGAAGGATTTTCCGAAATTCTACCCCTAAGGGGGTTAAAAAGAGGGGCAAAGTTTCCATTTTCGACTTTTAAGCGAAAGCTAGTTTTAATATATTTTCGTTTGGATCGAAATAAAATCAATGGAGTTTTTCAGAACGTTGCCAAAAAAAACGATTTTATAAAAAAAACAATAACTTTTCTATTACTTTTTTGTTTTTAAATTCTAGCCTAGACCTGAGGCCTAGACCTACTAAAATTTAACATAAATAAATGCCAAATAATAATTATGATAATTTTTTGAATGACTTTGTTTTAAAATTGTAGTTTGACCTTTGAGTTTTGAAGGTTATTTCATGTTTTAGATTTTTGCAAAAAAATACACGAAACTGATTTTTTTTTATAAAAAAAAAGATTTAACTAAATACGTAGTAAAATTCTAATAACCACTTTAAAAAAAAAATTGGCCTATTACAAATTGAATAAGTATAGTCAATCTCTAAAGCAGTTCTAAGGTTCATGTTCAGGATGTTTACCACTATAAGTTCGCTGGTAAATAGCACTAATTAGTTGAAATGATATTGTATGCTTACTACGGTAAGCTTCAGATCACATCCGGCTGATGTGATAGCGGAGCTCACACATTATAAGCCTTTTTTAATCAAAATTGACTTGCATTTGACCTCATTTCACCTGATGGGAAGCGACGTAGAGGGTGGTAATAGAAGCTGCCGGCCAAGGTCTATACCACCGCTTGATTGTCTGCTCCTTTAGCACCATGCGGGGATTACGTGTAGGACAACAGAGGCTAAATCATACAGACGCGAGAAAACCCCCTTGTAAACAGCGCTATGTATTTGAACATATATTTGTTGATGTTGATATATAATTGTATATTAACCAATAAATGCAGCAGCATTGACCAAGCCTTTATCTTGATTGGTAAGCTTCAGTTCACATTCGGCTGATGTGATAGCGTAGCTCATTCCTAACGATTCCATGGAGACGTTCAGCATTATAAGCCCGCTGGTAAACAGCACCAAGTAGTTGATATATAATTGTATACTAACCAATAAATGCAGCAGCATTACCCAGCCTTCATCCTGACTGGTAAGCTTTAGTTCACATTCGGCTGATGTGACAGCGTAGATTATTCCCATCAATTCCATAGAAACGTTCAGCATTATAAGACTGCTGGTAAACAGCACCAAGTAGTTGATATATAATTGTATACTAACCAATAAATGCAGCAGCATTGACCAAGCCTTTATCTTGACTGGTAAGCTTCAGTTCACATTCGGCTGATGTGGCGTAGCTCATTCCCAACGATTCCATGGATACGTTCAGCATTATAAACCCGCTGGTAAACAGCACCAAGTAGTTGATATATAATTGTACTAGCTGCGCCCCGCGGTTTCACCCGCGTAAGTCCCGATCCCGTGGGAATATCGGGATAAAAGTAACAATCATACACACTCACACACACAAACTTTCACATTTATAATATTAGTAGGACAACTTTGGAAAACATAACGTTTGCGCGATGTAATTTGACCAGTAACGCCATCTATTGAGTAGCTATGTAAACTACAGTATCAAAAGTAGGTAAAACAAGAACTTTGAAAAACATAACGTTTGTGCGATCTAATTTGACAAAAAAAATTACAAACCTTTCCCCTCCTTAAAATAGGAAAATTGAAAATCCCTGAAACACGTCATCATTTATTTACGATAAAAAGATATAATTCTAATTTTTAGGTTTCTACCTTTAAAAAAATCAAACCTTCATACAAACTTCCACCCCCCAATTGCCTTTGGTTGAATTTCCCAAAATCCCGTCTTAGTGATAAAAGGGGTTCCTTCCTCCATGCAAAATTTGAGACTCCTAGCACTTGTAGTTTCTGAGGTGAGTGAGTGAGTGAGTCAGTGATTTTCCCTTTTATATATATAGATTATATAGATACTAACCAATTAATGCAGCAGCATTAACCAAGCCTTTATCCTGACTGGTAAGCTTCAGTTCACATTCGGCTGATGTGATAGCGTAGCTCATTCCTAACGATTCCATGGAGACGTTCAGCATTATAAGCTCGCTGGTAAACAGCACCAAGTAGTTGATATATAATTGTATACTAACCAATAAATGCAGCAGCATTAACCGAGCCCTTATTCTGACTGGTAAGCTTCAGCTCACATTCGGCTGATGTGATGGCGTAGCTCATTCCCAAAGATTCAGAAGGCTCACAGCTAAGCTAAGCTCGCTGATCGTTTACGGTCGTGCGGATTAAGCGACGCCTGGTGCGGTCATTACTTCGATGGGTGACCAATTAGTAGTGTGGCAAAAATGTATTTTCGTGAGCCCCTCCGTGCTTTGTAAGGCACGTTAATCACTTGGTCCTGGCTGCTACCTCTAGTAGCAGACGTTAGGTCAAGTTAGAGGCCTTAGGGCAATCTGAAAACTCTAACAATAGGTGAGCCACACCACTATACGAGAAGAAGAAGGTAGATTCCATGGAGACGCTAAGCCCGCTAGTAAACAGCACCAAGTAGTCGACATATAATTGTATACTAACCAATAAATGCAGCAGCATTAACCAAGCCTTTATCCTGACTGGTAAGCTTCAGCTCACATTCGGCTGATGTGATAGCGTAGCTCATGCCCAACGATTCCATGGAGACGTTCAGCATTATAAGCCCGCTGGTAAACAGCACCAAGTAGTTGAATTTGCCATGACCTAAAATAAAGTAGTTATTCCAGTTAATACCAACCACATTGTAGAAGTTTATGGACAACTTTTATCCCAAAATCCCCATGGGATCGGGAGTTACCTACGCGAGTGAAACCACGGTGCAAAGCTAGTTATGGTATAATAAGTAGGTATATTATATTTAAACTTGGTTTACGATATTTATAGTAATTTCCGATGACTATTACATCATTTACGCCATTAAATTGCATCATTGGATCTGCGCCTATTTACATTCCAGTAAAACTAAGTATATTATAAATATTCAGTAGATACCTACTGAATTTTGGTACCTAGTAAATATTCATTGCTTAAACAAAGTTTACTGAAGATTTTAAGTTTTAAATAAAAAGATTGAAACTTTTAATTTAAAAATCTACTTAAAAGGTTCTTGAGCGTAAGACGCAGCCCTGCTTTGTACTGCTATAAAACGAAACACGACAAAGTTTTACTTTACTTACGTAGTTTATCGTTTACATAGTCACCTATCAGGCAGTCATATTATTTCAACTAGTAAGTTAAAGTTAACTATTATAATTTATATGCACTGAAAAAAGTGCATGACATTCGTGAGGAGAGACCATGGAGAGACACGCAAGACGTGCGAAGCTACAACTTTCGGTACCGAAAAAAAGTTCATTGAGAAGGCACCTTTTTTTTGGAGACAATAGAAGTAATGCATGGTATGGCCGTGCGATGCAGATGGATGCAGTTTATTTTTATTTTTGGTATGCGATCGTAAGTTTTATCTTTTCACGTCTTGGGCATCGCGCCTTGCCAGTTCAAGCATAAAAGAATTTTACTCCCAAGCGGAGTTGTCAAGTCTTTCTCATATAACTCAAATACGTGTACATAAGACAAACAAAAGATTCCATTGTAATTGACATTGCTCTTACGGTGAAGGAAAACATCGTGATGAAACCCGCGGCTTAGTTGGCTCCGGAGGTATTGACAAGTTCTCTCCTCTGGACATGGTCAACTAAGCTGAGAGGGTAGTAGGTGCTCGGCAAGCCTACTCCATCCTCACGCAAAAAGGACCCTATTAAAAAGGGTCCAATGGCGGAAAACAGCCTGTATACAAGTACAAGTCCAAGTACAAGACAAAAACGTCTATATTTAAAATGTTCCTTATTATACTTAGTTCGACATCGCAATATGATGTTTTCTTTATGAATTTCCTACCTACCAAGTAAAAATCACAATAAAGTAGTAAAAGGGGTTATTCAAATTGAACACCTGTTAATTCAAAAGCATCTTCAAAACTGTATTCGTTTTCTCTCTTGTCATTTCTTTCGGCATCGGCCAAAAACTTATCACTCTCGTCGTTTCCCATTTTAACACTTATTCCAACAAAAGATCTAAATAATATCACTAAAAACTTATTTTCATCAATGAGATTTTCAAATTCACTTAGCAATTAATGTTCATTGTCGTTAATTATACCATTTGGTAAATAATAAATAAGCATAACATATATTTAATTTAATTTACGACTATGTTTAGAAAATAGAAACGCGTGGTATTATTTCTGTCGGACACGTGCCGTACGGCCGCGCGCTCAGAGAATGCGTGTCGTACTAAATTTAAAATACGAATGCGTGGGAAATCATGTTAGCTGCCAGTACCTCTCTTGTGTATGCCACTTGCCAATAAGGTAACATTACGATGTTCGGCTGCGGTTTACGAATAAAATCGATCAGTGGATCAAACTCTCTATTTTTAAACCCCGACGCGAAAACGACGGGGTGTTATAAGTGTCTGTGTGTCTGTCTGTCTGTGGCATAGTAGCTACCGAACGGATGAACCGATTTGGATTTAGTTTTGTTTTGTTTGAAAGGTGAATTAGTCGGGAGTGTTTTTATCTATAGTATTTTTCAGGATTTTATTTTGCAGCTTATATTTACTCAAACTGGTAATGCTGCGAAGAGTTTCGGTGCAAATAACGACAATGAGTGATGTGCTTGTGTTTTCATTTAATTTTGAATGTCCTAATTTGAGAACAAATTAATTTCAAGTGAAATACTCTTAAGTTCTCTTTTTACTTCTACTCCAAGGCTGGCTTTAACGAAACCGAAAGATCTGTATAGATAGATTGAAAGAAAGAAGAAGAAATAACACGACGAGGCTCTATAGGTTAAAATCTATTTGCCTTTCTCTTCAAAGGAATAAAAAAGTTTCAATCATATTGTTTGAGAATGGCTCCCATTTTTATGATTTTAGAATTTTAAGTAAAAGATCAAGGCATGGATGTAGACAATCTTAGTCTATGGATCAAGGTTTTGAGAAATAGATACAGAATTCGGGAGTTTTGGCGAGTTAACAACATGTCGTGCTGCAGTTTTATTTTCATTAAACTTAGTTGTAACCCGAGTTGAATTGTTTAATTCTGGTGGAATGTTATTCAATTTAGTTCTATGAAAGTGCACAAGTGCAGTGAAATTAAAAATCAGTGTCAAACATGAAGTTTTCTCGTTGCCTCCACATCTCCTATTAAGGTTATCGTAAACTTGCCACCGCTTTACTATAGCCCCTGACTTGACGGACTATGACGACTTTGACTGTTTTGAAACACTTTAGGCCCGATTTATGAACAATCGGGTCATAATTTGATGCAAAATATAACTTGACATTGCCTAATGCACAAGTTGTGTGAAGCCATAATTAAAGAAAAAAAAAGACAGAATTCCACGTTCGTACCTCACTTTCCTCTAAGTTTCTTGGAAATAGATAAGTATGAATTTAGTCATACTTATCTGTGATACTTATTTCAAGATGGAATAGTAAATTAAGGTAGGCTTTTTAAGTATTTACTTAATACTAAGTTAGATTCTTAGAAAATACAAACCTACCTATCTACTTTTATTTCTGTAAGTTCTTAAACCAATCTGTTAGATTCTGTGGTAATAATAAGTCAATGAATTAAAATTATAATTTCGTAAAATAAAAGTATTCACAATTTGTAAAAAAGAATTACCAACTCAGTCATCTTATTACTAAAATTTTAATTATGAAACGTATGTGTAACGAATTTATTTAGCGTCACCAAGAAAACCTAAATGTTTTCGATACCTACTGTGTTTTGTTATTTAAAACAAGCATTTACGTATTAATGACGGTCAACAAGGTTATCGCACCGAATGGTTTACGCAGTTTACGTGATCATTGATCAGCTGGTATAAGGTACCTAGATATAATTTATACAATAACTAAATAATTATACATATTTTTTATAGCGTTTGAACACTCTATCACACCTGCCTGATGGAAGGTGACGATGAGGCCTAATGGCCCGGCTACACGCTCCGTTTTACCTGTGGGCATACCTGCACAAACCAGTTTGCACAGGTAAGCGCGTGCTTGTGGACGCAAAGACAGTAGCTCGCGCAGGCGGCCTGCGTAATCGTTGTCGTGCTGAAGATTGGACTGCGCGGGCTTGGTTTGCGTGGATTTGCCTGCAAGCTTACTTGAGCGTGTGACCGGTTATTCAAGCCGCGCTTCAGTCCGTCAAAATTTTTGACGTCGTATGTGAAAGAATGAGTGAAGTACACAATTATTCTAGGGAAATTTTAAGTGACTTTACAGAATTGTACAAATCGTTGCTGGCCTTGTGGAAAATTTAAAGTAAAGAATATTCCGACAGGAACTTTTCTTTTGTTTTGGCCTTTGTATTTGTTGCTTTATTACAAGTAAACAAAAATTTAAGGCTGCGGTTAAAGATCTCTTAAAGCCACATCGTGACGTGACCAGCTCTCAAAACACTATGAGGTTTGCACAGTCCAGTTTACGCGAGCTTACCTGCACGTTTGGCCACTGCACGGTGATCCGTAATTTTCTACATGACTGCACAACATATCCTGGCAAGACGGAGCGTGTAGCCCGGCCATAAGATGTAGTACGATTTTGTACATGCTCGTCAGGAAAAACAGACGCAGGTAACTGATTCTGTTTTCTTACTATGTTTTCCTTTTATTTAAGGAAACAAAATAGGATAAACGCCGAACGCATGCGAAAGAGTGTTGTTGGCCTATATAGTGATGGAAGTCCGCGACTTCGTCCGCGTTGAGGTCGAAAATGGACCAAGGAATCACGTTGTTCCATACAAACTTTGCCCCCCCCTTAGGGGTAGAATTTAGGAAAATTCTTTCTTATCGGATACCTACGACACACAAGGAACACACCCTCTAAGTTTCAGGTCTCTATGATCGGTTTAGGCTGTGCGTTATACTAATTGAATAGTCTAGTTACTTAGCTTGGGGCTAGATGGCGATGTGTGGAATGTCCTGTAATATTTATTTATTATTAATACTTTCATTGCAAATCCCGACATGCACTAATGAATTTTTATATGTTTGAAATTGCTTCTACGGTGAAGGAAAACATCGTGATGAATAAAAAATTAAATTAAAAAACCCCCGACACAAAATAATAAAAATTAGTATAAACGTTAAAAGCCTAAAACAAACAATAACAAAATTATGTAAAGGTATAAGTAAACGTGAAACCTTACAAAAATTAAAAAATAACCCCGAAATTATGACCCTACGTACATGTGAATTTTTTGATTAAATATTGTCGTATCGGGGGACCGCTCGATGCCTCGGACATACACACATACACACACACACACACACACACACACACAAACACACACAGAGAGACACGTCAAACTTATAACACACCGTCGTTTTTGCGTCGAGCGTTAAAAAGAGGATACGGCAAAAGGGGATATTGGTAAAGAAGCTGTATACAACAGACCCGGAATTGAGCCTTCTATGTCAAAGATTAGGCGAGCAATTTAGAAAGTCCATAATCATAATTCTTTTAACTTTTTCATTATCAGTAAATGTCCCAAAGTATTCTTCAATTACTTCCTTTTTAAAATGATTTGATCATAGCGACCTAATAACTAATCAACTGATATTTAGTGTTTCCGATAGGAAATTAGATGAATAGGGACCACATTAAGAGACACAGACACCCAGTTGGCACAATGGTCACCATGGCGGACATGGTCATGGCAGTTATAAGTTTTATGCAACAAAAAATATTTGCTCAAGTGTCATTATCCAGGGAGAAAACAGTCGACTACGTTTGTATGGAGAGAGCGCTCGGTACCCTTTCCTCTTAACGGCTTGCTAACATAACCCTGTATACAAACATCCAGACCAGAAATAAATCCCTATCTGTACATAACGTTTGTTTGAGGCGGGAATCAAACCCGCAACTTACTGCGTCGCAAGCAGGAGTTTACCCGCCGCACCATAGAGCACGTCCCAAGATAAAAGGCCCCAATTTAAAAGTCATAGCAAAACGCTTATTTTGTTATGCTATTTGAAAATTATAAGGATCTGGAACGCGCTGTATCGTAGCGTTTCGATTAAGAGGAAAGGGTACCGGGGGCTCTCTCCATACAAACGTAGTCGACTGTTTTCTCCCTGGATAATGACACAAGAGCAAATATTTTTGTTGCATAAAACTTATAACTGCCATGACCATGCCCCGCTATGTTTCGTTCCTTGTTTTTATAATTAGAAAATGAAAAAACCAAAACATAGGGGCATAGTCATGGCAGTTATAGGTTTTATGGCACAAAAATATTAGTGCTAGTGTCATTATCCAGGGAGGAAACAGTCGACTACGTTTGTATGGAGAGAGCGCCGGTACCCTTTCACCCTAACCGACTTCAAAAAAAGGAGGAGGTTCTCAATTCATTGCGTATTATTTTTAGGGTTCCGTACAAAGGGTAAAAACTGTCTGTCACTAGGCTGTATTTCTTGAACCGTGAAAGCTAGAGAGTTTAAATTTTCACAGATAATAATATTTCTATCGTCGCTAAAGGTAACCAAAAATACCTACTTATTAAAAACAGATAAAAAAACATGGTATGGAACCCTTCGTGCGTGAGTCCGACTCGCACTTGGCCAATTTTTTTTTTTAGTTTTAATAACTCTTGGCATTTTATTTATTTTTCTTCAATCAATTTTAAGGAACTACAAATAACTTGTGATGTGAATTTAATCAAAATTATGTGTGCTGTTTTTATAATGCTTTTTATTTAATTTTTATTGATTACTTGCAGCGCTCCGCAGTTTTACCCGCGTAACTCCCGATCCCGTAGGAATATCGGGTTTAAAAGTAATATATGTCGCTGTCAATGAATCAATGTATCATTATACCAAGTTTCATCGAAATCGGTCCAGTAGTTTCGGAGCCTCAATTCAAACAAACAATCAAATCTTTCCTCTTTATAATATTAGGAGGTATAATTAGGTATTCATTTGAAAATGAATACAAACAGGTTCAACGACAAAAATTAAATCTTCATCGCTAAGATCCGATCTTGGCTTATCTAACGAGCACTTTAATCAAGATGTTATTCTTTTAACTAATCAATCCAATTGTGACAACAATTAATTAGGTCCCGCAGCTGTAGTGGAAAATTATGATCCGAGCTATTATTAATACAGTGCCGGATACAGAAGAGGGGGAAAGGGGCACAACACCCTTTCAAAATTATCTAAATCATCCCGTAGCCCTAGGTCCGATATGATCGAGACTTTGAAGCTTCTTTCTATTTTTGTCTGGTAATATCCATTTTTAACCAACTTTTTAAAAAAAGTAAGAGGTCCTAATTCGTCATTTGGACTACATGCAGTATGTTGTAGTTTGTAAGAAATTGTGTACTTTTTAATTAAATAAAAAAAAATGTATTTATATTATTTCGTAACTTGGTAACCTCAAGTAGAACCACCAGTGGTACCACGGTAAATTTTTACTTTCGAATAGATAGTAAGATATATAAAATAATAAATTCAGAACGCACATAACGACCAGAAGGTTGTTTATGTTTAGTTTCAGTCCAAAAATAAAATCTGATCGACTATGCACCTAACTGTTGTCAGGACCTTTTTTGTCGAATAAGAGTATTTTCGACATTGTATCATTTCAGGACTAGCATTATCGTCGAATAAAATTTGTCGTCGAACTTGCATCGTTTCCTAGTTCAGTCATGTCAGTCGAAGAAACGCTTTGTTAGAGTTAAGTAACATCGTAATTAATAATGTTACTATGTGGCAGTTCGGTAATATCCAAGTATTGTCGATTTTTTTTTCTGAGTTCAATTTTGTAATCCCACCCCCCCAGACCACAATCCTGAGTTCGCCACTGTATCGCTACACATGACTTTGTTAGGCAAGTAAATAAATAAAGAGATAGATAGATAAAAACTATTTTTGTTAGTTTACAATCCAATAAATAGCTAAAAAAGTGCTAAAAAAGGTACTAGATACTAAGCAAGAAAATAGTACAGTAAAACAGTATAAAAAGTGCTACATCCACCACCAAAAGAACGAAATTGACTTCACTGTAAAAGTTATGTTAACGGTACAAGTTGAAAACAATCATCATCATCTTCGTGCCCTTATCCCAATTTATTTGGGGTCGGCGCAGTATGTCTTCTTCTTCCATTCACTCCAATTAGTCGTCATCTCATCGTTAACATTCATCTCTCTCATGTCTTGTCTCACGCAGTCCATCCATCTTTGCTTAGGTCGTCCTCTTCCTCTCCATCCCTCTACATTAATATACTCAGTATGAATATACTCATCACTCTTCTAGTTACATGCGTCTATAAAATATAATAAAACAAAATGTAATCAAAGTGTGAACCTCGGAAACGGGTCTTAACTTTCTTATAAGGGACTCGATTATGGTAAAAAATTTTAGAGTGAGAGACAGGGACTTTGAATTTCGATAGTTCCCCAGAATCGGGACCCAATGACACGAGCATCAAAGGTACAAGAGTCCCTTTACTGAATCCAAGGCAATCCACCACGATTGGCAAAACAAGAGGAGTTTCGTCACCTGACCTTGATAATTATTTTGTTCCTATTTGGCCAGTTGCCATCGTTAGATCGCTTTCAGTTTTCCCCCACGCAATAAACATCGATCGGTTACTTCGTCACGTAAAATTACAGTGCGAACTAAAGCGGCAATGTAATGGGTGAAGCAAATTAATATCAATGTCGGTATTTATTTCAGTTAAAGCAGTTGTATGAAACTGAATTTGTTCTATTCGAAGCATGAGTTCGTAGTCTTTAAGATCGACGCATACTTAGTTATGAGCAAGTGTTAAAAAATTACTCAACTCATTGTTGTTTTTTTTTTAACTTATGGTATGATGATGACGATTTTATTTTCATGCAATTAACTTAACAACCCAAGTTAATTGCATGAAAATGAAAACACTTTGCTTTAAAAATGTTTTACGTCTGATACCAAATGATGGATGGAGAAGTGTGCAATGTCCTGAAATATTTATTTATTTATAAAAAATAACAAAATAAATTTAAATTCCTTTCCTTTCCAATTATACAACACAAATTACAATTATTATACAATTAATAAAAGACAATAAGGTATATTTTAAATTTTAAAATATACTTTAATTTGAAAGTTTTACAGTATATTTTAAAATTTAAAATATACTGTAAAACTTTCAAATTAAATTACATAGAATCCTAATTTTCACCAGAACGTTTTTATGTAGCATCTTAATAAATTTAATAAAATAAAATAAAAAACATACAAACGTAAGTCTTTCATAAACTCTGTATCCTATAGTATACAACAAAGTCACTTCCCGCTGTCTGTCCCTATGTATCTTAAAAACTACGCAACGGATTTTGATGCGTTTTTTTAAATAGATGGAGTGATTTAAGAGGAAGGTTTATATGCATAACATAGCCGCGTGGTGTGCCGCTAGTTGAATATAAACTTCGAAAACATTGGCACGAGTAATGTCAAGAAAAATTACCAAAAAAAAACTTGAACAAAAAAGGTGCCAAGTGTGCGTCAACCACGCGCTGACTTTGGAAATGTCTAGCAAGCTTTCTTTCAGTAGGTTTGTGACCGCGTTGGAAACGCACGCTTTAACGCTGTGCGATTGTGTTGCGATGGAATCGGAAAAAAACAACCATACGCCTATCACTTTCGAGGATGCTTTGGATAAAACAGGTACTTAATGAAAAAACAGGCAAAAAATATATTTTTAGAGATTTAAAAAATTTTTTTTTAAATATTTGTAGAGCTTTTGATAGTATTTTTATAGGTTTTTAAGTGCTGTGTATTAATTTAAAGTAAATATCATTAAATCCAGGTGATTATAACATGAAAATTAATACCCATCCATAATTACACTGTTAATTTTCATTGTGATGTTGTTTTCGAACGTGAGTCTAAATCTGTTTGATGACTTTTCATATGGAAGTAAACATTTTCTTTGCGTAGTCGTACGCAGATTATGGATCCAATTCTGATATAGTAGAGATGTTAAGAGTGAGGAAAAAGTGATAAAATAAACAAGTAACTATTATTTATCGAGGCGTATTTCATAATAATCGACGTAAATTAAGAGATTTTTTTTTAAACTCTTACTTTATAAGTACAAATAACAAAGAGAAAATATGTTTTTGTAAGAAAGTACTTAAGTATATTTTTTCAACTATTATAAAATAAATAAATATTACATTCCACACATCGCCATCTAGCCCCAAGTTAAGTAACTAGACTTGTGTTATGGGTGCTAGACAACAGATATACTACTTACATACTTTTCTTTTGTAAATATTATACTTATAATACATAGAAGCAACCAGACCACAGACAAATATCTTAGCATAAATACTTGCCTGAGGCGGGAATCGAACCCGCAACCCTGTGTGCATGGTTACCATGGTGCCAACTGGAATTGTATACTGATTTGGTTTCCTTACAATGCAGTACGAATAAAGAATGACGGAGCAAAACGCTTAGTACGGTAAACGCTTATATTTGTTTGGCTCTGAATCTACTGAACCGATTTCAGTAAAACTTGGTATGAGGAGACATTTGACAACCCAGTTGGCACAATGGTTACCACGCCGGACTACCAAACACAGGGTCGATTCCCGCCTCAGACAAGCATTTACGCTTAGGTATTTGTCTATGGTCTGGTTGTTTCTATGTATTATAAGTATATATTTACAAAAGAAAAGTATTTAAGTAGTATATCCGTTGTCTAGAACCCATAACACAAGTCTAGTTACTTAATTTGGGGCTAAATGGCGATGTGTGGAATGTCCTGTAATATTTATTTATTATTTATTTATTATAGAATAGATACATGACGAGGTTGAAACTGTAGGCTTCTGCTAGTATATTTAACGTGTACAATTAAGGGGTCTTCCAGTTGCGCGTGAATGGTAACTCTAGGAAACTGTGCTAAATCTTAGGCACCATTATCACCGTCAGGCAGGTGTGATAATGATCAAACGCTTGACATATCATACGTAAAAAAAACTACACTATAAGGCATCTCTCATCTTATAGGACTTCGAACTTTTTAACCTATCAACCAAAGGTTGCCTGGAAGAAATCGCTTTCAGCGATAAGGCCGCCCATTTGTGCTACTTATACTTTCTAGCTATTACTTTACTTTGTGTATATAGTGTTCTGTTTCTTCTTTCTGTGTTCTGTGTTGTACGAATAAATTTATCTATCTATCTATCGTTTGTTAACCTGATAACGTCTAAAAAATTGATGTACACCTACCTGCATTTACAAAAAAGTGTGACGTCATGCGTCATGTTTCGGGAGAGCTCAATTCCCGGTACATGATGCTGGCGCTATTAGGAAACAGAGTAAAATAGGGTTTCGAAAATGGAAACAAAAGGGGATCAAAATAGAAACCAAAGGTGATCAAAATGGAAGCAAAAGGGGATTAGAATGGTAACAAAGGGGATCTAAATGGCAACAAAAGGGGATCAAAATGGAAACAAAATGGGATCAAAATAGAAACAAAAGGGGACTAAAATGGAAACAAAATGGGATCAAAATAGAAACAAAAGGGGACCAAAATGGAAACCAAAGGGGATAATTTCTTTTATATTAATCTTCTGTTTTGTTTTTTTAAGGAAATGGAATATACAACTACTTACTACTCGCAGCGAGTTCCTTAATACTGTTAGCCATTGGTGTTGACATGTTCGGCTTCAGTTTGGTGGTGACAGCGGCTTGTGATTTGAAGTTATCAGTCTTTCAGAAGGGGATTTTAACATCTGTACCTTTTGTTGGTAAGCTTTACAATTCTTTTTTTTCTATTCAATGACACAATTTAAGATTTATAACAGTTTTATTGTTCCCTAGGTATCTAATAATCACAAGAGATATTCAAAGTTAGCTAAAATCTCGTAAGAAATCTGTAGGTACTTTTTTAAAATGTTATATTTTGATCTGTCGCCTCCTTACATGAAAATCTTTTGTTTTATATTATGTACATGGGTATACAATACAAAATATCATAAAAAAACATACTACACACACAATAACATACAACACATACAAAGGAGCACACATACATACGGAAGTCACAGCGCGGGACGTCCACCGACTAGATGGACAAAGCAAGTCGCGGGAACGGTCCTGCTTTGTTCATCAGGTCGTTGGACGCAGAAGGCATGCGACCTAATCCCCTGGAAGTCTTCAGGGGAGGCCTTTGTTCAATGCAGTCAAAAACATACAACACATACCATACATACAATACACATAATACATTCAATAACATAGGTATAACCCTAATAGCATTTTGGATTGGCCACAATTGGCCTACGGTAGGCATATTGATGGGATATGGTTAGTTAAATTGCCCACAGTGAATTTGTATTAGCCCTACGAAGGTTAACAACGTTATTATGCCGAGCGTATTACCAACAGTGGGCCAACACAACTTTTGCTACCGTTGGCTGAACAACGTTGGTTTAACGGCAGTGAATAAAAGTTGGCCCAACAAAAATAAATGACAACTGGCCAACTGTAGGAACATTGCTAGATTAAGGTTGGTTTTATCACTAACATGTAATTTGCATTGGCCCAACGAAGATCAAACATCGGTTATTGTGACAACTGATTACCAACGATACATTTGGCCGGGGTGCGGGGTGTGGGGGGTGTAACGGTAGCGGGGATTCAACGCCGCTGCCATTTTGTTGTATGCATCGCATCGGATCGGTTCGTTTCGTGGAGTATGTGTTTTGTAAGTGTCGTGTGTCGTTAAACAGTGAAAAATTTGTGTTTTATTTTTATCTCCCTAACAATACATTGTACATTTAATTGTAATGTATAACGTTATTGAATTTGAAGACAGTGCCTTAGGCATAGTGAGAGGAAGCTTGGTGACGCCTAGGCCGGATGACAACTTGCAAGTCCAAGTCAACAAAAGAAGCATTGCCACGTGGTGAGGTTATAATTAGTATAATAATTCCGTTTATAGATACCTACTTAATTTAGTTGTAAAGGTAATAATGACCATTACCGTAGTTGGATAGTTACCGTTTGAATATTTTAAATTACAGAAGTGAATGTGGAACCGCAAAAGGAATGCAGAGCAGCCGCTTCTCCATGGGATATCACTTCACCAAATTCACCTGCTACAAATGGTTAGTATACCTACTTAATCACAAATATTATACAGATGGATGAATGTCCTATTTACCCGACTATGGCGAAGCCAAAAAGGGAGGGTTATGTTTTTGACCTGTATGTATTTACTTATATCAAATAGAAAAACAGTTCTTTCACAAAATATAGTATAATATTTTTAACTCAGAGGAAATAATAATGTTTATTCTTTTTATTATTTTAGCTGAAAAGCTGTTTGTACTAGGAAGCAGAACTCAATTTAGGACTGATGATTCCAGAAAAGACTCAAATGATTATTCACCAAGTTACACCTCCAAGGCAAGACTTGCGCTTCAAAACTTTAATGTTGGTAAGTTACAATCTGTATTTTAAATTGTTATATGGAGCCTGTCTCAGGTACCAAAAGGTGCAAGTATGAATAGGTATAAGGGAGTATTGCCTAGTAAATCTAAGATATGCAGTATTATGTAGGTACTCAACAACAAAGTTTTATATTGTATGTAAAATTTAAAAATGTAAGAACATGGAAGCTAGAAGAAAACTTTTTCTTCTAAATTAATTTGTAATGATACAATTCTTGTTTTTTTTGTAGATACTCCATTGACACCCGGAAGCCCATGTTCGACTCCTACAGGACCAAAACCGTCAGCATATGATAAAATTAATGCTTCTATGGGTATGTAGGTAATTCAGTTATAAGAAGTTTAATTTGTGGACAGAAACTTGTGCCATTGAATAATGTTATTAATTAGACTCTAAGATGTTAATTTCTTCTCAATTTTAATAAAATATGTCGATTTTGCGACTTATACTATGTTTTTAATTTCTAATTATAATTCTGTCACTGTATGTACATTTATTATTTCTTAAATTTATTAATTGCAATATTATAAAATCTATAAAGCATTACTGTTATTAAATGTGATTGTAATTGAATACAGTGAGAGTATTATACAATCATCACAATCCTTCTGGGAAGTACCGAACCACCACCCCAATGACGTTGCTTGAATGTATGATTCCTATACAAAGGCCCTACAGATGTGGCCCTTCGTAGGAGGTTTCACATAGGCCCTAAATTGTTGGGCCTTCAGCAAAACGTGCGGCCAAATCTAACCGTTGTCCAACCAAAGACATGTATGTGGCCCTACCAAATGCCTACTAAAAATGCTATTAGGGAACCTAGACAACACGTACAACACATACAACGCATATACATACAATACAAATCACACTTACAATACATAATAATATGTGTGGCCGGGTCAAAATATATATAAATGGTCACACACATATTATTATGTATTGTAAGTGTGATTTGTATTGTATGTATATGCGTTCTGTGTGTTGTACGTGTTGTCTATCCATCTCTCAGTCTTGCCAAGAGTCAATATTCTTACAAAAGTAGAGCGGTGACGGTGACTCCTTGTAAACAATACAACGTAACTGCTATTTGGTCAATGATTGTGCCTTTTCAATACCAAATTGATGTAATAATATCATATTTCAATGTCAATGAAGCGAAAATAGAGCCACTTGACCTTCATCCGTCAGTATTTTCCATTAATCGTCCTAATGATAAAAGCATTATTTACCGCTTGGGAATTGAGACTCTATTATGTAATTAATTAAAAGTGTATATTTATTAGTCTAGTTTTTTAAATCGCGATATTTATCATGTTAATTTTGTGAAAACGGTGCTTGTAACAGCATCGAAATATCGAATTATTTTGACGAGACATTATATTTTTTTTTTGAATCGAAAATACCTTACCCGCTACTTACCGGGTTATTTTTTCGGGTCAGTCCCTTAGACAAGAATACTTTCTTTTAGCGATATCGCCAATCGACAGATTTTTAGTATGAAATTGATATAAGCATTGTGTAGAATTGACGTAAGCTTAAACTTGTCAATCATTTTTTTTTGTAATTACTTTTCGTTGGTCAGGATGTCAATAGTGCAGGGTGTAAGTTATAATTCTGATATGTCACAACCTACGTTGTTCCTGTGTTTGTATCAATGTGTCTCGACTAGGGTAATGTAATATGAAAGAAGGTTGTTCTAGACGTTTTACGGATAAATTTGTTCTCTGACTTTAAAAACTTGCACTTTTTTAATCAAAAATTAAGTTATTTACTCGAAAATCGAGTGTTTTAAAGGCCATCATATTTTATGTAGTTTGTACTACAGTTTTTACACTATGGTATTTATTTGAAACCCAACAGCCTAAACATTTATTTCCTTCCTAAAGCTTAAGAAAAACCAATTATTGTTGACAATTCTAATTTTTTTGTCTACTTACACGTACGTTTTTTAGACGTAAAAAGGAAAAAAAAACTAGTTATACGTACTAGAGATGTATTATAATTCTTCTTCTTTTTGATATTACAATTCTTTTTCTGGTTAAAAACAGAAAGTACAGGTCATCCTGCGCTAAAACAATGTCTTTGTTTCCTTCGAGCTCTCGTTCCCAGAATCAGATTTGTTCTTGTTGCCTTTTATTACCCTTTGTACGATATATCAGTGTTTCCAGAATACCTACCTTCTACCTACTCTTTTCAAAATGTATTTTTATATATGCGTTTCTTAAATTCAAAAGCTTTTCAATCGAATTCAGAATACCTCTCCAACTAGTGGAGGTTGGCAGTCAGCTCAGAATATTTGACCCGATTCCTCGCGAGGCTAAAAAGCTGTGCGGCACTCCCTATCCCTATCGCTATAGCAATTGTGTCTATTTCACTTTAAAAACCCAGGTGATAAATTATCCACGTCCTTACATGCGATACTTTAGAATAATCAGGACCTGAATATATAAGAACCCAGGTCCTCAAAGGCGACTCCAATAAAAATATTATTTCGGTATCCTTTAACCACCTGTGAATTTACATAAGCAGTTGAGTTGATAACTTCTGACAAAAGAAATTTTTCCACGATTTTTTTTTTCGAAAATTCTAAGATTTTGCGATGGCGTTATAACTAGTAAGTATTTTAATGTCCATCCATGACCAAGATTGGAGCAACATGATCAAAACGTCGGGGAAATATCTATGAATAAACTTTAATGAAAAAAAATTGGCGTTTTAAAAGAAAATCGAATTTCCAAAAGTTGTTAAGGGTGAAATTGTACTGGTGCTACATTATCCAGGGAGGAAACAGTCGACTACGTTTGTATGGAGAGCCATACAAACGTAGTCGACTGTTTCCTCCCTGGATAACGACACTAGCACAAATATTTGTGTTGCATAAAACCTATAACTGCCATGACTATGCCCCTATGACTTGGTTTTTTCATTTTCTAAATATCATAGAAATTAAGATTTAAAAACAAAAAAATTAAAATAAAACAAAACATAGGGGCATGGTCAATGCAGTTATAGGTTTTATTCAACGGAAATATTTGCTCTAGTGTCATTATCTAGGAAGAAATCAGTCAACTACGTTTGTATGGAGAGAGAGCCGGTACCCTTTCCTCTTAAGGTGCACAGAGGTAACCCTCAACCGCTTTCTTAGCAAATCTATATTAATATTTTAAAGAGGAAACATTTGATTGTTTGTTTGGATTGTAGTAGATAGGCTCCGAATCTACTGATCCGATTTTAATGAAACTTGGTATGAGGATACAATGATTCATTGGGAGTGACATAGGCTACTTTATATCCCGATATGCACACGGGATCGGGAGTTACGCGGGTGAAACCGCGGAGCGCTGCTATTATCAATAATCTTGTAGGTATTAGGTATACCTAACATGGTATCAAAGTTGGGAGTATACTCCCAACTTTGATTCCCAACTAAAAAAAATCTAAGGTAAGTATTTTTTTACAAAATTAATTTATGTTATTTTTTTGAACAGGTATTATAATGACGTCATTCGTTTGGGGCTATGTTTCTGACACAAAAGGACGAAGGTTCGCTCTTGTGGTGCCACTCTTAGTTGCCTTCGTGCTATCCTGCATTAGCAGTTTATCACCACACTGGATATTCTTGGGCTTGGCAAAGTTCTTATCAGTTTGTTTGTAAGTATTTTGTTACTAGCTAATTAGTAAAATGAATCGCTGAATCTGTTGCTAAGCGCAAATCTTAAGAACAGCTGAACCTATTTCACTAATTATTTTTTTGTTGTGTTTGTTATTATCAGTTAAAGAAAAAAATAAGAAAATTGCGTAGAAAATTATTACGCTGGAAAAACCGCGAGGCACAGCTATTATATAAATAAATATCAGGATAAGAAGTACCTAGGTTAAACTGATCCAGCTGTTCGGCAATAAAGATCACTAATATTTAAAATAGTAGCCGAAACTCAATTAACAAATAAAATCTAAAGGTCAATAACCTAGCTTTAAGAGATAGCTGTTTTTTTTAAAGTCTGCATTTTTAAAAAAAATTGTACAACAGTTGTTTGCTTAGACGTCTAACAATTAACCCCTTTTGTATATGGAACCCCTTCGCCGAAACTCGAAACACATGAAAGATAGAAGAAGATAGATACGAAAGATTTACTACCTAGGAAGGGTAGTTTATTTTATTTATTTATCATAATATATTAACAATCATACACAAACATAGGTCTACTTAATATGTAAAACCCACTGAGGTTTGACGTGATGCTAAGTAACTTAACACATCAGTTAACGCGCCAACTGGTTAAAATGGCGCCAACTGGTTTTTTTTCTATTAATTATGGCTTCGCACGGTTTGTGCATTTTGTCAGTGTCAAGTTATATTTTGCATCAAATTATGACCCGATTTTTCATAAATCGGGCCTATAGTGTTTCAAAAAAGTCAAAGTCGTCATAGTCCGTCAAGTCAGGGGCTATAGTAAAGCGGTGGCAAGTTTACCATAACCTTAATAGGAGATTTGGAGGCAACGAGAAAACTTCATGTTTGACACTGATTTTTACTTTCACTACTCTTGTGCACTTTCACAGAATTAAATTATATAACATTCCATCAGAATTAAACAATTCAACTCGGGTTACAACTAAGTTTCATGAAAATAAAACTGCAGCACGACATGTTGTTGACTCGTTCCCGCCAAAACTCCGCCAACTGGTTTATTAGTTGCCTGAACATTGAAATACGTATATGAAGGCTCGATAGCCATAACATAACACAACATAATGCAAATGAATGCATTATTTGAACTTGTGTTTTCAAATTAAGCGTTGTACAGCGTACTGCGGCGCTGGTTATGGTATGTCATCTCTTTATGACGTTTGTTATTTCCCCTAGCACTTAGCAATGTAATCTTGGTTACTAGGTCAAAATCTTGTAAAAAACCCCAAATATTTGTCATACATCATTTTTGATTCGTCACAAAATAGTTGTAACAAAAACGAATAAAAATCGGGTATAGTACGTAGTATCAGAGTCATCAGAGTCAAAGTCCGTGAACCGTTTCGTCTTACGTCACATCGACAACAAATCAATTCTGATGGATGTAGCTAATATAACCGCTTTGTTGGAAGATGTTCACAAGGAGCGAAACAAAGCGGAGCTCTTTTCAGTTTCACCCACGTAACTCCTGGTCCCGTGGGAATATCAGGATAAAACGTGTTATTCCCAATTGATCAATGTATCCTTATACCAAGTTTCATTAAAATCGGTCCAGTAGTTTCGGAGCCTATTCGTTGGAAATATAAAACAAAAAATCGTTCTTATTTTAAGAAATAGAAAAGAAATATAGAAAGGAAAAAGAAATTGATTAACTTATTACACATATTATAACGTTCCTATATTAATAATTTGTCTTTAAGGTGAAAGGGTACCAGCGCTCTCTCCATACAAAAATAGGATAATGACTCTAGCATAAATATTTTGGTAAAACCTATAACTGCCATGACTATGCCCCTATTTTCTAATTATCATAGAAATTAAGATTTAAAAACAAAAAAAACAAAACATAAGGGCTGGGTCATGGCAGTTATAAGTTTTATGCAACAAAAACGTTTGCTTTAGTGTCATTATCCACGGAGGAAACAGTCGACTACGTTTGTATGGCTAGAGCGCCCGGTACCCTTTC
Organism: Idaea straminata; assembly: GCA_951213275.1. Classification (NCBI taxonomy): domain Eukaryota; kingdom Metazoa; phylum Arthropoda; class Insecta; order Lepidoptera; family Geometridae; genus Idaea; species Idaea straminata. The sequence continues at coordinate 3,973,108 of OX577857.1, forward strand.
CTCTTAAGATGTATGTAAGTACTTATAATGAACTATAGTGGAAATTTTCAATAGAGCACACCTTTCAGATATTGAAGATATTTATAATTTACTAGCTGTCCCGGCAAACGCTGTTTTGCCATTAAAAAAAAAAAAAAAAAAGATGTTGACCGATTCTCAGACCTGCTCAATTTCATGAGAATCGGTCAAGCCGTTTCGGAGGAGTATGGCAACGAAAACTGTGACACGAGAATTTTATATATTAGATTATTTTATGGTTATTAGCGCGGAAAAAAACATTGTAACGAAGATAATTTTGACAGGAGTGATTAATCGTGTTAACAATTCATTGAAATAAATTTTCCTGTTCCCAAATTGATGAGATGCTGTAATTATTCAGAAACAAAAAGATGCTGTGATAATTTGAGTAAATTACTCAAAATAGAATCGTTCTCATTTGCTGAACTTAGCAATATGGGGTTAGTCAGGCGGTCTAAAACGCAAGTCGTCCTATTCGGCAACTTGTCTTAAAATCATGTGGACTAATTTGCATAAAGTCGTCTATGAAGCAACTCGTCATAATAGTTTTTTGTCAACTGCTATGTTATCAATCCTAATTTCTACTAATATTATTATTTATTATTTAGTAGGAAGTAGGATTGAGTGCGTATGTTTGTTACTCCCTCACGCAAAAACTACTGAACCGATTACGATGAAACTCGGTATCTAGATAGCTGGAGACCTAGATTAATACATAAGCTACTTTTTATCCCGATATTCCCACGGTATCGGGACGCGGGTGAAACCGCGGAGCGCAGCTAGTACATAAATGCAATTGGCCCGTATTTAGTCGTTTGTTCTTTCTTTCTCTTTGAACATGAATCGCGATCTGAAAAGTATGGAACCAGAAAATATTCCGTGGTAAGCCGTCCCTTTTCGCTAGATCTCGATTTTTCCGAGGTCGGGTTTTAATTCTTAAATTATCACTTTTAAAAATCAGATCACGCACGATTATTATAATAATCACGCACATTATCATAATAATTGTGCTTGATGTTTGCATTTGATGCCTGTTACTGTTTTACAGAGCGTCACGTATCAAAAAGTTCAATAGAATAATTTATTGTCGTAATAAACAGCCAATGAAGGAAGCTATTGTAATATTAGTTAATGTGCTCGCCGCCGCATCTGTGTCAATATACATATAGATAATTTATTATGTATATGTGTGTATGTATGAATCATTTTTAAATACTCGGAGACATAATGACCTCTGTGACGCGGCGGGTGAACACCCGCTTGTGACGCAAAAGATCGCAGATTTGATTCCCGCCTCAAACTACCTAGTATTTATGTACAGATTTGTTTTTGGTATTTCCGTTGTCTGGCCACCCTAACACAACTTGGGGCTAGATGGCGATGGGGATGTTTGGAGTATCTAATAATATGTTAGTATCTATACTTATAAAGCTGAAGAGTTTGTTTGTTTGTTTGTTTAAACGCGCTAATCTCAGGAACTACTGGTTCGAATTGAAAAATTATTTTTTGTTGGATAGTCCATTTATCGAGGAAGGCTATAGGCTACTTTTTATCCTGATATTTCCACGGGATCGGGAGTTACGCGGGTGAAACTGCAGAGCGCTGCTAGTTTATTTATAAAATATTCGGATAATAATTAACTGAAAAGATTCGTCATTATAATAGGGGTGTTATTCTAGACGTCTAGGCACAAGGCAAATATTTTTCGTTTCACGATTTTTTTTAATTCGAACTTTAGAAGTCAGTTGTGTTTTTATTTGATTAATGTTTAGGATATTTTGGATTTCCAGTAAAAAACATCATCTATACTTCACTACATAGTATAAAACAAAGTCGCTTTCTCTGTCCCTATGTCCCTTTGTTTGCTTAACTCTTTGAAACTACGCAACGGATTTTGATGCGGTTTTTTTAATAGATAGAGTGATTCAAGAGGAAGGTTTATATGTATAATACATGCATAGTATAGCCGTGCGAAGCCGGGGCGGGTCGCTAGTTTTATTATAAAGCTGAAGAGTTTGTTTGTTTGTTTGTTTGAACGCGCTAATCAGGAACTACTTGATCGATTTTAATGAAATGAGTATACATTGATTAATTGGGAGTCTCATAGGCTACTTTTTATCCCGATGTTCCCACGGACAGGAGTTACGCGGGTAAAACCGCGGAGCGCTGCTAGTCATTTAAAAAAGTTAGAAAGTTGTATGTATAGACGTCTAGAAAAGATAATAGAACTGCATCTAGAGTTTCAAAAAATAATTTTATTCAATAGTGATGAGCTTGTGGTGGCACTGTGAAACAAGTCTATTTTATTTAATTTAATTCTGCTCCATTTCCAATTTCAGTTCATGTGCAGCCAATTCAGCAACATATACTCTAGTCGGTGAATCATGTATTCAACGAGTGAGGAGCAAATACATGGTGCTGATGACCTGCCTCATCATACTGTCTCCAGGTGCTGCAGGAAGTAAGTGTATATTAATAATAGTATACCTGGATGACCGAGCTTTGCTCGGTATTGTTTTTTTTTACTTAGTCTAACCTCAAAGCAAACACTCATTGACTTCGTGTTACTTAACAACGCCATCTGCTGGAATAACTTTATTGCTCACAAAAATAGTATTAGTAGTTCGCCAATAGATGTCAGGAAGAGTCATATTTTTCAGATAAAAAAAAAGTAAGTTTCGATAAAACACGAATAAAATGACATTTTCTAAAAATGATTTCTAGCTAGATCGATTTATCGCCCCCGAAACCCCCTATATACCAAATTTCATGAAAATCGTTGGAGCCGATTCCGAGATTCCAATTATATATATATATATATACAAGAATTGCTCATTTAAAGATATAAGATAGACCTTCTCCTCTAATCTAGTCTTTTACATATAAAATTCTTTGTCCTGAATGACTGACTGACGGATCAACGCACAGCCTAAACAGCTGATCGTAGAGACCTGAAATTTGGAGGGTGTATTCTTTGTCTGACGTAGGCATCCGATAAGAAAGGATTTTCTGTAATTTTACTCCTAAGGGGGTGGAAAAGGGGGGCAAAGTTTGTATGGGACAAACTCCTCGGTCTATTTTCGACTACTACGCGGACGAAGTTGCGGGCAATGAGAATTAAGCCCACATAGAGAAGTAAAGCCATTTTTCTACCATTTTACTACTTACAGCATTTGAGTTGGACATGGTGTCTTTAGTACATGTCTCAAATATAAGTTTCCTCCTCACTCAGTTTGCCACAGCACTTAATTCTACATTAAGTGCTGTGGCAAACTGAGTGAGGAGTTGAATATCTCACAAAATATAACATCTATGAAGAAATGGTTAAAATCTAGGTGAAAATATTTTGGCATTCCAACATAGGCCATTCACAAGACAAGTATTGGTTAAGTAGCAACAATAAATAAAAATAACAGTTAAAGAAATAGGTAAGTGGGTATATAGCGTCTGGCTCGGAAAATATTTCTTTAGGCCAAAATATACATTTGGCAATGTTACAAGTTTTAGATACGTTATGTCACTAGGAATTCCTATTTCATCTTCAATTTTTGCCAAGATTAAAATATGATTTCAGTTATTACAAATTACTGTCAGTTTTTTAATTCAAAATTATTTCGTATTTTCATAATTCATTTATTTCGCCATAACATTACATTGCATAATATAGGCATGTCAATTTACACAATTTCAATTAAAAAAGTACTAATATTTTATAGTTTTACAAATAACGACTTATTAAAATATGTCACTTTAGTTAGTTCTAGTCATGCAAATCAAAAAATGAACAAGTCAAATATTCAGAGACATCATAGAATGGATTAACTTTTAAAAAATTATGGATATACCAAAATTTCTTATTGGGAATACTCGATAAAGCATAATTAAACTGCGAAAACGTTAATGATGCAAACCCCTTTATTACATTAACACATTAAACATTAAGCGTTCTTTAGTTAAAATATGTTTTTTATCACAGTTGCTCATAAAGTGGATCTTATTCAACGGCTTTTAGGCTCATAATCCAACATATTATGCACGCGTGCGTTTTAAATTTGTTAACTAGTGCTGTAAAGTTATCCCGATAAGTTAAATACGTATCTTACTGCTAATTACATCTTAGGTAGGTGAAACATTCTTAATTTATCTGGGTTATACTGTTTTGCTGTATAAAAAAGGTAGATACCAAAGAGTTTTTTTAGCTAGCAAAAATGGTTGTCTCTAAAGTCGGTTTACGAACGAAAATTTTACGTGATAATGACTTAGAAAACGATTAAAAATTGAGTTGTTTATTTTTTATATTTTCTTTACTTAAATATATTGTTTTTCCGTACCATTGTATTTTGTTCTTAACCCCCGACGCAAAACAAATAGAAAAAACTCTAAAAAATATTGTATGTCAGACGAGGATGTATAGGTTAAAAGTCTTTAGCCTGCCTTTCCGGAGCATAATTAACAAAAAACTCTGCCTTAAAAAAATGTAAACATAGACTTATCACAAATATTCCGTTAAGTAATTATTATTTTGTTTTCTTTTCTAGTCTTTTCTTTTATTCGCAACTGTGATAAAAAACGTCGTACGATATACGTGTGGAATTGATCTTTGCATAGAGGCGGTTTATGACGCGCGAGCGGTAGCGAGCGTGTCATAAGAAGCCAAGATGGCTTCTTATGACACGCTCGCTACCGCTCGCGCGTCATAAACCGCCTCTATGCAAAGATCAATTTACCACACTTATATCGTAATGTACTATTGTCACTTTCGCACTTTTACAGATGACGGGTAAGCGAAATTGTCAGAACATACATTTTAACTATAGGACTATTGATTCTATGATGTTATAGTCAGTCACTGGTGCTGGATTTTCAATGCGATTAGGCTGGCTTGCTAGATGTTTTAGATTATGCTGAATAAGTGTCAATAGTTTGTAACATAAGTGCTTTTGGTGAAACGGCTTGATCGTATCCATAAAATTTCACTGTCAAGTTCATTCAACCATCTTCAATTTTATGTTTCAGTTATAGCCTATCCAATATTAAAGCTAGATTTCGCTCTACCGATATCGTGTTTGGGCATTGAGTTTAAGCCCTGGAGACTACTTGCTGTGAGCCTAGCACTACCATCAGGGATAGGAGCTTTGGCTTTATGCTTCTTCTACGAATCACCCAAGTTTCTTTTCAATATGGGAAGAAAGGATGAAGCTATAGATGTCCTAAAGAATATCTATGCTCTTAACCATCGACGATGTAAGACTGAATACGAGGTACGTTGAAGTTTGTTATCAACTGGTCAAAACTGACATATACTTGACGACCCAGTTGGCACAATGGTCACCATGCCGGACTGCCAAACACAGGGTTGCGGGTTCGATTCCCGCAAGTATTTATGCTTAGATATTTGTCTGTGGTCTGGTTGTTTCTATGTATTATAAGTATGTATTTACAAAAGAAAAGTATATAAGTAGCATATCCGTTGTCTAGCACCCATAACACAAGTCTATTTACTTAGCTTGGAGCTCGATGGCGATGTGTGGAATGTCCTGCAATATTTATTTATTTATATTTCAAAATATATAGGTGTATAGTATACATTGATTTGGTGTTTTGCCATTTTTAAATTCCGAAATTTCCTGCTTTTTCTACAATTACTACTATTTACCTAAACCAAAAATTCTAAAATCAGAGTCGCCCTGGACGTCACTTTGTTTGACGGCAGTCTATTTTCTTCTATATTCTTAAGACATTCTTTTTTATTTCTACATTCCAGGTAACAACAATATCAACAGAAGGCATAATAGCCAAGAAGCCCATGTCACTTCCTCGGGCGATGTACGAACAATCAGCATCATTGTTCCGACCACCTTACCTCATGAGGAGCCTGCAACTGTACTATATTGTGGCCGTCGTGTACATCACGTGAGACAGGTTTTATTTTGTGATTATTGGAGAGGTTTTTCCAACATTCCCTAGAATTATAACTTACTACAAACCACAAATTTTATCAGCATCTTAAATTCCTTTCTTAATGCTACTCTACGTTCTAAAACAAACCCTTTTGTTAATTTTCAGACTCGTTAGCTCTTGTAGGCTCACAGATTTCTTGAGGAGTCTTTTTCTCTTTTAAATGTAATATCCCTATATATATAAAACTAGCAGCGCTCCGCGGTTTTACCCGCGTACCTCCCGATCCCATGGGAATATCGGGATAAAAAGTAGCCTATAGCCTTCCTCGATAAATGGCCTAGCCAACACAAAACGATTTTTTCAATTCGAACCAGTATTTCCTGAGATTAGCGCGTTCAAACAAACAAACAAACTCTTCAGCTTTATAATATTAGTATAGATTCTCGAGGCGCGATGTTAGTTGCCAAACTCCACATAAACGGCTCAACCGATTTGTATGATTTTTTTGTGTAAATTCGTTAGTTCTGAGAATCGAACCACATCTATTATTTTTTTTTTCATTAGTATATCATATAGTGATATAGATAGTATATCATATAGATATAAATTATAGTCCGAGGGTGTAACATATTCGCCAACTTGGACAATCCAAGATGTTTTAATTACATAAAACTATTGACGGACTCCTTCCGCAAGCTCTGGCCCTGAAGTGCAACATAATGTTAGTTTAAATATTTTTTTAATATTATTTTCAGGAATAACAGCTTCCTTGTATGGTTACCTCATATCATGAACCTAGTTAGGATTGCTATGGAAAGTAATGTGACTAACCATGGCAGTGTTTGTTCCCTTATAAGCACGAGCAAGGATAATACTCACTCAAACGTCACAGTTTCCAAAATCGTAAGTTGCTGTTATATTTTTAGTAGGAGCATATTAATCAAGACATCAAATGTTGAAGTTTTTAACCTTTTCCCATTTAAAAATGAGATGTAGGTACTATTCTATTATGAAATTTGTAATTCGTCTGTTTACTTTACTTTACACCCACAAATTTTATTACATTTTTTTGAGAAGCTCTTACTGTACTTGACTTTTTTATTTGTCTTTGTAGATTTAAATGTTACTTAACTTGATTTTTTTTATTTTATTTCAGACTCCAGATATTTGCCTTGGAACGATAGAAGACAATGTGATATTTACTCTTATCGTTTCTCAATGCATATTTTCATTCCTTAACTTTGTGATATCTTGTCTGCCAAACAGAAAGAAAGCAGTTTTAATAATAGTTTTATGTTCATCATCGTTGGGTGGAATTTGCATCAATTTGATGCCTGAGCCAATTTCCAGTATATTTTTCTTCATGGTATTTACTTGTACTTGTTTGGGTATGGGTATATTAGCCTCGTATTTTGTGGATATTTATCCTACGTCATACAGGTCAGTAATAAACAGCTTCTTGTAATTCCATTTAAATTAAATTGAAACTGGTCTGAAGCGCGCAACATCTACCCCCTCTACTACATGATGATCACGACCGCTCGCTCAAGAGTGTAACGAAAAAGAAGAAGAAGAAACTGGTCACAGTTAAAAATCTGTTGGTGTTTTATGTATGCTTGACACAAGCAATAATGTCAAGCTGTCAAGCTTAACATCAATTAAAGCGGTATTTTTTCTCATGATTTTCTACGTAGTGAATTCCAGAATTTCCGCCTGCTAAGTTTTATGCTTAGTTTATGGTACATTGATCACGCCACGTCACGTCTTTATATAATATGGATTTAGTATTTTTTTTTTGTTTTAGGGGAATGGCAGCTTGCCTCAGTATTATGGTTGGGAGAAGTTCTTCCTTCGTTGGTATCAATTTGGTTGGGAATTCAATTTTTTATCATTGCCAACTGACATTCTACCTCTGGTCTCTTTTAGTCTTGAGTAAGTTGAATTGTATTATTTGAAAAGATAATATTTAACTAACGTTTTGAAAACTATATTAATGGTATATTATACATGATGTGTATAATATGATAATCAGAGGAATCTAATTGCTGTAAGTTTCGAGTAAATTAACTACCTACCTACTACAAAATTGTACGGAAAACTTACTGGAAGGATGCTTAAAAATCTATTAAAGTTAAGTTTTTTTCCCATCAGGTAGCGTAGTGGCCGCTTGGTTCCTTCCACCAGACAAACCCGTCATCAAAGCACTCGAGAGTAAATTATAATCTAGATAATAATGTATTTGAAAAAATAATGCCAAAAAGGTAACTCATGCCATTGCTAAGTATTAGACAAAGTACGCTTATATTATGTAGCAAGTTGTGATATTAGGAATGCTTGAAGCATCAAGATTATACTTAGTTAAATTTTCATGGAGAGAAGATAACTTACAAACGTATTTAGAAATAATTGTATATGAACAAGTACTTATAGAGTTAGAAGTTTATTAATAAGTTATTATAATCTATACTTATATTATAAAGCTAAGGAGTTTAATTGTTTGAACGCGCTAATCTCAGGAACTACTGGTACAAATTGAAAAAATATTTTGTGTTAGATAGTTCATTTATCGAGGAAGGCTATAGGTTATTTTGTATTTCGATATTCCCACGGAATCGAAAGTTATGCGGGTGAAACCGCGAAGCGCTGCTAGTAATAAAATATAACTTAATTTTTTATGTCAATTTATTAATTTGTATAAAATAAATTACGAATAGTTTTTCTTAAAATATGTTTTCTTGAGGCCGCAATCAGAGATGTTTCTAAGTGTTTTGGAGTAAGTGGTATTCAACATTACAATAATTGTGACAAAGCATTGCTTAAAACTAAAGTTTGACTAAGGAACATTTCTGAGTGCACCATTAGTTTTAATAATGTCATTTTGGAATCACAGTAGCAACCTGTTGTTAATTCATTCAATTCGAACTTTGGACATAATTGTTTACTAATTTAATATTCTTATTTCATAGGAATTTGATTAATACCTAGTAGCTGTGATCTTTTCTTATAATATATCTGAATCTTGACTTAAATTATATAAATTATCATATTCAGAGATCTTATTTTTAACATTTTATAATAAAGATCATTGAAATTTCTAACAACTTTTAATACTACACCATGTTTACATAAAAACAATGCACCTATGTTACCTAATTACTTAAAGTTAATTGTCCTTCGGCAATTAATAATTATTACAACATAACACTTAATTTTGAGTATTTTCCATTTTTGTCAATGATTATTTGAATATTTAATATCTAGAGAGCTCAAAGTATGAATCATTTGCGCTTAAGAATTCTGTGACGCTTCGTATGCTTTTATTGATTCACAGAAGCGAAGTAAAAAGGAAATTATATTAGTAGTGTCATTTATCAAAGGATTTCACCCATCTATATTCGGCCTAATGGACGACATGAGCTCTCTAAAACTAAGTTTATTTTACTCTAAGTTTTACTCTTAGTTTTAACTCAAATCTACAAAGGCACATTAACTATTAAATATTATGTGTTATAGAGTTATTTATACATTTACAGAAGAACTACATTATGAACGGATATTTATCCGAAAGAATATTTAGTATAATCTTAATAAACTATGAGGACGAATTAGCTTCAACGCTAATCTTTGAAATTTAAACTCTTGTTTTTTTTATTGGGTACATATTATTTGTTGGATCAAAAACAAACAAAAAATCAGCAGACGTTAAAAATTAGAAACTATTATTTCCAATAAATAATAGTTTCCCAATAAAAAATATAAAGAATTTAAATATAAATATTTTTAGTAACTCTTGTTTGATTTTTAAAGATAAATATACATTGTTAATTATTAAATCAATAACTTTTTTAAATATGGTGTTAGGGGATTTAACATCAATGTTCTAAACACTATAGGACTTAAAATATTCCTATTATCTCGCAACAATGCCTAACTATGTTTCATCTTTTTGTACTTTCACCGAAAGTACCGACTTTCATGAATTCAAAACTAATACTTTAAATCATAAACTTATGATCTAAATTCAACTACATGTACGTTGATATGTATCTATCAAGACCTACTGGTTTGTCAGCCTCTATTTGATTTTCATCTTCTTGACTTGAATTCTCTTCATTACTTTTTTCTAGTTTGATAACTAGTATACCACCAATCGATACTGAAATCATAACAAAAATTGTTTAGAAAGATTATTCAAAACAAAAAATCAACTCACTCCTAATATTATCTCTTCATAGGCTTTTTAAAAGTACTCTTTACTCTGGACATAATGTGTGACAGTGGACAATACATGATATATGTCTCATTCACTAAAGCGTCCTAAATAGCATTTATTAAAAGTTAACTAACACTGTTTTTAGTCATCTATATTAGATAAAGGTTGAAGATGTATGCGACAACTTACATAACAATAAAGCTGCTACAGCTATAAATGGTGCTGGGCAAGAGAAATCTAGAAGCACTCCGACTGCCAAATTGGAAGCAACTCCTCCTGCTCTACCCCACCATGCACCCCAACAAACCCCGAGACCACTGAAATGTGAAAACAACAAGATTGAATTGAATTCATAAACCAATAGTACATATTAGTATAATTTGTTGTAAAAAAACGGGTTGCACTCCGGGAGTGCCGGCAGAAGTGAAAACTTGATTATTAACGTTGAGCATGTTTGATATTTTGGAATGGTTAGGGAATAATTTTGCACCAATTGCTTTATCAGTATAAAAGTACTATCATTTATGTGGTAGAATACAATATTCATTTATTGCGCTATCGTACACAAACATGACAATTTATATTACATTAAAAATTTAACACTTTCGCCGCTCCGTAGAGAGGGGATAGCTGTCTACTCTCCATCCGTCTTACGCTTTTTCGATCAGGTCACGTGTCCTGACGCGAGTGTAAGATTTTATACCCATTACAGAAAAAGTGCTCAACGCCGCTAAAGAAGTTTTCACTTCAAAAATCAGAGTGTATATTTTTGAGTAAGCGCTTTGATCGTGAAAACAGAGAACGAAACAAAACAAAATTTGCAATAACTTTTAAATAAGAATTTGAAGAATCTCACCTCAGTTTAGCCGGTAAAGCATGTAGTAACAGTCTTATCAGCAAAACATTTCCGTTTAATGACGCTGCATTCAGCGCTGCAGCGGCTGCGACAGCGATTTTGTTAGAGCTAGAACAGGCACAAGCACTGGCTGCTAGACAAGCGCAGGCAAGTGCACAAGCTAAGGCGCAAGCAGCGGCTGCGCGTCGTACGCCTTGAGCTCCACCTCGAGCGCAGAGTAACGCACAAGCAGCGTTGCCGAGAACGCAGCAGGCACCGACTATTAATCCTGATGTAAAAACCTGAAAAAATGATTTTCTTAGATTAATATATTTTGCAAAGTCATGATCAGATTTCTAATTTTTAAGTCTACATTGTGCACGTGTCTTATTATTTGGTCTTGAGCTATCGTTTTAAGGTGAATGTCAGGCTTTAGCTAGTAACAAAATATCGAAAATCATGCTGAACATATTTTGTATACCTATGTTGTACCATTTGTAAGAACGTTACATTACATTAAAATGCTCGAAGAAATGCTCTAGTTTTTAGTTTGCTTAAGTTTTGACTAATTCGCTGACGATTGGATTTACAAATTCAAATAATGAAACCCATTGTAACCGCCTTATGTGATATACAAGAAACCTACCAGAGAGTTCATTATTTAAGTACTAAATCTAAATATTATTTCTATAACTCACCTCTGTGCGGAAACAGCCCCGTAAAACTAAACTAAACTCACCTCTGTATCAATATTGTCATTACATCTCTCATTCACATCTATAGTAGAATTGGCAGCAATAAGTTCAGGTTTTGCGTATGAGTCATACAGCTTAGTCAGTTCTTTCCAAGCTACATTTGTAGCGTTGAACAGTTTTGCGTTTTGTGGAACAGTTGAAGGAGTCTTGCATTCTCGACCTTGCATCCTGAGGAGCAGTTCTGGTATCCACATATTTAAGCCAAAACCGCTGTAACATAGAGTTATTTAAATAAACAATACACAATTGCAGTGCTGGACCACTAGGTGTGACCACTATTGTATAAAATATTATGTATTTTTACTCATGTTTTTAAATACTTACGCTGACATATTAGCAAAGAAGATGAATAAAATGAGAGTAGATTTCAAAGCATAGCTTTTGGAGACGAAAATTTTCAAATCCTTAATAACTCCCATGAATAAATCTTTTGTCCTACTCTCTTCTGTAGTTATCGTTTTAGCCATAAATAAATCGTCTTGCAGCAGCTTTTTTATCTACAAAAAAAAGGAATTTAAATTGGAAACGTTAGGAATATGAAGGAATTACAGATATTAAACATCATTATAGATATCTACCTTAAATTGGTCATTTTTCCCATGGTTTATTTTATGAATATGAGCCATGATTTTCAAGGCTTTGTCCCCTCTGTTTGTATCCATTAGCAGCCTTGGACTCTCTGGTAAATATAGGACCCAGATGCCAGCCAAAAAGCCTGGAAGACTTCCGAGGGCTAAGAATAACCGCCAGGAATATAGAGGTAAAACGGTGGGATAGTCTGGTATTTTAAAAGGTATTACGACCCATGCTATTGCTGAAAAAGAAAGCGATAATATTTATTTAAATAGATGCATAAATAACAGAAAAATATAAATAACATTTCTGGGTACTTTTTTTTTATTTAATGGGAAAAGATACTCTAATATAGGTACAAGTCTAAATACCCAGTAACCTTTGTCTAATGAATGAAGCCGCTGACTCAGAGTTATTTACTAATTTACAGTTAAACTTTGCAACTAGTTGAATTGAATAATTATTTGCGTTGGTTTGTCTTTAGGCAATTCGAATTGATCAAGTGCCTGACTTTAGTGAAGACTTTAAGATAAATCAATCGAAAATTTGAACTATATGAGACTAACTGTCGATCACCGAGATCATATGACCGATTGCTCTGGATGTCTTTGTTTTCGGGGGAGACCTATATTCAGCAGTGTACATTTTGTGGCTGATAATATTATGATGATGATGATGATGAAAACTAACACCAATATCAGACAAGTCTTTGAAGATAAACAATATATCTACGTCTATATAAATATAACACTTTGAAACAATTATTTAAAGACTTTGTAATCTCTTATTTTGTTGCAAAAATAAATAATATCTATTCTATAATGAAGATTGAATATTTTTTGTTTGTAAGGAATAGGCTCCGAAACTACAAGACCGATTTTGATGAAACTTGGTATGAGAGTACATTGATTCAGCTAGAATAACATAGGCTACTTTTTATCCCAATAATCTCACGGGATCAGGAGTTACGCGGGTGAAACCGCAGAACGCTGCTAGTAGCTACTAAAAGTAATGCTCAACAAATCGCTTCACGTTCCATTGTTTAACTAACAAATTCCTAGTAGGAACAAAATTTGCAATTACAAGTGAGACTGACCAGGGTTTACCGTTTACTTCTGTCCTTTACGATTGGTCACTATTATCATTTATAATAAATTACCTGGATGACCGAGCTTTGCTCGGTATTTTTTTCTTTTACTTAGTCTAACCTCAAAGCAAACACTCATTGACTTCGTGTTACTTAACAACGCCATCTGCTGGAATAACTTTATTGCTCACAAAAAATAGTATTAGTAGTTCGCCAATAGATGTCAGGAAGAGTCATATTTTTCAGATAAAAAAAAGTAAGTTTCGATAAAACACGAATAAAATGATATTTTCTAAAAATGATTCCTAGCTAGATCGATTTATCGCCCCCGAAACCCCCTATATACCAAATTTCATGAAAATCGTTGGAGCCGATTCCGAGATTCCAATTATATATATACAAGAATTGCTCGTTTAAAGATATTAGATAAACAGGTCCTGGGTTTTCTTACTTAAAGGTTGTATCTATGTAGTAGAAGTGCTTGCTGCTAAAATTCTCATAATGTTTTAAGTACCTATACCAACAGGTACCTCTAGAATAATTTGATTACCCATAAGCGAAAGAGATAAAGTTTTGTATAATTTATGTCTACCTACTGACTCTTGCGCAACAATAAGACCATCATCATCTCATTAAACCACAGTTATTGTGACAACAACAAATGAAATAATTGAAAAAAAAAATTCAAACAACTTACCAGGCAAAATAAGCCAAGCTACAACGAAACTCATCCCAACGATACTCAGGTAAAGTTGACGTTTCTTCTGACCTACTAAATCCGATAGGTAACTGAAAACCAGTGTTGCTGGACCACCTGAAATTTCATTTGATATTAATTATATTTATAGTTGGTACAATCAGGGACGCATAATCCTACTGTTATTATAAATGTGAAATTTTGTTTGTATATGTGTTACTCCTTCATGCAACAACTACTGAACCAAATTGTGATGGTATGTTAATACCTGGATTAACACATATGCTATCTATTAATCTCAATATTCCCACGGGATCGGGATGTACGCGGGTGAAACCGCGGGACACATCTAGTTACTTAATAATAATTGAAGCAATAAAATTTCTTTCACTTTGTTTGGCGGCGCGGCGATAAGCTGCCAAAAATAATTGCTTGTTACGTGACAAAAAAGCTATGTTTTTGACAAGGGAGACGAATCTTACCAATAGCAAATCCGTTGATAGTTCTAGCAGCTAATAGAATTCTATAGTCTGGTACAAAGCTCTGTGCTAACGTGACCACAGCGTCTACTAGGAGAGTTAGACTTAGGATATTCTTTCTTCCGAATACATCGCCAACGATACCCCAAAAGAAGGCACTGGCTACGCCACCTTTAAAATTAACAAAATAACATAAGTATAAAGAAATAAATTTTAAAAAAATAACCGGGTTTTTTTTATTCTCACGAATGTGTAACGTTCATCTTCTTCTTCTAGTATAGTGGTGTGGCTCACCTATTGTTAAAGTTTTCAGATCGCCTTAAGGCCTCTAACTTGACCTAACGACTGCTACTAGAGGTAGCAACCGAGACCAACGGCTTAACGTGCCTCCCATTTTTGCCACACTACTAATTAGCCACCCATCGAAGTAATGATCGCGCCAGGCGTCGCTTAGCCCGCACGACCGTAAACGATCAACGAGCGTCGCTTAGCTGTTAGCCTCCTCCGAATGTGTGACGTTAGATTTTTAGTGCAGTATGGGGAATGACCGATTTTCGCGAATATAAATATTCCGAGTATTTCTAGTGTCAACAAAGGCATATTATATGACATTCGTAGTAGGTAGGTACCAATATATTTAATCTCACACACCTCAAAATAGTACAATTACGTATCAAACATCGAACCATGGCAATAACTACCACTAATATTACCTGCCAAAACAGGAGAAATACTCAAATATACACTAAACAGTTCTTTAAGTAACTGTTTTATGGTTGTGTTAAATAGTTTGCTTGATAAATAAGTATCTCCTTACCTTACTACGACAAGTCACATGCTACTATTTACATTTTTTTTTAAATTTTGGATGTTCGCCACCACAGAGGTAGTCAATAAATATCTTATTGACTACCTCTGTGGTGGCGAACATCCGCTATACAGAAGGTTGCGAGTTCGATTCCCGCTACTAACAAATATTTATGTACTTACAGCACATCCTACAGTAAGTATTTGTTTCTGGTCTAAATATATCCCGGCCGGCTGTGCACCGATGAATTTTTCTTATGTGCGCTGATTTATTGCTCTTACGGTGAAGGAAAACATCGTGATGATTGTAGTTAGGTGGCTCCAGAAGTATTGACAAGTTCTCTCATCTGGATATGGTCGACTAAGCTGAGAGGGTAGTAAGCTTGCCCACCACCTATTACCCTTCTCAGCTTAGTCGCCCTCACGCAAAAATGACCCAATTAAAAAGGGTCTAATTGCGGAAAACAGCCCGTATACAAATACAAGTAAGTATGATTATATTTGTTATCTAGCTTATTAGAAGCCTAGTTGCTTTGGGCTAGATGGCGCTGTTTGAATCGTCGCACAATTTATATTATTTATATACATTCTGTATTTGTAATAAAAACACACCTTACTCTCAGCGATCTAATTAGCCTGTTAACGTATAAATATAATAGACGTCATATAACGAATTGAATAGAAAAAATCGGTTTTCTTATGATTGAGGTGTTTTACAATATTTGGAAATGTAATTATCACCTGGAGGTGGATTCCTATAATATTACGTCAATGTAGGCAACGTGAATTATAGGTAAATTTGTTTTAACTGATTTCTAATAGTTAGGGACTTATTTGGTTCCTAATATATCAGTTCCTGTACGCACAGAATTCTAACTAGCAGAATGCCCAACTTCAAGTCAACAATTAGCAAAATTTAGCGAAGGACAGGGAGCGATGGATGACTCTCGCTTTGGAGACCAAGATTCACTTTAGGCACAGAACACTCCTAGCCTTTAAGTTGCTGAGTCAGCGGAGTAAGAATTAATTAATAACTAGTAGGTACTCTTATTTTCGCTGTAGTCTCCGACTAGTAAGAATAAATGCATGAAAACCTCTGGAAAACCCTATTTCTACTAACATAGCAGCGGCTTTAACAAAATTCACACTAACCACTCATAAAAGCCATGTTGATCAACCCTGCTTGGTAAGTAGACAGCTGGAGTTCACACCTAGCTGCTGGCAGGACGTACGACATGACGCAGTTCTCGACTCCCGAAGCGAAGAATGAGGCAACGCAGGCTCCGAGGACACTTCGACTAAATGGACCATAACCTAGATAGACACAAAATAGAAAATTGTTAATACGTAAAGAACTAAAACCTAGTAAAATTATGGACCACGACACGGTGTGCCAACAAATAAATAAATATTGCAGGACATTCTACACATCGCCATCTAGCCCCAAGCTAAGTAACTAACTTGTATTATGGGTACTAGACAACGGGTATACTACTTATATACTTTTTTTTGTAAATTTACACTTATTATACATAGAAACAACCAGACCACAGAAAAATATCTAAGCATAAATACTTGTCTGAGGCGGGAATCGAACCCGCAACTCTATGTTTAGCAGTCCGGCATGGTAACCATTGTGCCAACAGGGTCGTCAAATGAAGTAGTTTTACTGTGAACTACAGAGGCCCGCTGTTTCGCCCACGTACGTTCCAGTCCCATGGGAATCGGGATAATAAGAAGCCTATGTTAATCCTAAGGGTTCAATGTTTCCTCATACCAAGTTTCATCAAAATCGGTCCAGTAGTTTGGAGCCTATTTGTTACAAATAAAATGTATTCCTCTTTGTAATAATTTTGTAGATGACAAACCTTTTGAAAACATCTGTAAGACTTTTACAAACAAAACTTTTCCAGACTTCCATAGTTTATTTAATTGTAAAATACAATATCGATTTTATAATAGCAACATGGTCTCGTGTGTTATAATTCGAAATTGTAATCAACTAATGATAGTAATAAAAGACAATGGAATACTGTTTACATTTGTAGGATCATTGTCATCTTCTTCTCTAATACTCTATTTAGTATATTACTTACATATTATATGTTAGGTACATCAATTTAAACCCTAACTTAGTAAGACAACACTAACTTAGTAAGTTATTATCAACAAAAAGTACTTTTTGACGACCCAGTTGGCACAATGGTCATCATGCCGGACTGCCAAACACAGGGTTGCGGGTTCGATTCCCGCCTCAGACAAGTATTTATGCTTAGATATTTGTCTGTGGTCTGGTTGTTTCTATGTATTATATGTATAAATTTACAAAAAAAAAGTATATAAGTATAGTATATCCGTTGTCTACCACCCATAATACAAGTCAAGTTACTTAGCTTGAGGCTAGATGGCGTTGTGTGGCATGTCCTGCAATATTTATTTATTTATTATTTACTTTTAGTTTTTAGATTACAGAAAAAGAATATTGATTATTATGCAATACGTATAATGAAATAGAAATATTTTGATTTAAATCTACAACGTATTTCATAATAATATATGTACCTAAGCTGTAATCAAGTAAATATTATGTACAACATAATATTATGAGAATGTTATGTGAATCATGCTTAATGTTTGCAGCCATATAACAATGAATAATATTGTTTCTTCCAGCTATAATAGCAAAATCTTATATACAAGAGAAATTTTGAAGCAAAACAATTATTATGTACACAAAGTATAATCATTCGAAATTTGAAAACTGACTAAAGTAATATTCAGTTAAATAAATACCTAAGGAGTTTTGGCGGGAACGAGTTAACAACATGTCGTGCTGCAGTTTTATTTTCATAAAACTTAGTTGTAACCTAAGTTGAATTGTACAATTCTGGTGGAATGTTATTCAATTTAGTTCTGTGAAAGTGCACAAGTGTAGTGAAAGTAAAAATCAGCGTCAAACATGAAGTTTTCTCGTTGCCTCCAAATCTCCTACTAAGGTTATGGTAAACTTGCCACTGCTTTACTATAGCCCCTGACTTGACGGACTATGACGACTTTGACTGTTTCGAAACCGAGGCCCGATTTATGAAAAATCGGGTCAAAATTTGATGCAAAATATAACTTGACACTGGCTAAATGCACAACCCGTGCGAAGCCATAATTAATAGCAAAAAAAAAACCTAATCTAGAAACTTCAATCGTACCTCCAGTATAAACTCGAAGTTAACAAAAACTTCAAGGAAGCCTGAAAGACTGAAACCGGAAATTGGACACACTTTTCCTTCCTACACCCACTGCTTTCCCTTGACTTGTGAAAAACGTCAGCGTAACGAAATACCTGATTAATTACAAATTACCTACTTAATTAATTTAGGTGTCTACAACAGTTGGCAAAAGTGCAGCTTATTTAAATTTAAAGAGTCACACAGTGGAAATTTATCGTGTCTCGAATCTAAAAAAATAGACATATAAAGTTCTGCCTCTAATAGAAACGATTTAAATCTTTATATCATCAGATTCGGTGGTAACTTTAGTGATAATATCAATTAGTCTTTGACAATAATAATTATACCGGTATTAATTATTTAGGTACTGACCAGCAGTATCCAATGCGGTTTCATAATCTGCAACTTCAGGTGCCGAGACATCTTGTGTATCCTTCGTTTCTCCTCTCCGAGTAGCTGGAACAAAGAAAACATAAAGAAAAGTCATGTAAGCATTTACTCTAATAATCAATATATTTGTTATAGTATATTGTTTAACAAGTTTATCATCAGCTAGAGCTTGAGCTGTATCTACTGTATTATCTTCATTATTTTACATTATAAAATCGACGTTTTGATGTAGCTGGTGCAAAATTAGCAACGATTATTTAATATTCATTAGGAAGTACCATGGGACTATGGAGCCTCGGACCTTTGAAAGACATGCGTTCAACCGAAGCCAAGTTTAATAGCAAAGAATAATGTGGATACCAAACCGGCGATTATCCCTGTCTGCACTGTAAAATGCAGCCTAAGACAAACTCCGGTTTAGATAGAACTATTGATAGAGTACAAGAGAAAATGGCTTATACTATTGTGATGGGATGGTAATGGAGTGGCTCCTGGGGAACTATGGGTACAATGCCTCATACCTCATTGGGAATAACGGCGCAATGAATCAATGTATTTCGCTCGTACCAAGTTCCATCATGGCTTATACTATTGTGATGGGATGGTAATGGAGTGGCTCCTAAGAAACTATGGGTACAATGCCTCATGCCTCATTGGGAATTACGGCAATGAATCAATGTATTCGCTCGTACCAAGTTCCATCAAAATCGGTCCAGTAGTTTCGGAGCCTATTAAATTCAAACAAACAAACAATCAAATATTTCCTCTTTATATTATTACTAGCTGTCCCTGCAATTAATGCTGTTTCGCCATTTACAAAAAATAAGATGTTCGATTCGAGATTGGTAACTAACACCGCGACTCGAGAATTTTATATTTATAGGGATAAGTATAGATTGTAAAACTGATTGTTATGAAATTAAATGATCTCAAACAATGCAAGAAAGTACGTCGTTTTCTAACCACTAGTCAATTATAATTATTTTTGTCATTGTCTTCGTATCATAAGTACATTTTAATGCTTCAATAAACCCGAATAGAAGTTATCTTGGTGTTATTATACTATTTACGATCGATTGATTACGAAAATATTACGAAAATTAATTAATAGTTTATGGACGGGAAAGTGTTAAATAAGCATTATGTTAATATACTGTTCACTATTTACAAGTATTTTATTAGTTTCTAAAACACCTGATTGAGTAACAGACCAATCTAACATTTTCTAATATTACATCCTTTTTTTGTAATTATACCACATAAGTACTTACTACATAAAAAAAAACACTAAACGTGACCAGAAAATATCGTGGTTTTGAAAAGTTTAATTCAATTGAAAGAAACCAACCGCAAGTGTTCATGTAATAAATTGGCACATATCAAAAACAATGGTGCAAAAATTAATAAACGTTATATGGTGTAAAAATGATGTAGGTAAGTAAGTTTATTTCTGTTAAAATGATTTTGAAACTAATAATAAATTACTGTTGGGTAAATTGTTCTGAAATGGCACAGAATAGGGTAACCAATTTTTGTGGGCAATAAAATACTTATTGGCTTGCCAGTCAGAGGTGTATAAACTATCAATAGATAGGTAATAAATATGCCTTCAATATCTAATATTTCATTCCCTTTCAACGAATATTTCTTGGTTTGTTTAGGTACTTATAACAACGGCACTTGATAACAATGGTTGTTTGGTATAAATGTAGTAAAGAAAAGTTGAAACATTCTCCATGAGGTTTTCTCTAAGCATAGTTACGGAAAAATAAAAAATTAAAAAAATGGGAAATTGAATTAACGGGGAAAAGTATAGATAACAACGGTTCTTTGGTATAAATGTAGTAAAGAGAAGTTGAAACATTCTCCATTAGGTTTTCTCAAAGCGTAGTTACGGAAAATTTAAAAATATAAAAATGAGAAATTAAAGAAACGGGCAAAAGTATAGTGATTTAAGCTAAATTTCAATTGAATGATTTCAAATGATAATTTCCGTTCCATTTGATTCAACCACTTAATTAAGTTAAGTACCGTATTAAGACACATTTTTTGCTAGTTAAGGTTTAAGATTTTATTAGATTAATGTAAGGTTTTTTTCGGCACTCTTTTCTTCGTATAGATAGATAATCATGTCACAAATATTTAATGTAATAAATAGAAATTATGAGTATGTTTCAACTACCTACCTATAAGTTACTTATAAAAGTTGTTGATTCCATGACAATAAATAAATGAAATAAAAAACTTCCTAATTAATAGACGATAAGAAACTTACGGGTACAAATCTTTGGTGCTACCTTGCAGACCATGGCTACATGAGCACTAAGCTGACTGAGCAGAATGTATCACGTAGCACCGGCCCGTGTCGCGTTGCGAAGGAGACTGCGTCCGTGACTCTGGCTAATACAGGGCCTAACATCACGTAGGATCAAGTGAAATGTGACTATATCTATGTATCGGTCAGCCTATCTTTTTGTTTAGTTTTTCAAGATCTTCGAGAGATTTGAGAGAATAAAAACGAGATGTGAAATCGAATAGTAACATTTTTTCACTCTTACGTTATGTGGTCATTTTTATCAAAATGGCTAGAGCTTATTTGAATTATGAATCTGTAAAATACAGAATTTCAGTATAATAATTAATTCTAAGTGGTCACAATTTTAAACACTGAATTTCTAAAAAAATGTGTTTTTTTTAAATCATTGGTTATAATATGTAAAATATTTTTAGAGACTTCCCTAGAAATGACAATGTATAAATTCTCGTGTCCGAAAACCCATATGAGGTATTACCATAGAACCTATAACTAATATTTTGGGCCAATAAGAAAACTATTTTGAAATATCTATCAATAAAAGACTACATAAATACACCATATAACACCATTAAGCCTAAGTTAAATCAATTTTCCATCCAAATATTTACTTTAAGAAATCGCTTTCAGCGATAAAGCCGCCCATTTGTATTTTCTAGATAGGTACATTGACTAACTAGCTATTACTTTTGTGTAGATCGCTTTCTATGTTTCTATGTATTTATTTTTTACTGTATGTATGTTATACTATTAATATATTTTATTATTTATGTATTTTAATATTTATTATTTTATGTTATATATTAATTTAATATGTATTTAGTATTATGCTCCTTATATTTCTATCGCGTTATGAACAACCCACACATCCCCTTCCTTTATTCGTGTCCATACAAAGGTTGCGTGGAAGAGATTTTAGCGATAAGGCCGCCCATTGTGCCATATTGTAAGGTATTAAATATGAATTTTCTTTTAGCATATAGGTAGTTACTTCAATAATTTATTTTGTTTTTGTTTATATGTACCTAATAATTTTGCGTTTTGTTTTTATGGCGCAAAAAAGTGTTTATCTATCTACTAGCAGCGCTCCGCAGTTTCACCCGCCTAACTCCCCATCCCGTGGGAATATCAGTATAAAAAGTAGCCTATAGCCTTCCTCGATAAATGGACTATCCAACACAAAAATAATGTTTCAATTCGAACTAGTAGTTCATGAGATTAGCGCGTTCAAACAAACAAACAAATTCTTCAGCTTTATAATATACTAAGCAGCGCTCCGCGGTTTCACCCCCGTAACTCCTGATCCCGTGGGAATTTCGGGATAAAAAGTAGCCTATAGCCTTCCTCGATAAATAGACTATCCAACACAAAAAGATTTTTTCAATTCGAACCAGTAGTTCCTGAGATTAGCGCGTTCAAACAAACAAACAAACTCTTCAGCTTTATAATATTTGTATAATATCTATCTATGTTCAATCCAATGTTGTAGAAATAAAGTTATTTGTCTTTACAAACTCTTAAGGCTATAAGAACTTCAGTTGGTACCTACATTTCTTAAGAAACTTAGGTAAGTAAATAAACTTAACCAATGCAGTTTTTCCCATGGTTTAGGTAGATCGGTTACTTTCCCTTCCGTCTAATGAAGACCGATGATTGAACAACGTTTCTACGGTAATTGCTAGTGGACTAGTGCTGGATGTGACATGAGGAGTAATGTGTAGTGTTAACCGGGTAATTTAATAACTTTTCTTGCAGTTATCTTTAATTTTTAACCGACTTCAAAAAAAGGAGAACGTTCTCGATTTGGTAATATGTATTTTTAATGGATGTTTTCGGAAATCTTTTTTGTTTATCAACCGATTTTGATGAATCTTTTTATGTTAAAAGGGTCTACCTCAAGGGTGGTGTTTTGTTTGGTGAAGATCTGATGAGGATCCTTGGAGTTATTAACATAATTATAGATTAAACGTAATATTTACTTATCATTTGGTTCTTATTCAGGTGTTTTTAATGAGACATTAAAATTTCCTTTGATTTCCCATACTATTTATGTTTTCAGGAATTTCAATCTCAAATGCAAAAAAATATGTTGTTTTTGCAAAATTAACAGGTTCGGTTTCTGAATAGGATAACGTTTTCTAAAAATCTAATAACGTAGTTTCAATTTCCGTTAAATTTGGGCCGTCCTATCAGGTTTGACTGTCTCATTTATACTTTAGGAAATAGCCCTAAAAATCTATTTTTATCACAGTTGCTCATAAAGTGGATCTTATTCAACGGCTTTTAGGCTCATAATCCAACATATTATACACGCGTGAGTTTTAGATTTGTTAACTAGTGCTGTAAAGTTATCCCGAAAATGTAGGTACCAAAGAGTTTTTTAGCTAGCAAAAATGGTTGTCTCTAAAGTCGGTTTACGAACCAAAATTTTACGTGATAATGGCTTAGAAAACGATTAAAAATTGAGTTGTTTATTTTTTGTTTTTTCTTTACTTAAATATATTGTTTTTCCGTACCATTGTATTTTGTTCTTAACCCCCGACGCAAAAACAAATAGAAAAACCCTAAAAAATAATGTATGTCACACGAGGATGTATAGGTTAAAAGTCTTTAGCCAGGCCTTTGCGGAGCATAATTAACAAAAAAATATTGCCTTAAAAAAATGTAAACATAGAGTTATCACAAATATTTTGTTAATTATTATTTTGTTTTCTTTTCAAGTCTTTTCTTTTATTCGCAACTGTGATAAAAAACGTCGTACGATATACGTGTGGAATTGATATTTGCATCTTGGCTTCTATAACACGCTCGCTGCCGCTCGCGCGTCAAAAACCGCCTCTATGCAAAGATCAATTTACCACACTTATATCGTAATGTACTATTTAAAAAAATCTACTTATTATGATTAAGATATCCGCTAAGAAAGGGTTTAAAAAGTTAAAATTCTATATAATAAGGTCTTGGGTAAATGCTAGTTATTTATTTATTACAGTTACCATTTTAACCTGCAAACAATTTATTTTTAACCTTTTAGTGCATAATATATTTTTAGAAGACGTCTGAAAAACGTTTCGGCAGATTAACATTGAGACGCTTTGAGGTGTAATTCTGTTAATCACTCCAAAGGTCCTCGTCAGATCTTCTCACCAAATTTTATGGGACCACCCTTTCCAACAGAAAAAGATTCATCAAAATCGGTTGAAATACAAAAAAGATATGCGCGAACATCCATAAAAAATACGTACAACCGAATTGAGGATCTTCTCCTTTTTTTGAAGTCGGTTAGAAATAAATTAGCCGCGCAAACTTAAGCGCGGGAGAGCGATTTGCTTCAAATTAAAAATAAGTAGGTAGGCTCTATTTATCAATCACATAAATATTAAGTTTTTTGTAAGCCTCGCTTTGCTTTCTAGAGGTTCTGAAAATAGACCGTGTCTGAATAAAATATTTTTTTGATCTTGAACTTTATGGTTGAAATGTCAGATTGTGTGTAAGCAAAAGATATAATAAAATAGTCTTTAGGTCTTACACAGAACCACTCACATGACCTACAAACATTTGTGATCGGTTAAAAATAAATATTATTTATTTTATCCCTATTTTATAAACTAGCTACGCCCTGCGGTTTCACCCGCGTTAGTGCCGGTCCTGTGGGAATAATAATAATAATAATAATAATAATAATAGTTTATTCACATACAACATACAATCGGTACTTAAATAATAACTCTAAGCTACAACAATCAATTATCCGAATTATGTAGTAGTTAGGTACATGACATGGTAGGTGTATCGTTGACAATTACTGTCTGCACTAGGTTAAACCTGTACCGCAGACAGTATGAACTCTCATGCATAAATTCTGCAAAAGACGTGTTACTACACGATGTATGATGCAAATACAAAGAGAAAATAAAAAAAACAAAACAAAAAGAAGAGGTGTGAACCGGAAGTTTCCCGCGTCACCCCAGACTCTGGGAACGCGTATGGGTGTGGGAGTGTGTGTGAGTATGAGAGGATGTGTGTAAATATGAATGGGTGTGAGTGCGAAGGTGTGTGAGTATGAGTAGATTGAGTTGTTGGCCTCCCCCTAATCACCAGCCTCTTAAGAGTTGGGCAGGGGGAGACCTCCTTCTCAGTGTGTGGAACGTAAAAGGTGTGGGGACGTGTGTGTGTTTGTGTGTGGTAAGTGGTGAGTGATTACATAATTATATAAATAGATAAAATAAATAATCTAGAGTTCCTAATGAAGTTGATTCAGATTCGAAACCGATTCAGTAGATCTTCAGTTTGATCGTAATCCAAAGTCATCAACCACTGTGTCAGGGTATGCTTACACTGGTAGTAACACATTGGGTATATATTTGTTTGCACATTGATGGTGTTGTATAGCCGGGCACTGATATATTTGTAGTGACGAGATGCAAAGGCGGTACTGTATCTTTCCAAGGGACAAACTATAGTTTTAGGCTTTCTTCGATTCTGCTGATTGTTGTCATAGTGTAAGGACGAGTGTCGTTTTAGCACTGTACGGAGAATGTAAAGTTGTCTCACAGTCAAAACTTTTGCCTCGTCGTACAAGTTTGTTGTAGGAAACCGAAACGGTTTTCGGCTCATTACCTTCAGCACTGCTCTCTGTGCACGTTCTAATTTTAGAAAGGCAGTTTTTGCAGCGCCTCCCCATACAGTGATGCAATATGTTGCGACTGACTCGCTTAGACTTTTATATACCATCATCAATATCGTTTTGTCAGCAGAATTCCTAAGATTTTTAAATAAATATATAAGTTTCCTAAGTCTACCAGTAAGAGTATCCAAGTGCTTGTACCAAGTAAGACATTCATCAATCTCAATTCCTAGGTATTTTATTGATGTGACTCTAGTTAATGACGAGCATGAACAGCGTAGGTGGTCATCGCAAGTATGCGCTTTGATCGAGATTGAATTGGGAGCTGGTTGAAACGATGGTCTGATACTGAAAGTTAAGAACTTGGTTTTATGAACATTAAGTGTCAACAAATTTCCATCTAGCCACTTGAGAACTGTATTAAAGGCATGTTCGGCTCGACTTTGAGTCTGGTTCCATGACCTTCCAGAGACAATTAGTGCTGTGTCATCAGCATACGTAATTATTGAGCAATGCGGGATTTTAAGTTCACAGAGGTCGTTAACATAGATTTGAAACAAAGTAGGTCCCAAAATGCTTCCCTGCGGC
Organism: Idaea straminata; assembly: GCA_951213275.1. Taxonomy (NCBI): domain Eukaryota; kingdom Metazoa; phylum Arthropoda; class Insecta; order Lepidoptera; family Geometridae; genus Idaea; species Idaea straminata. The sequence continues at coordinate 3,999,616 of OX577857.1, forward strand.
ACACCATAGCTTAACTGCTCTTCCTCGCTAATGAATTCTCCTATTTTAGCGCACTGTGTCCGATTTGTTAAGTAGCACTTAAACAAATCAAGAACCGAACCACGTATCCCAATATGTTGCAATTTCAATAGAAGAATCGGAACAGAGACAGTATCAAACGCTTTTGATATATCTAGGAAAATACCTAAGCATTTGTCTTTACTATCTATTTTATCAACCGCGTAGTTAGCAAAGCTGGAGATAGCATCCTCAGTTGACCTACCTCTTCTGAAACCATACTGGTTATCTGAGATAAGATGGTGTTTCTCTAAGAAATTCACAAGGTTGTTATTCAGTATACGTTCTAAAATCTTAGACAATATGGGCAGAAGAGAGATTGGACGATAGTTTTCAATGCTACCTTTGTCTCCACTTTTGTAAATAGGACAGACTACAGCCTTTTTAAGCGCTTGAGGAAAGGTGCTTGTGGATATAGCTAGATTGCAAATGTGTGTTATTACCGGGGTTATTTTACTCGAAGTAAGTTTAATTATTTTTGCCGAAATTTCATCCCATCCTGTAGCACAGTCTGTTCGCAACGAGTTAATGATTCGTAGTACATCATGTCCAGTAACAGGCAACAACACAAGTGAGTTTGGGGGAGACTCTGTACAAGAAAAGGCATTATTATTATGAGTTTCACTGATTCGTGACTCTATTTTACTGGCCAGGTTAGCGCCTATAGTAGCAAAATATTTGTTTATTTTATTAACAGACTCTTTGGGATCTGGGGAACTATCTAGTAATTCCGTTGGTTGTGAGTGAGTTGATTTTGAGTTGGTAATTGTTTTTATGACATCCCAAGTTTTTTTTGGATTTTTTTTGGCCTTTTCAAATTCTGATCGTTCATATTCTTGTTTCACTTTTTTTAACAAATCGTTACAATAGTTTCTATATCGTTTATAGGTAGTCTTCAGAACAAAATTATTTGGAAATTTTTTGGATTTATTGTGCATATTATCGCGATTTCTTATGCAGCGTAACAAACCTGAAGTGATCCACGGTTTAAATGTACGAAGTCTATGAGGTGTTCTCTTAGTAATTGTGTGTTTTTTAATGATTGTCGAAATAATATCTATTAAATCATTGGTAGCTTTATTGACATCACTGCTCTCCAGAATTGGCCCAAAATCCGCCTGTTGTATTTCATCTATAATGGATTTATAATCAATTTGTCGCGTTATTGGGTTAGGTTTACAGTTGACTTTTTGAAACCTCAGACATAACAAAGTAGGTAGATGATCAGTTACTTGAGAGTCAATAATTAAGGTGGTAGCAGGTAGCTTAGTTTTTAAGAATACTACGTCTAGACACGAATTTTCCCTAGTTGGTATTTCATAGGCGGGTAGCATGCCAAATTCAGCACAAAGTGTCAGGTAGTTATTTGAGTCAGTGTCATTAGTATCAGTGATATCAATATTTGTATCACCTATGACGCAGATATTCTTATACGATTTTACATTGTCAAGTATCAGTTCCAAACTGTCTAAAAAACTTTTAGGTTTTCTGAATTCTGGCGGTCTATAAATGCCCAAAATTATTGTTTCATTATCTTTCAATTTACAGGCTAATCCGCTGGCTTCAACCAAAGGAATCTCCTCGACAGTACATGATAGATTATTGTTTATGTACATTATAACCCCATCATTCCTATTTTTATTTTTTTCTGTGTAATATGTAGTATAACCCTGTAAAGCGGGTAGAAATTTATTTACTGCCAGGAAACATTCCGTAAGAACAATAATGTCACAAGGAGTATCTATTTGCGCAAGCAATGCCAGGAAAGCACTGAAATTTTTGCCAACGCTCCTTATATTAATATGAATAATTTTAAGAGATGTGTCACAGTTACCAATATATTTCTGACAATCACTCGGCAAACATTTCCAAGACTGTGCTACTCTAATCTCATCGATTTGTTGATTAACATTGTTGTCATTGTTAATCATTGTTGTAAATTAGGTATCATTAAAATACTATGCAGAAGTACAATTATCTGGCTATATCGAAAGTTGATTAGAAAATGAAGATATGTAGGAATAGTAATAAAATAATTATGTAATAATAACAGTGTGTGTAAGATGAACTGTGTGACTTGTAAATATGTTTGAGGTATGAGTGAGTGAGTAAAGTTGTGTGATTCATTGAAGTGAAAAATTGATCTAACATTTCCGGTGATAAAATATGAAATAGTCCTACACCTGTTGCAACTATATTTGCAACTTATCATTTTGAATATATTACATTGGCTGAAGGCTGAAGGAAAGCCATCCATAACAGTAGTATATATTTCTAGTCATTTAAGTGTTTTTTGCAAGTCTCTCAGAGAGTGCTCTGAGGAAATGATAATGGGCCTTCCTCCAACCTCCTTACATAGAAAAATTTTTCCATTAGACGACCAATATCTGTAATTATATTTTTTAGCAAAATCTTTTACATCATTAAAAAGTTTCCTTACTGTCGGAGGCAGATACTCAGAAACATAAATCGGCTGGCGCGTGCCCGGGATGCCTATAGTCTCGGTGTGTAGTTTGTCTTCGACTTTTCGTTCCTTGTTGAATTTCCGGGCCGAAACAAGAAAGTCATTCCTTGCCGACACATTGGAGAACTCTACAACAATCGCCCGGCTGGAGCCAGGCTTGGCGGGTCGGCGGTAAACATCTCGTAGATTAGTAGTCTTCATGTTGACATCTAGAGCAATTCCAATCTTTTGCACTATGTTCATTAGGTCAGCAGGCGATTCAGCCTTATTAGCCGGGTAGGGTACATTGCGAATCTCTGCAGTCGACGAGCGGGATGTGAATTGCAGATCAGTTATTCGATTTTGTAAATCGGACAGGCAGGTCCGCAGCTCACTGCGCTCTTTTTCAAGTGATTGTATTTTTACTCTCATTTCCTCACAGCTGGAGTTCATGAAATCCATAGATATTTCAAGTTCTTTGTGCGATTTCTGTATTTCTACATTCTGCCTCTTTAACTCAGAGACGTCAGCTGCCAGTATTTTCATTAAAGCGGTTTGTTCGTCTTTCCAGGATGTTAAAACTGTGAGCATGTTGATTATCTTGTCCAAACGGTCGGAGTCCAACCGGTCAGAGTCTTCACATGAGTCATCATCATCACGCAATCGCTTTCCTACTCTTGCGCTAAAGTTCAATTTGAGTTGTTTAGTAGCCTTAGACGTCGACGCCTTGGATAGATCCGAATCTGATAACGATTCATGCAGAGGCCCCCGCACGCATAATGACATCCCCGAAGCACGCGCAGAGGCTGCCGCGGTAGCCCGCGGCGTCCCGTGCGCGGGCGCGCATTCGGGCGGTGCAGCGTGCGCAGGATCGGTAGCAGGCGCCGGGACGGATGCAGGTGGCGGGGTGCGGTGTGTTTTACCCATTTCGATTCTTCTATAGTGGTCTTGACGCTACTAGTCGTTTGTAGCAGATGCGAGTTTGTTTCGTAGCAAAAGGCTCGTAGTCCGTAGCTTTTACCGTAGCAAATGTGTCGTAGCCGATGTAAGTGACTCGTATATTTAACCCGTTTTGCAACTGCACAATTGGCTCAGCTGGGGAGCGCTCGGCTGCAACGACGACGGCCGACGGTTCGATCCCCGCACCTCAGCGAGAATTCATGTGACGAACAGAGCGAAATATTGACATCTCACTCGTCTCCTCCCATTAGGCGTGGCGCGCCGCAGCAATCGTTCAAGAAAGACAAGGAATTAAAAAACACTGTCTCAACCAATCACAAAAATATTAAGTAAAATTCGGATCACAACGCAAAACACGTCTGCTCACAACAACGACCAAGAGAGACTCCAATATCAAAGCCTATAGTCTTTCTCGATAAATGGACTATTAAGAGGAAAGGGTACCGGCTCTCTCTCCATACAAACGTAGTCGACTGTTTTCTCCCTGGATAATGACACTAGAGGAAATATTTTTGTTGCATAAACCTAAGTGCCATGATCAATATGACCATGCCTCTATGTCTTATTTTAATATATATATATTTTTTTTAACTCTTGCTTTCTATAATAATTAGAAAATGAAAAAAAATCAAGACATAGGAGCATGGTCATGGCAGTTATAGGTAAGAAAAAAAAGAGTGCTAGTGTCATTATCCAGGTAGGGCACAGTCGACTACGTTTGTATGGAGAGGGAGGGGGGTACCTTTCATCTTAAACTCAAAAGTAATTCCTAAGATTAGCGCATTCAACCAAACAAACTTTTCCAATTTTATAATAATAAGTACAAATAGTATTATAGTTCAACTCTACATAAGTATATAATTATTAAGATTATGTACCTAACTTAAGTTGTTACTTGGTTATTTGATGATGACAACTAATTTTAACAGTATTTTTCCTTAGAATTGCACTGAAATAACTTTTTGCCCCATGATCTGAGACAGCTTGACGTGAAAATCGCGTAATTGGGAAACAAGTAATTTGGTCAAAATTAAAATCTATTTTAAGTTTTCATGTTGGTACGATTTCAGTTTTTTATAATAACATTTGCACGTGTTTCTCAAATTTACCTAATCATTTAAATACCTCTTATCAGACGGCAAAAAAACCTTAACTGATATTTACGACTTTTCTATGGTCCAAGGCATAATTTAATTTATGTTTTAAAGTTTCCGTATCAGTGCAAAAAGTAGGTTTTTTTTTTTTTTATTATAATGTCAGAATTTCAGTAGAGATTATCTTCTACTCTTTTTAGTCTATTCCAGGCGATACACATTCTTCGAGAACTTAATGGAGACTAAAGAGTATAAGTCCTCAAAGGTCCTCAAAGGCCATGTGTGGATGAATATCTTATGATGTGAACTATAAAACGCCAGTTATACTACCGCACCTGCGGGTAATAAGAGCCACTCGGTTTTTTTAAAACTTAAGGGGAAAGGTACTCGGCTCTCTCTCCATACAAACGTATTCATTCGACTGTTTCCTCCCTGGATAATGACACTATAGCAAATATTTTTGATGCATAAAACTTAAAACTGCCATGAACACGCCCCCATGTGTTGTTTTTTATTTTTAAATCTTAGTTTCTATGATAATTAGAAAATGTAAAAAATCATGACATAGGGGCATAGTCATGGCAGTTATAGGTATTATGCAACAAAAATATTTGCTATAGTGTCATTATCCAGGAAGGAAACAGTCGACTACGTTTGTATGGAGAGATCGCAGGTAGACTCTCACCATCATCTTCCAGGGATCGTCATTTTCCAGGGAGGAAGCAGTCGACTACGTTTGTAAAGAGAGAGCGTCGGTACCCTTTCCTCTTAAGTCATATGTGCAGATGGAAATGCGATGATGTAATATATTATTATACTTTATTATTACTTTATTTTACTATATTAATAAACTACTATAACTTTATTATAAAACTCGGTCAGCACGACCTGTTGCGTGGTGAAGTCACACAGTTTACAGAGAGCTGAAATTCTTAACTTGTTTTTAGGTTTCAGTAAACGAAGGGTAAAAACGGGGCCCTATTATTGAGAATACAAATTGTCCGTCCGTCCGTTCGTCTGTCACTAGGCTGTATCTCATGAACCGTGATAGGTTGAAATTTTCACAGATTATGTATTTTTATTGTGGAGTTTTCTTCTAATCCGGTCTTTTACTGGTGTAAATGGACAACCAGCCCCATCACCCACGGGAAAAATGGTACCCATTGTCATCATAGCCGCTAATCGTAGAGACCTGAAACTTTGAGGGTGCGTTTTTTGTATGACGTTTAGGCATCCGATAAGACAAGATTTTCCGAAATTCTACCTCTTAGGGGGTGAAAAAGGGGGGCAGAGATGGCCTTTGTGCTAATATTTAAATTTTAATTCGAGATTGTAATTAATTTTTTTTTTTTTTTTGTATTTATGATTTTGTTTTTGTAATTTGATTTGATTTATATATATATGTATACTAGCAGCGCTCCGCGGTTTCACCCGCGTAACTCCCGATCCCGTGGGAATTTGCGACTATAAATTGAAATGTAAACTATCCTATCTCTCAAGTTGGATCGAACTGCACATGGTGTGCGAATTTTATTATAATCGGTTAAGTGGTTTAGGAGTCCATTAAGGACAAACATTGTGACACGAGATTTATATATATTAAGAATATATTTGATTTCGAGATTAATTTGAATGTAATATTTGGTACGATAATATAATTTGATATATTTAAATGTATACTTACGTAACACCAAACTGGAAAACCAGAGTCTCCTACCACAGGTAGTTTCATACTTAATTAAAAGGAGACTCTGTATACTGTGTAAATCAATGTAATTTTATATATGTTAATGAATTGTCTTTTTGTAGTGTATTGTAAAATTTGTATAGAACAACGTGATTCCTTGGTCCATTTTTTACTTATAAAAGTTAAAGTTAAGTTTTTAAAAGTCGCAGGCAAAAGATAGTCTTTATTATTTTTGTTAGCCCGTGTAACTGGTTGTGCGTAGCTACATCGGCATTATGGAATAAATTCACCGTAACCTGCGTACACACATACAAGTGTATGTAACATAATGTATGTACACGGTCGTCGTAAATCATGTATGGACGTGTGCCACACCTTGACTTTGAACTTGGATGCTTGCGTGGAGAAGCTCCTTTAATATTTAAGCTCGATTTTTTTCCTGAAGCTCTTGGAAAATTACTCAGTTTTCTACGCCGGCGATTGTCGGACGACTTATTTTTAACATACTTTTAATCATAATATCGCACGAGATAATAAGGACCATCTGCCACTTTAAAAACTAATTTTTCATAAAAACTAAATATTTCAGAAAAAATACGACAACTATTTTTTGGTCAAATATTGGACAAATATTTTTTGCTTTATATCTGAAAAACAGTCCATTTGTTTATTTTCTTGTTATTTTGACACTATTATCAATGTTTTTAAAAACCTAAGGTAAAAGGCAAGTATTTGCACTTTTAGCTCAATAAGAACTACAAAGATGTAGTCCAAAATCACAAACAAAGCTTAAACCTTCTATTTTACTAGTATGTTACCATATTTGATAATATAAACTAGGTAGGTACATACCTACCTAGTTTATATAGATACTAGATAGGTATCTATATCTTGTATCTTTAAATGAGCAATTATTGTATATATATATATATATAATTGGAATCTCGGAATCGGCTCCAACGATTTTCATGAAATTTGGTATATAGGGGGTTTCGGGGGCGATAAATCGATCTAGTTAGGAATCATTTTAAGAAAATGTCATTTTATTCGTGTTTTATAGAAACTTACTTTTACTTTATCTGAAAAATATGACTATTATATATGATATATTTTTTGTGAGCAATAAAGTTATTCCAGCAGATGGCGTTGTTAAGTAACACGAAGTCAAGGAGTGTTTGCTTTGAGGTTAGACTAAGTAAAAAAAAAACCGAGCAAAGCTCGGTCATCCAGGTACTAAACATAAAATAGACAAAATAATTTGCAAAACCGTCGATTATTTCAAAAACTAAATGTTCGCGTGTGTCTTTGTCCGCGAGAACTTAAAACTTCGTTTAAAAACAGTTCAGTAAATATTAAAAAAATAGGGAACCTTAAGACAGGATATCAATATCTTAATAGATGATAAGTAAATGCAAAGTAATTTACTAACGCGTGAGTAATTGAATCTCTTTTGCAGCATCCTTTCTCCTAAAGATTTATCCCGAGTTCGCATGCAACTTTTATAATAATCAATTATCTGTAAGATGCTTACTGAGATACCGTTATTCACAATCTTTTCTTTTGTTAACTGTTATTTTTATTTGATACAATTCGTCAAGTTCTTACGTTGTCTCTTATATGTTCTTATGGTTTTTTTTAAATATGTATGATATTATTTTTATTCTAATTACGCCAACATCATTTTAGCTTTTTATACAAACTAAAAGGATTAGTCAAAACACTACGATCTGTTACTAACATACCCGCTAAAAAGGGTTTTGTTTTTAACTGACTTCAAAAAAGGAAGAGGTTCTCAATTCGGTTGTATGTATTTTTTCACACAGTCATTTTTCTAAACCACTGTACTAAGTCAAAGTCGTTCGCAGAAACAAAAGTAAGAGCAAACCAATTTCTGTCGTCTATTTGTGTTATGAACGGACAACACCCTGCACATTCTGACAGTCAAATAAGGTAATACGAAGAAGTTATTGCAGTTATTAACCTTTGGTTTACAGGTATAACCTGTGTGACTGTGAGGGTTAAGAAATAAATATAATAAATATAATTTACTATTAGTGGCATTTATAGATAATATTAAATTCATAAAGAGACGATCTTTTGATCTTACACAAGTTATTTCCATTTATAATTTCTACTGTTAATGTTCACTACTGCAGCAGTGATTAGGGAAGGGAGCAGAGCAATGTACATAAAACGAGGATTAAAGGAGGCTAAAATGAATAGCCTCCTTTTATCTACATACATTTGACGCAAGTACATGAAATAGTAAAATTAAAAGAAATTTGGTAAAAATAATTAGTATTTTACCTTACCTATTCCGCAGAAGTTTTTTTCTAATATTGTCGTACATCTAAAGAGAAGAGACGCATGTAACTAGAAGAGTGATTAGTATGATTGTAGAGGGATGGAGAGGAAGAGGACGACCTAAGAAAAGAAGGATGAACTGCGTGAGACAAGATATTTGAGAGATGAACGTTAAAGATGAGATGACGACTAATAGGAGTGAATGGAAGAAGAAGACACATTGCGCCAACCCCAAATAAATTGGGATAAGGGCAGGAAGATGATGATTGTCTTACACCTAATCGAGTCATAATACTGGCCTTTACATCAAATCTAGATTACTTATACATTATCTATATATATAAAAGAAAGTCGTGTTAGTTACACCATTTATAACTCGGGAACGGCTAAACCGATTTGGCTGAAAATTGGTGGGGAGGTAGCTTACAATCAGAAGACGGACATAGGATATTTTTTTCGATATTCCCACGGGATCGGGACTTACGCGGGTGAAACCGCGGGGCGCAGCTAGTTATTTATACAAGTAGGTTTGCCCACCACCTATACCACCTCTCAGCTGACTGAGTCCAAAGGAAAGAACTAGTCAATACGTCTGAAGACTACTAAGCTTGTAACTTGTAAGCCTAAGGTACCCACAAATAAGGACCTCTTGAATAATGATTCAGCTACGGGATTGGAATCTACATGAATTAAATGATTTTTATATAATAAGTCTAATATGAACTTATTATACAAAGTTAAGTCTTGTAACAATGCGCGGTGGGCTCCTGGTATCCTGGCTTTTGCAACCTTTCATATTGACAGAGAAAGTGCATCATCTTCAAACATTATTTGGTTGGAACCTGACGCGATTAACCTTATGTTCTTGCGCTTAAGACTTGTAAAGGTGTTTACTAATTGTACCGTAAAACAATTTTGGAATGCTGATAAGAAAAGCGACCAACACGCCGCGCAATTGGTTGATCATAAACCAATTTAAAAAAAGAAGTAGGTTATTGAATCGTGAATTTTTTCTCTTGCTTACTTTTGTCCTTGGCACATGTCAGGTGTTATCTGTTACCAGAATGTTAGAACTAGATCTTAACATACTGCATAACATCCGCAATACTCGTGGAATTACAGTTATTCAATACAGTATTAAATTACGGTGTTAATCCTTTTATTTTATATAGTGACTTTACAATTATGCGTTTGACTACAAACTTTATCTGCATATTTAAATGGTCACGTAAGTAGTATAAAATTGGCTATTTATATCCCAGTAGATGGCTAGATAAGATGTCTAGTCTTGGAATTCAAGATCTATTAAGCCTTTTTTGAAATAAAAGGAATGCTGATCCTTAAATTGATATACTTTGAAGCTAAAATTAAATAAAAAAAGCTAATAAACATAAAAATATATATACGCGACTAATTGAGAACCTTCTCCTTTTTTGAAACCTGTTAAAAATGCATCTTCATTTTGAAAGAAATCGTCATCACATCTTCTCATAAAGACTTCTTGCTGTTAAGTGGTATGTCTGATTCAAAGACATCTGCTATTATATTGAATTAAAAAGTTTTATGTGTATAAAAACGTATGTGACGTACGTATATGTGTGTGTGTAAGTTTCTGTGTATGTTTTTACTTTAGATTTCTCTCTGAGTCAGAGTTAATCTCAATATTTTCTGAATGATCAACTTCGTTTATTATGAATCGCTTTTGCCCTTCCTTAGCAACAATAAGAACCATTACATCACTCAGTCGAGCCCACCATAAGCTGAACAATTTCAAAGATGTAAAATTACTTTTTATTTTTAAACGTTCAGTTCAAAGAACTGTTAATTTTAGCAAACTGTTTCTTTTTGTTTATATTTTTTATTTTGTTTGTGACAGTATGTCCGTTTTTATCCTTTTATTATATTAGTACCTGGATGACCGGTATTTTTTTTTACTTAGTCTAACCTCAAAGCAAACACTCATTGACTTCGTGTTACTTAACAACGCCATCTGCTGGAATAACTTTATTGCTCACAAAAAATAGTATTAGTAGTTCGCCAATAGATGTCAGGAAGAGTCATATTTTTCAGATAAAAAAGTAAGTTTCGATAAAACACGAATAAAATGACATTTTCTAAAAATGATTCCTATAGCTAGATCGATTTATCGCCCCCGAAACCCCCTATATACCAAATTTCATGAAAATCGGTGGAGCCGATTCCGAGATTCCAATCATATATATATACAAGAATTGCTCATTTATAGATATAAGATAAAGTCAGTTTGATTAGTACCTGCCTAGTATCTATACTACGTACAAAACAAGCTATTATGGTAGTCACCTAAATTAGTCATTTGCAAGGCAACTTTAACTGAACTTACACAACTTTTCAACACAAGTAGTGCTATTTCATTAAGAGAAAGTTAATAATAAGTTAAGGAATGACCTGTGGAAAATTATTGAGTATACTTACCTACTATGCCCATACCACGCGATTATAGAAGGTTCAATACCCTTGGACGAGTTCATAGATTATGTACTGGACAAGACAGGAGCAATAACACTAGAAAATGAGGACACAAATAGGTTGTTACTTATGTACTTATCTAGTAAGTTTTTACAGTACTCTAAAAATAAGATTTAGAGAAAGGTTGTGACAAAAAATAAAGAGCAATGTTACCAAAGCTATTTTAGTAAGAAAAATAATGGTAATACTAACTACATCATAAATTAATGATACATAGCGATCTAAAATAATTTGACAACATTTTAAACAAAAATAAAGTACGTAAGACACGCACGATGTTAAAAAAATAAGTAAATTAGATTAAAATTAGGGATAAGTATTTAAATCGCCTTATATTAATGTAATTTGAAAAGTAATCGATTCAGTCCAGTCCGCATCATAGGGACTGGACCCAGCTGGTATTAGACAGGGAACAGTAGAAAAAGAAGAAGGATTAGGGAGACTTTTTCCCTGCAGTTGAACGAAATAGGCTAAAAAAAACAAAAATATTACTATACTTGCTCAAAACTGTCGAAAGAATTAAAAAAAGAAAATAAGTATAGACCTAATTCGAAAGAGAAAAATAGAGAAAACTACTTGTTACAACATTGGAGTCTTTAACCTAGGGAATGAATAGGTAGCTTCTAGGCGAGTATGCTACATCCTCGCTTCCTATCAGGTGAGATGAGGTCAAATGTAAGCCTAATTTGAGTAAAAGATACAAATAAAGGACTTTAAAGTAATTTAAAACGGTATATTTACCATGTTTATCTTTGAAAATTATTTGTAACAACATCAAAATATTGAGCTCCACAAAATAAAATAACTTTAATAGTGAAAATAACAATGGCCGTTTAAAATTTAATTCAGTACTGTTACTGGTTCTAAATTGTATCTAGTATAGTTGTAAGATATAAAATATACGTAAGAGCGGTGTTGGCTTAGTGGTAGATACCTCGACTTTCATTCTGAAGGTCGTGGATTCGAATCTCAGCCGGCCATGCACCAATGGATTTTTCTTAAGAAAAATTTATGTGCGCTAATTGACATTGAAAACATCGTGATGAAACCCGCGGCTTAGTTGGCTTATCGACAAGTTCTCTCTTCTGGACATGGTCGACTTAGCTGAGAGGGTTGTAGGTGCTGGGCAAGCCTACTCCATCCTCACGCCAAAGGGACCCAATAAAGAGTATAGTTGCGGAAAAAAGCCCACATACATACATACGTAAACTTATTAACTCTGTTTGTCGTATCGCACGTGTTGGTGCTGTCAAAATGCAGGTCACTCCAGTGGAGCAATTAATTAGCTGTATCAACTTGTACTCGTCGCGTCATTGTAGATTGCTACTGAGCTACCTACACACTGCCGTGTAAACAATCCGAGACCTTTTAATAGATAAATAAATAAATATTGCAAGACATTCCACACATCGCCATCTAGATAGATAGATAGATAAAAACTTTATTGCACCATAAAAACAGAACGCAAAATGATTACATACAACAAAAACAAAAATAAATTCTAACTTATATGCTAAAAGAAAATTGACAAGAATTAAGGAAGGGGATGGGTGGGTTGTTTATAACGCGACAGAAATATAAGGAGGATAATAATAAATACGTATTTATTTTAATACGTATTTATTATTATCCTCCTTATATATAATATAAAATAATAAATATTAAAATACATAAATAATTAAACATACATACAATAAAAATAAATACATATCAACACATAAATATATACGTACAATGAAACAATAGGACATTTATATGTTTGATTGACTAGCTTCATTGGCTTTAAAAACAGCCAAAGATTTGGATTGCCGAATAAAAGCAGGCAGAGCATTCCACAGTTCTACACCGCGAGCGGTAAAGGAGTTGTGGTAGAAAGTAGAAGAGCGATCAGGAACCGCTAGAAGAAGAACTTTAGAGGAACGGACAGATTTAGAGGGAGTATGACGAAATTGAAAGGGAGATTTTAGATAATAAGGAGAAGTTGGTAGGAACAGAATTCTATAAAGTAGAGAAAGAACATAAGAATCTCTACGCAGACGAATGGGCAACCATTTAAGCTTACTGCGATATTCTGAAACATGATCGTATTTACGGAGACCATAAATAAACCGAATAGCAAGATTCTGCAGCCTCTCAAGTCTATTTAGTTGTGCCTCAGTCAAGTCAAGAAAACATTCGTCAGCGTAATCAAGAATAGGGAGCAAAAGAGTTTGTGCTAACATAATTTTGGTGGCAGTCGGAAGGAAATTCCGCAGCCTTCTGAGCGAAGCATTAGATGCGAACATCCTCTGCCTCAGCCCAGCGAGCTGCGAGTCCCAAGTTAGATTGCTATCCATAGTGACACCAAGGTTCTTGACTTCGGAGCTGAAAGGTACCAAAGTGCCATTAAAACTAAAGGTGGCAGTTGTGCTTGTTTTATTTTACAAGTAAGTCTTGAGCTACCTATGATTATGGCTTGAGATTTTGAAGGATTTACAGTGAGGCCAAAAGATTTACTCCAGTCACAAATTTTGTTGAGATCATCATTTAGTTTGTTAATGGCAGAATCAAGTTGCGCTAGAGGTGCCTGAGTATACATTTGCACATCATCTGCGTACAGGTGGTAGGAGGAAGATAGATTAGACGATATTGTATCATCTAGCCTCAAGCTAAGTAACTAGACTTGTGTTATGGGTGCTAGACAACGGATATACTACTTATTTACTATTCTTTTGTAAATATATACTTATAATACATAGAAACAACCTGACCACAGACAATTATAAATACATGTCTGAGGCGGGAATCGAACCTGCAACCATGTGTTTGGCAGGCCGGCATGGTGACCATTGTGCCAAGTGGGTCGTCAATAATTACATGAGAAGTTTAAATTAGGCACTGTTGTTGTAGCTTTCTGATTATGAAAAAAAGATTGGACCTATGACTGGAAGCTAATGCTTGTGGAGATGAAAAAAATTAAGAACCACATCGTGAAGAGGAAGTGCCCCAAAATAACTATTTTTTCAAGTTTTTATTTTACTATTTTGTGTGATGTATAAATGATACGTATGTATGTATACCTATTCATACTTAATTACGACACGCAGGCCATAATTGGATGGCAACCGCTCTAGACTCCTTCGGGAGTGGAAGAGGATGAAGGAAGCCTACGGAAACCTGGATTGAAAAAGCAGAGGCTGAGATGGATGGTCTTAGAGCTAAACCGCGGATGAACGGATAGATTGACAATAACATAGCAAAACTCTAAGGGTTTCTTGTTACTAGAAAGGGTAAATACCTTTTTTCTTACCATCCCTTCCTGTCAAGAGCACTTTATTAATTGTTGTTGTACGTAAACTATTGTTTTTAAATCAATGTTGATTTAACTGTGTCAATGGGTCAATTAAACGAGTGAAAGGATAATCACTTGGCGTAACGCCTTATACATCTCTAATGAAATCTAGTGTTTCTAAGTATTTGCTAAGTGGAATACTTTTCTCTGACATACTATTTACTAATCTAGATGTAAAAGCTGTCTCAACCTTAAGATGAATGTAACTTACACGCCAGCGAAAATAAATATTTTTTTTGTAAACTATCGAAATGTTACCTTTTGTTTTGTTATTTGCAGATCTATATGATCAGCTACTACACCTTGAAACTGTCTTTTAAATTGCATTTACAATAATTAGCGGTTAATTTAGAAATAACACACTAGTTGTAAAGTAAAAAAAAATTGTACCTACCTAGTTTATGCTATGGATCCGCATGGGATAATTTAACGTGACATTTTGATTTCTTTGAATAAAAACCCCATAGTAAAAACCTAAAAAAAATTTGCAGGATCGATGTTCGACATCACCATAAGTAATTTAAGGTTTGACAATAAAAAGTAAATCTACTTAATTGAATTCTTTAATTGATTACAAAAAATATTTAATACACACATGCGCTTGACAAAATTCAATCCTATAAGTACTACTTAATATTATAATTTAATTCAATCATTAAAATCGTATTAACTAATTCTTACTTCATTTATAAAATTATTTACATACATTTTCGATTTATGAACGATATTCAAACATGCTCTATTTTCTACCTTAAATATAACGATTCTAAACACTGATTAATAGGTAAATATACTAAATAATTTAAAGACAACATAGTTTTTGGAACTTTTTCGATTAGTAAAAGCAACAACCGTGAAGTGATATATCATATTTATTGCGTTTGTGACAATAGCGATATTAGCATCTCCAAATTATCTCCAATACCTATCTCAATATATATTTTATATATACTCAATATATACTTTATAACTTTTTTATCAATTTAAAAGTGACAATTACATCTATTTTTGTCTTAAAAAGTTGTCGCTTTTCCATTACAATATTATCTATCCATAAATTTGTACCTTTAATGTTAACTACTTTTCACTCACATTATGAGGTATAATTTTGCATAAAATTGCCACCCTCTCTCTCTACTTGTCTATTAATAAAACCTTTTTATTGACCAGTATTAAGTTGATCTGTGATAATAGTATTCTGTAGATAGGACTTTCTCTTTCTTCTTTGTTTTCGTCAGAAGATGAAATAATTTTACAATTTAATTGAAAACAAACACATCTAATCATCAATTACAATATTTTATACAAAAAATCAAGGAGAATGGAACAATGACTATTTTCTTCCCAAATTAGAATTTAATCCGTCAACTGCATTAAAACACTTTTAAGATAATTTTGAGGGTAACAGTAAAATTTTAATACAATTACACTTCAAAACTAAAAATGCTACCGATTCTTGGATTTTTTAAAGAAAAAATCATTAAATCAGTTTCTTTTCTAGCCTATTTCAAAATAAAATTTAGCAGAAGAGAGGAAATATTTATAAGTAACGGAATTAAAAATGAAAAGAGAATAAGATTTGGAATGAAAATAAAGACGAAGTAAAAGTAAAAACACAATTTTAATGATGTTTAAATTAAATGATCTCTTGACTCCCACTGTTCGGGCACCAATAGGAATCTAGAAATCAAGGAACTAAAACAATTATATCGAGACGCAAAACGTCAAAAGAATTATGTTTCACTAATTCAAGCTGAAAGATCTTATTAAAGTGACGAAAGAAAACTTCTAGATAGATTAATGAATCAACTATTACAATAATTGGTTTTGTCATAAAATGTGTTGAACATGCAAAATTATATGAAAATTGATCACTTTGCGACAAAACCACGACTCTGTATAAGGTAATAAAAGTGAAGATTTAACCAAAGACATATTGAACAATACGAAAGGAAGAATTTAAAGTAAAATACATCTAATGCTAAATTTTATTTTGATTTACCTACTACTTAACTTTCCAATTACTCTCATACATGTAAAGGTATTAAAATTTTTGCAACCCAAATTATATTATATAGATGCCAATTTCAAAACTATATTACTTTTGATAATATTTACTTCTTACATTTTCATTTCCTTTCAGCAAAACTTCTGACTTATATTTATTCTACAGCTAGGCATCACAGAACATAAGATTGTCTTGTTAATAAAATGTTAGAGGTCTTTGAATTTATTTAGATCTACTCTTGGGATGACTGTACTGTCGCATAGTTGAGGTGTATTTCTGTAAAGATAATTTAAATAATGTCAATATTCAATGTCATAAATCCGAAACATATGACGATAATACGACGGAAACGATATTTGGGTGAAATAAGAAATGAACATTGCTGGATATTTTTATTTTCCGTTCTGAGATTGTTGTCTCTAATTTTTACTAGTTTTCCTAGCTTTCGACTTTTTATCCCATCCCAATAATCCCACGGTATGGGTCCTACTCGAATGAAAGGTGCACCTGGTAAATTTACATTAAATGTAAATAAAATTATTAAATAAAAAAAAAGTCCAGTGAACTACAAAATCATTGATACTTACTGCAGCAGATCTGCTCTAATGAAAGCGTTTGGTGGCATCGACGATAATTCTATTCCGTCTTTGTTGTCGCAAATGATTCGTGCTAATGTTGCCTTCTTTATTTCTTCTAACTGACCTGAAATTATTTCGTGATTTAGGCACATCCTTATAATATTACTAGCTGCACCCCGCGGTTTCACCCACGTAAGTCCCGATCCCGTAGGAATATCGGGATAAAAAGTAGTCTCCAGGTATTTACATACCGAGTTTCACCGCAATCTCTCCAGTGGTTTAGCGCAGTTTAGCGTGAAGGAGTAACAAACATACACACACACAAACTTTCACATTTATAATATTAGTAGGAATAGGATTAAAATTTTGCCCTGTGTTATTAATATCAATCAAATCTATAATAAGTATCGGTTCTTTCACAATCGTCATTATTATTTACATACAACAAGCCTTCAACGATTAAATATCTTCTAGCCCAAATAGCAGGCTTATATTTTAATGTTTAATTGCTGTTTAGATATTTATCTGCTAACTTACTTAGAGTAAAAGCACCGGGGTTAACATTCGATCCATATTCATAATAATATTGATCACCAATTTTGAATCTTCGGAACTGTTCAGCTATAATGTGAGCGAAAGTAGGCCCTACGATACCTCCTTCGACTGCCTCTTCTAGTAGACCACCGATCCACAGATCTATGTCATCTAAGGACGCGTAGACGGATGATAGTCTTTTACTGGCCTGGAAATAGGATGTTAATTTAAATACTACCAGCAGTGGTCCGCGATTTCACCCGCGTAAGTTCCTTTCACGTGGGAAAATAAGTTCATTTAATAAGTTCAAACATGAAAATCGGTCCAGTGTTGTGGTGCCTATTCTTCACAAACAATAATTTCCTCTAATAGTGTAGATAGGTACTTACTACCTTATTTATTGAGATCTATGCCAAATAATCCAATTATGTCATTTTTGAAAACGATAAACTAGTAGGTAATGACGTAATCAATAATTGATTACTAATCTTACTATAATAGGATTTCCATGTTTATCGCTATAAAATTGTTTACTAAACACAGATACAGGCAAGAAATCAATAATATTGACAGAATATAGAGCATAATAATTTATAATCTATTTATCTTTTTAGTAGGTACTACTATTATATACTATAACTAGCAGCGCTCCGCGGTTTTACCCGCATAACTCCCGATCCCGTGGGAATATCGGGATAAAAAGTAGCCTATAGCCTTCCTCGATAAATGGCCTATCCAACACAAAACGATTTTTCAATTCGAACCAGTAGTTCCTGAGATTAGCGCGTTCAAACAAACAAACAAACAAACTCTTCAGCTTTATAAAATTAGTATAGATAGTATCTAATTTACTCTAAAATAAAAGAGGAAAATATAGCATATAGTGAAAATATTGTGATAAAATGAGTTTAATGTTATTTTTAATGAATCAATGATATCTTAACATGTTTTATCTAAATCAATTCAGTAGTTTCGGAGCCTATACTTTTATATGGTGACCAGAAAATACATAGAATATTTACATAGGTACATTTTTTTGTAAATACTTACTTATTATACATACAAAAATCTATATTATGGAATAGGTTTGCCCAGGACATTATTATTTTACCTATTGATAACCTTAAACAACGTGATTCTTAGACGAAAGGGGGTTGTTCGAAACTGGGCGAAAAATTTTGTTCTACGACTTTCGGAAAATGCGAAAATCCGAACATTTTTCACAAGTTTTTACAATATAAAACAAGTGATTTTCTAAAAACAATTCCCTCAGAATTATCGAAAAAAAAGTTTAAATTTCAAAAAGTCGTAAAACAAAAGATCTAGGCGAAACGTCTAGGCGAAAGCAAGTTGTTCTAAACGAACAACTCGCTTTCGCCTAGACGCCCTTTCGCTTCCGCTGCTACTGCTAACAACTATACTTAACAGTGGATTACGTGAAAACACGTATACACCAGCTGTTTAGCTTAGGTATGTGGTAAGGGTACTTACACTCATTGAAAATTGATCAAAGCTAGTAAAAGGTTGGAGCCCACACAATTTTCTATACTCATTATAGGAGCGAAGGCCGAAGTCTCGTCCCCTTTGTATATTCAATGACGCTAGATCCAGTCCGTGGGGATTCCCTCCGTGGAACAAGTATCGGGTTAACTGTAATAGTGACATCTATTGGTTATTGAAGGAACACTTCATGACTTTTGAAAGGTTACTTATTAAAGAGAACCTCTTTAGTACCTATGTAGTTGAATCGGGTGTTGATAGATGGCGTTACGTGTGTCTTCGAATTATTGCGACTGAAACTGTTTTTAAAACCTCAGAGAGTGTAGATCATAGGTATTCAGTAAAAGCAGTTGAGATTTAAAGAAACTTAATGAAATATTAGTAACTAAATCTATTGTTTAAATATTGAGATAGATCCTTACAGTATTCCAGCTAATTTTTCGTGAAAGGTAACCAACATACACAAACTTTCATATTTACTAGCTTTTGACCTTTTGATTTAGACCTCGTTCGCGTAGAAGTCGGAATTGGACCAAGGAATCGCGTTGTCCCATACAAACTTTGCCCCCCTTTTTCATTCTCTTAGGGGTAGAATTTCGGAAAACCCTTTCTTATCGGATGCTTACGTCATACAAAGAACATACCCTCCAAGTTTCAGGTATTTACGATCAGCGGTTTAGGCTGTGCGTTGATCCGTCAGTTAATTATTCAGGACAAAGCATTTTATATAATTATGTAGATCAGGACAAAACATTTTATATGTATAGATAATAACTTGTAGGAATATTGGGCACTGATATGAAGCCTCGTGTGTTATTTTGCGGTTAACGATACCTAACTTATTAGGTAACCACATGTTAGTGTGAAATAGTAGATAATATGTTTCTAATTAGTTAATTTATTTTAATTTTATCATTTCATTTTACATATCTTAATTTTGTGCGTACCTAGTTGTAATTTGTTATTCAGACTTTTGTGCTTTGAATTAAAATGAAGTTTGTATTAACCATGTAGTTATTGGTAGGATGTAAAATAATTAAGTAAGTATCATACCCCGACAGTAACAAAAGGATCGACCGACTGCATCGGTTGCGTTATCAATCCATACAGCAATCGGTCTAGGTAGTGTCGCAGGCGCAGCCGTGACGGTTGAAACATAACTTCTGGTATTGTGATCGCTTCGTACAAATCACCCGATTTGGGGTAAGACACCCTTAAATATTGAAATAAGAAAATAATTAAACACCTCTTGCTAATAACTATACGTGCACATTTTCAAAAATTGGTCTTCGAGTATCATTTAAAAGGAAAGGGTACTGGGGGCTCTCTCCATATAAACGTAGTCGAGTAGTAGTAAAAAACCAAAACATAGGGGCATAGCATGGCAGTAATAGGTTTTATGGCACAAAAATATTTGTGCTAGTATCATTATCCAGGGAGGAAATAGTCGACTACGTTTGTATGGAGAGAGCGCCGGTACCCTTTCACCTTAATTTGCAATATTACAGACACGTAGACAGAGTGTGACAGACAATACATTTTAAAAACATGACAACACGATTCAGGCACATACCCTCTTGCTAATTATTGAAATATCTTGAAAATTGTTTTTTAAATAAACGAGTAAGTAGATAAATCAGGGTAATTTTTCCGAACTATAAATCATATGTTCATTTATATTTAGGTAAAAACTCACAAAATATTTCCATCAACAGTGGAATGTCCAAATCTCATGGCAGCGGCTGAGAATTCAGTGAGCACCGAAGGATTGATCTTAGAATTGAATGATGATGAATAGCCGATTGAAGGAGATAAATCAAAGGCTCGTATTAGATCTGGACCTAGAAAATAAGCATAGATAGATTAAAACATGATTTAATTTAAAAAAAATTGTACATTGAAAGCAAAATAATTAAAAAACGATAAACAAACTACCGCCTCTGGCAAAATCAAATACGTCAAACTAAAACTCGAGAACGGTTTGAACCGATTTGGCAATTTTTTTGTTTTGAAATATATTTGGGACTCCAGGGAAAGTTCCGAATGAAGACGACTCACGCGGATAAAACACCGGACTATTAGCTTACCTACTAATATAATTTTAATGTAACCTAACTAATGACTCCAAATAGGTAATGTTAACACGCAAAAGCGCTACAGGAAAGGAACAGTAGGTACAAAGAAAATCATTAAACTATCAACTCGCGTTGTTAAATCTAAAAATTCGAGCATAACAGTAACATACAATACTAACTATATATCAGAAAATACCTTACCAATCACTAAAGATAGCCACTCAGTGTAAATGATGTGCTGATACATGGCCTGAAGAAGTCGCCGGCTTTCGAAGAAGATCCTATCTTCATCCCAGTGAGGGTTGATTTCGGTGAAAGCTCTAGCAATTCGGTTATGTTCTCTAGTGAATATTGTGTGTAAAGCTGTGAGGCTTATGATCTGGTTACCGTGGTGATCTCCTGAAGGAAAATAACAATTGATGCAGAGCCTGTATTCGGACATTATTATCTCCGACATAAACACTAAATAAATAAATAAGGAATGTTGAAACAAATATAACTAAACCAATCCTTTTTAAAAAGAGAAATAATAAAAAAAAAAAAACGAAATTTGATAAAGAATATCTTGATATGAAGAAGCTATTTTGAATGCTAAATCTAAACCAAACGTATCTTGTTCATTCATGTCTTGAGATTTTATTAGCTTATTAATTATACGGTTTTGAAGAAGAAATTAACTGCAGACTTACTCTTAATTTAAGATGTTTAGGTATTACCTGAATCAAAACAAGCCCCTCGTTCCTTCATGGTCATACACTCAGTCCTGTCAGTCAAAGGCGGCAGTTCTCTTCCGAAATCGTTGAAAGTTTTCAGAAGTCCGCCAGAAGCTCTCAGTGTGGTAAACTTCTCTTCAGTTTTACCATAGATATGGGAAAGATCTGGTATGTGAGTTGCGCCGTTCATCTGCGCATTATTTTAAATAAAGATTTATGTATTCACATTATCTCGACCAGCGACCTTTGGTATTTAAACCGTATTAGATCCGATGTCCATACTTTGAACTTTATGCAAATTTTTAGCCCAATCGATCGTTTGAACGAAAAGAACAATCGAATCAATCTTCGCTTTTACAAATAATTAAACACTTCTAAGGGTTATCAAATTGATACATATTTTCACACTACTAATTTAATATTAATATGGCTGGACGCTTCACACAGTGCAAAAAGGATTGTGTTATAGTGGCCAGAATACTTATAATATTACACTTATCTTCTGCACATGTTTTTGTTACTCTGGTTCAAGAAGTATCCCTACCCTAACAATAACTAATTACATAGGTATCAGACTCCTACAGCCACTTTCTGTTGGCCGATAGTTTGGTAATCCAAATCTATGAAATTGTTAATAAACAAGTGTAAACTTTCAGGTGATAACCAGTCTATAGTGTTCAAGAAGTTAAAATAAATAAATAAATCTACAAACCTGCTTAGCATAACCAACACTGCAATCAGTAGCTGGTGCGAGTTGCGCCCTCACAAAGCTAAGGCATGTTCTACCGTAGTCGCTGAAGAACTCGTCTTCAGGATCTACTGGTATCGGAGCACATGCCCAATGGAGCTGTTCCGGTGGTAAGGGACCACCTTCACGAGTGCAACATGAAATGGCGCTATTGTTGCCTGAAATATAAATTATTTTTTATATTTTGATTGTAGAAATAGGTGATACCTGTAGAAATAGGTGGTACTATCCATTTATTGCGACCGCAATCTAAAATAGAATATAATTATACTTAATCCGATAAAAGTACACCATAAAACAATAATCTATTTACGTAGAAAAAAATCATTTATTTCTATATTAAAAAGAAGTATTTCCTTGAAATTTGGTCTATTGATGTGTCAGTGTAGGACAAGCGCGTTTGTGGAATCGAGATTTGACTATCAACTGTAAACTGGCAGATCGACATATTATATGACGTCGATTCATACATTTTCATTATGGCGCCATCTGTCTGCCAGTTGATGAATTAACACAAGAGTGCAACAGAAGGCCGATGCAGCCACAAAAAGAGGTCATGTCGAACGAGTGTTTGTTCCATTTCCGTGTTCCTGCCTTAACTCGCGTCTCTGACAGCCTCTGTTTTTTGGGGATCTTTGAGTCACGAGGGTATAGATATTAAGTATTAGATATCTTCTAGGAAAGTGTGCTACATTAGGATGTAGCATTAGGATGGTAAGTGGCGATGCGATCTAGGGATCGCATCGCCACTTACCATCGTGTGAGGCAGTGGTCAAACGCTTACCCATCTATACTAATCATATTAATATTTTAAAGAGGAAATACATTTTTGTTTATTTTTTGTTTGTTAGGTTCCGAAACTACAGGCCTGATTTTGATGAAACTTAGTATGAAGATACATCGATTCAATGGTAGTAACATAAACTACTTTTAATGCCTCGATATCCTCACGTGAAACCGTGGAGCGCTGGCAGTTTATTATAAAAAAAGGGAAAAGTAAAACGAAATAAGGAATCATCAGGACATACCTATGCTAAACATAACAGCAGCGCTGACATCATGAGCTATAAACTGACTGAACTGCATAAACAACATATTGTAAACGGCACTGGGATAGCTTCCGTCTGGTACTAGGACACTGCTCACTGCTCGAGGACTTGGTAGTGGAACACCTGATGTTGATGTTCTTATTTCCCAAATACCTAAAAAAAAACCTGACTTTTATTCCCCATAATGATCAAATATAGCTAAGAAGCCAGTCTTATTCCAGCCTAATTCACCTTTGTAACAAAAAAAACTAAATCAAAATCGGTTCAGCCGTTCGGGAGCTACAATACCACAGACAGACACACATAGATACGTCAAACTTATAACACGGGGGTTTAAAATACATTAATATTAATAATACAGTATTTGTACAAAAAAATCTAACCAAATGTATTCAGACGGGCGAAATAGGAAGGAATATTTAAAGAACGTAGGGTAATGGTGGTGGGGCTGGTGGTTAA
Organism: Idaea straminata; assembly: GCA_951213275.1. Lineage (NCBI taxonomy): Eukaryota > Metazoa > Arthropoda > Insecta > Lepidoptera > Geometridae > Idaea > Idaea straminata. The sequence goes on from OX577857.1 coordinate 4,023,664, forward strand.
TTATCCTAAGTTTGGACACCCTACCCTTTACCTTCCTCAACTTCTTGTACAACCAAAGGTTGCCTGGAAGAGATCGCTTTGAGCGATATGGCCGCCCGTATTTTGCGATTTGTAGCACTAAGACTTAAGCTTTGTTTTTATTTAATGTTATTTGAAAATGGTGTTTACAATAATGAATTTATCTATCTATCTGTCTAGGGTAAGGGTGAAGTAGAAGCAGAAGGAAACCTGTGAAGAAGCATTCCCCACACCAGAAAATTTGCCTATACCCTCAATCAATTTAGCTATCTAACAATTATGAATTTATTGCATATTCTATTTAATAGCCACATCTTACCGTCACTATAATCTGGTGGCAATAATCTTTCAAAGCCAGTATTAGCAGCACCCCAACTCGGATATGATGGGTTGGTGCATTGACCTGTGATACTGCGGTAAACACTGGGAAGTTCAGGACAAGATGCTTGAGGTGGACAATATGGACCTAAAAGACAAAACATCAATAGACAACAACGACTATGTATTAGGTAAGTAATCGTTTGAAATCCAAAATTTCTATATGTTCGTTTTGTAAATAAATCTTTGGGCAAAAGTTCGAAGCTGGTAAAAAGATACTAGGTTTTGCTCGTGACTTCGTCCGCATATAAGTCGAAAATAGACCAAGTAATTACGTTATCCCATACAAACTTTGCCCCCCTTTTTCACCCCCTCAGGGGTAGAATTTCGGAAAATTCTTATCGGATGCCTACATCACACAAAGAATACAACCTCCAAATTTCAGGTTCCTACGATCAGCGGTTGAGGCTGTGCGTTGATCCGTCAGACAAAGAATTTTATATGTATAAAGAAGATTATTTCTGCTATTGTATACTAAACTTAAAATGTGAAAAGTTTTGCCGCATAGATTTTTGAACTATTAGAGGAACATTGACGTCTTAAATTAAATATAGGAGTAATTAGGTTCTTCAACCTTCAGTAAATGCTACTTTTTATTATTCCAAATTCCCGCAAATACAAATGAAACTGCGTATTCAGAATTTGCATTAATTCCTAAATCTTACTTACCATCTGCGTGGTCGGTATAACCAAGTTTTAACTCTTCATCATCAAACGCTTGTCTCTCCTTTAGTTCTTGTGTAGCAAATAGGTTTAGTAAACCACCATGACCTAATTTTTCTACTTTTCCATCATCTGTTACGAACGACTGAAATAAATAGATAAGATTAGTTTGTTGTCAAAGAAATTATACCTAATAGATATATACGAATTTAAATGTCTAGGTCGGTAATTAACTAATCTGTGTATGTGGCAAGTAATTTTTTATCACAGTTGCTCATGAAGTGGATCTTATTCAAACATTACGCACGCGTGCGTTTTTCATTACCTTGACGCCACTAGTGTGTAAAAAGTTATCCTGATAAGTTAAATTGGTATGGTATCTTACTGCTAATTACATATTAGGTAGATGAAACATTCTTAATTTATCTGGGTTTTACTGTTTTGATGGATAAAAAAAGGTTGGTACCAACAAAGAGTTTTTACTTCAGTAAAAATGGTTATCTATAAAGTCGGTTTACGAACGACAATTTTACGTGATAACGTCTTAAAAAATGACTAAACATTGAGTTTTGTTTTTTCATTACTTAAATATTTTATTTCGTACCTTTATATTCTGTTTTTAACCCCCGACGCAAAAACAAATAGAAAAAAACCCATGGCCTGCCTTTTCGAAAGTATAATTGCATAAAAAATATTGCCTAAAAAAATTACACAAATATTTTGTTAACTTTTTATTATTTCAAGTCTTTTTTTTATTCGCAACACGTGTGGTTTGATCATCCCATCTCGGCTTGATAAACGCGCTCGCATTAAGCTCGCGCGTCATAAACAGCATCTATGCAATGATCTATTTACCACACTTGTATCGCAATGTACTATAAAGAAAAAGGTACGCCCCGGTTTACTCAAGTGAAGGGTCTACATGGGTGAATCTGCGGGGCATACCATCCAGATACCAGATTTCATCGGAAGTTCCAAAATAACTTCTTTTACTAAGATAAATACCGCTTATTTTTCGTTTCTAGATTTGTCCGACAGACATTTTATTATACGGAACAGCTTTATATACAAACTAGCAGCGCTCCGCGATTTCACTCGCGTAACTCCCGATCTCCTAGGGATATTGGGATGAAAAGTAGTCTATGACACTCGCAATGAATCAATGTAAGTATCCCAAAGTTTAATCAAAATCGGTTACTGGACCGATTTTGATGAAACTTTGGGCGCATATTTAATGCAAACAAATGAACCAATCTTCGATCAAATCTTTCCAGTTTTAGTATAGATTTCATAGGTGGATCTTATACCACATGAGTAAATAATACTAATAAATTATATACCACATGATATTTTTTTCTTACCAAATGATGACCGAACTCGGGAGTGCCTTCTCTGACAACAGTGTCACTGGAATAATCCAAAAGCTTTATAGCTTTATTGTTCAACTTTTCCAGCTTTGTCTGTGAGCTATCGTGAACAGATTTCGCATCAGGAGCTGTTATAGCTTGCTTCGCTTTACGAGACTTTCTATCTGATTCCGCTGCAACAAAAATCGTGGAAATTCATTTGTGTAATGATTGATAAGGACTCGTATCCAGAATACTTTGAAATAAGAATGAATGTGTTTGTTTTAAAGACCCTATGATTTATTTATTATGAAGAAAAGTGAATAAAGGACAAAAAATCTGCAAACACTTTGAAGAAAATTAAGTGTAACAATAAGCAATAGACCACATTCTTGTATTTACATTATTTCTTTCCCCAGATACATACTTACTCGTAATATGTAGTACTTGTATATTTTGTACAAACATTTTTACCCAAAAAAATTAAATCCTAGATCGAAACCAGTTTGATACAAGTACATTAATCAACGCACGAAGCCAGTTCCAAAACATCTTTTCTATAGACGGCCGATGCGTTATATTTTTATGTATTTGCGGTTATTTTTCAACATTTAAAAATTAAAATATTTCTTTTTTTTAGGGACCTCAGCGCGTCTTGTCGAGGTGTCAAAGGGTCAGTCTGGCCATCCAGAGGGGCTTGAGGATGTCTTTTATTTGTAATTTTATTTTAGTTTTCCTTATATTTTAATTTGGTGATTGTAAAAGATAAATAAAAAATAAAATTAAATATTTCTGTCTTAAATTAAATTACCTGCATGTTCGATGCCACTGTAGCAGCATATTCCAATCTGTCCCGTATCTTTCAGATGACATTCGGGATAATTTGATTGAATTCTCACATGGCCGGGACAACTAACTTTTGGGACACATTTACCGCTTCGAGGGCACGTGTTGCATGGAGGCTCTTCAAAATGGCTGTGGCCTTGGAAGGGAACAAAAAATATTAACATTATTGCCTAAATATAACCCTTTGCAAAAATTGGGAAGGTAATTTAAGTACATTTATTTCATGGGCACATATACTTTCCTACATTTACCTAACCTTAAAACTTTTCATTAAGCATCACTATTTTTTAAACCAGGCCATCTAAGTCTTCAAATATTATCGTGCCAGTGGACCTAACCTACTTATAAACTAGATTTTATTACGATGCTACATTTATTTAGGAAAGTCAATATTTAAGAAGATATTAAATTAAAATACTTACTTTTGTCCCCGTAAGGCATATATTTTCCCGTAACCTTAGCTGCTTCATTTAAAACTAAATGAATCGGAAAAACTAATAGAATTAACACTTTTAAATACATTTTAATGCCTATTTTGTCCTTTATTTAATACTACAACCGTGGCCAGCACGAATCAAAGAATGAAGTGAGAGAGACAAAGTAGGTTGTCAATACTTGTTATAAATAATACTGGCTGAATGAGGGTAGGTACTGAAAAATATCAATTTATAGTGGTTTGGAATTTGGGCGAAAAGAAAACATGGCGTTCTTCGTGTTTGAATTATGCCTGGTAGAACTTTATCCGATTGTAGTCAGTGAAGGTGCTCCAACGCAGGGGTTTCCCTGCGTTGGAGCCTCAGCCTGTGTGTTTACACAGGTTGATTTTTAAGGGTTTTCATTCATTAGGGTTCCGTAGGTATATAAAGGGTAAAAACGGGACTTTAGACTTTATTGACGACCCAGTTGGCACAATGGTCACCATGCCGGACTGCCAAACACAGGGTTGCGGGTTCGATTCCCGCCTCAGGCAAGTATTTATGCTTAGATATTTGTCTGTGGTCTGGTTGTTTATCTGTATTATAAGTATATATTTACAAAAGAAAAGTATATAAGTAGTATATCCGTTGTCTGGCACCCATAACACAAGTGTAGTTACTTAGCTTGGGGCTAGATGGCGATGTGTGGAATGTCCTGCAATATTTATTTATTTATTTATAGCACCCATAACACAGTCTAGTTACTTAGCTTGGGGCTAGATGTCGATGTGTGGAATGTCCTGTAATATTTATTTATTTTATTTATTATTTATTGTCCGTCTGTCCATCTGTCTGTCCGTCACGTAGAATTTCCAACCCCGCACTAGGCGTTTTATTTCGTGACAAAATGAAACAAAATTCGTACTGCAAGGTAATGGAATCAATATACTATTTAAGAGTTTTTATGTCACTAATAAACGTATTGTTTCTAGGTATCTATATCTTAGACTTCATCGTCACTATCTCAGGTGTGATAATGGTTAAACAATGACCTTTAGTATTAAAAATTTACAGCCTTTTTTGTTAAACTTTAAAAATTGCAGCCTTTTTAGTTAAATTTGATATAAAATATTACCCACTCATAAAAAAATGTCTACTTAACACCAGCTATAGGCTTGCTATAGGTATGAAAAAGTCACACGTAGTTATTACTTGAAGAAAATAACAAAAAGAGCTCTTTTGTGTGCAAATCACATTTTTTCAGCGATTACGCACATAAAAATATTAAACGGTTTATTAAGTTCTGTAGTTACATAAATCTACTCGCCCGTGAATAAATTATAGTACAATAATTAAAATTTTCACGTCATCGTTACTTTAGTAACATCTTCGTCATTCATCATCACAATCAGGAGTCACTGATAAGACACATTTTCATGAAATTAGTTTACTTAAATACTAAAATGGTTTCACATTTAACTGTTTATCGTACTTACTTTTAATTGTTTAATTTAACGTTTGTTTGCCTTTTATTTATAATAATAATTATAATCTTTGTTTGGTATAAAATTAACCTATTTATCTTTGAGTTTACAGATGCAAAGTAGGAAAATACGCGTGAATTTGAAAATAAAATGATATGTAGGTCTTATAAGGTATAGTCATTTGTGTAGTATTTTTAAGTACTACACAAATGACTATACTACACGATTCCAGAAATTCCGTAACGAAAATAAAACCTAACACCCCCCACTCCGTTTACCATGTAGCTTTGCCGAGCGTTCGCTTAACGTGTATGTAATATGGTACGACTGTACAAAGCTCGCACGATGCAATAGCTTTACCCCGAGTGCCACACGTTTTTTTTGGTCCTCTTTTTATGATTATTGCATAATATGGAATAATAATGGGAACTACTATATTTGCCTATTTTTATACTACTTCCAAATCGTTCGGTAGGTCGCCCGCGTTGCTGTTCCCCCAAAACTACAACCTTGAAGTCTTTAAGTCTAAGAGTGAATAGGTACCTTCTGGGCGACATCATCGATCTCATCTTCGCTTCCTACCAGGTGAGACGAGGAGATGAGGAGATGAGGTCAAATGCAAGCCTATTTTGTGTAAAAAAAAGATGGCGCGCTTTATAAACTTCATGAGGCTAGAGAAAAACTGAACTAGAATGCTTACTTAATTGTATTTTTATCATAACAAAATTAATTTTACTGGTCATGATGATCTTTCAGTATTTTATCAAGTGGCTTTTGATGTTAAAGTGGTGCTATCTTATCGAGGGTTTAGGAACAGTCTTTTTGGATCCGTACGAAAAGGGTAAAAACGGGACCCTATTACTAAGACTTCACTGTCTGTCTGTCCGTTATGTCATGAACCGTGATAGTTACAGAGTTGAATTTTTCACAGATTATGTATTTCTGTAAAAACAGAAAAAAAATCAGTTGAGCTCCCATACAACATACTTAACGGAACCCTTCGTGCGCTAGTCTGACCCGCACTTGGCCGGTTTTTTTTTTTTGACCTTACTGCTAAATCATCAAGGTGTGAAAAATAAAATAAAATAGTTAAGGGCAGGTGCTAATAAAGCTACCAAAATCAACCTTTGTTTTAAGCAACTCTAAGTAATCAAATACTCTTTTTTTGTTATTTGGATATAAATATTGTAGTTTAATAACCATATTTTTGTTTATTGTGGTTGAAACATGATATGAACAACTTCGTTCGATAAAAAAAAATGTTAGAAAACAGAGAATTATTAGATCGTTTATCGGGTTTTATTCAAAAATAGTTTTTTTCTAAAAAATGAATCAATTGATAGGTTTTGACCTCTTGGAACTATATTTGTAGATAATAATGCTAAAATGTTTTTCATATCGATCAAATATAACATATAGCACGCAGCACGCTACGTTTTTGAGAGCGGGGGCTAAGGTAATGTGAATACCTACACACGGTATTGGAAGAGCGCCTTAAGATAGGTAGAAAAACATTAGTATGAAATGCAAATCGTGGTTGCTTTTAAAGTTTATAAGTTACTAGCTGTCCTAGCAAACTTTGTTTTGCCATTAACAAAAACATAAAAAAATACGAAAAAAATAGATGTTGTTCGATTCTCAGACCTAACGAATATACACAAAAAACTTCATACAAATCGGTTCAGCCGTTTAGGTGGAGTTTGGCAACTAACACCGCGACAAATTTTCTATAATATAAGAATTAGCTTTAAAAATAAATTCAAATAAAATGCGTAAACAACATTTCTTATCTGTGCTGAAAACCATTGAGGTTTCTGCGCGCAGTAGAGCCATGGCATGGAACGATTTTTGACATTTAAATACGTAAACAACATTAATTCCCGCACCATGATGATTTGACGACCCACTTGGCACAATGGTCACCATGCCGGACTGGTCAAACACAGGGTTGCGGGTACGATTCCCGCCTCAGACAAGTATTTATGCTTAGATATTTGTCTGTGGTCTGGTTGTTTCTCTGTATAATAAGTATATATTTACAAAAGAAAAGTAATATAAGTAGTATATCCGTTGTCTAGCACCCATAACACAAGTCTAGCTACTTAGCTTGGGACTAGATGGCGATGTGTAGAATGTCCTGCAATATTTATTTATTTATATTTATTCATGTCTGTGTTGATAACCGTTGAGGAGTTCCTTCATTAGGAGCCAACTTTGAGTTCACTAGCCATGGCTTGGTGACACTAGGCTTTGATAACTTAATGCGTTAACAGCAGTTTATGTCTGTGCTGATAACCGTTGAAGAGTTCCTTCATTAAGAGCCAAATTTGAGTTCACTAGCCATGGCTTGGTGACACTAGGCTTTGATAACTTAATGCGTAAACAGCAGTTTATGTCTGTGCTGATAACCGTTGAAGAGTTCCTTCATTAGGAGCCAAATTTGAGTTCACCAGCCATGGCTTGGTGACACTAGGCTTTGATAACTTAATGCGTAAACAGCAGTTTATGTCTGTGCTGATAACTGTTGAAGAGTTCCTTCATTAGGAGCCAAATTTGAGTTCACTAGCCATGGCTTGGTGACACTAGGCTTTGATAACTTAATGCGTAAACAGCAGTTTATGTCTGTGCTGATAACCGTTGCAGAGTTCCCTCATTTGGAGCCAACCCTGGATGCCGATTCAAATCATGCTTACTATTCAAATGAATTATCATCGGAACTAAACCCACATGCAAAAATTCAACTCCGTAGGCAGGGAAGTTGTTCTAATTAAGCTTGCATGGTTTGACCTACACATACATAAATCAAATTAATAAAAATAAAACTTTTAAACAAGTTTTATTAAATAAAAGCTCTTAAAAATAGACTTTTTTCCATAATGTACACAAATGCCAAGGTTATTATTTAATCGTGTGATATTTCTATCGTTGGATTTTTAGCTCGGTAAGAAAGAACCACTCAGGGGTCACTCACACACGTGCAGGCCGTAGTGGTCGTGCATAACTCCTGCGTACGCGAGCTAGTTACAAACGTTACTGGGTACTACTTCAATTGATTTGAGTGCTTGGTAATATAGGCAATATTTGAAGTAGTGAGATTAGGAAGTAGGCTTACACAGCACCTATACCGTATCTATATATATAAAAGGGAAAATCACTGACTCACTCACTCACTCATCATGAAATCTCAGAAACTACAAGTGCTAGGAGTCTTAAATTTCCTTTTATGATGTAGGTGCTCACTAAGACGGGATTTTGCAAAATTCAACCCCTAAAGGGGGCAAATGGGGGGGTGGAGTTTTTTTGTAATATAGCCGTGCGAAGCCGGGGCGGGTTGGTAGTACTGTATATAGGTGCCGGCTAGACTACTTTCCTTTGATTTGCCATACTAGGTTTGTTTCCAAGAATTCATCTTTATCAGCAAGTCTATCCATTGGTATAACAATACAGCCTGATTAATTTTTTAGCAAAAAGAACAGGTTCGATTCCTGGCTAAGGTAATGACTTTTTCAAAAATCTAATGATGCAGTTTTAGTTTTTATCAAAGTCGGGCACGCAACTCCTTTTAGCATTTTTCGCTAGCTCTTATAGCCCTGAAGGCCCACGTAATAAAATCATCCTGTATATAAATGTGGGCCTTTACACAATACATGTACCTAATCTAGACGATTTACACAGCTCCAGCATCTTTAATCCTTGCTAGTCAGGGCGCTGTAGTGCCTGGGACGTATAAATAATATGGTGTAGTCTAAGCCGGCACCTATACGGATGGTATAGGTGGTGAACAAGCCTACTTCCTAATCTCACTATTTCAAATATTGCCTAAATTACCAAGCACTCAATTCAACTAGATGGTGACCAAAGGGCAGGCTGCTACTTTGGCCAACAGATCGGCATTGCTATCCAAAGAGGCAAAGATGCAGCCAACCTTTTGGGTAACCCTACCTAGGGAGACTTATCTATCTTCTATATATATAAAAGGGAAACTCACTGACTCACTCACTCACTCATCACGAAATCTCAGAAACTACAAGTGCTAGGAGTCTCAAATTTTGCATGGGGGTTTCTTTTATGACGTAGGTGCTCACTGAGACGGGATTTTGAGAAATTCAACCCCTAAGGGGGGCAAATGGGGGGTGGAAGTTTGTATGAAGGTTTGATTTTTTTTAAAGGTAGAAACTTGAAAATTAGTATTATATCTTGTTATCGTAAATAAATGATAACATGTTTCAGGGATTTTCAATATTCCTATTTTAAGGAGGGGAAATGGGGGGTGAAAGTTTGTATGAAGGTTTGATTTTTTTTTAAGGTAGAAACTTGAAAATTAGAATTATATCTTCTTATAGTAAATAAATAATAACGTGTTTCAAGGATTTTCAATTTTCCTATTTTAAGGAGGGGAAATGTGGGGTGGAAGTTTGTATGAAGGTTTAATTTTTTTTTAAAGGTAGAAACTTGAAAATTTGAATTATATCTTCTTATCGTAAGTTAATGAAAATAGGAAAATTGAAAATCCCTGAAACACGTCATTTCAGGGATTTTCAATTTTCCTATTTTAATTCTTACTGATATTATAAATGTGAAAGTTTGTGTGTGTGTGTCTGTTTGTTACTCCTTCACGCAAAAACTACTGGACCGATTGCGTTGAAACTCGGTATGTAGATAGCTGGATGCCTAGATTAATGTATAGGCTACTATATTCCCACGGGATCGGGACTTACGGGATTACTCCTTTACGCAAAACTACCGGACCGATTGTGATCAAACTATGTAAGTAGATAGCTGGAGACTTGAATAAACACATAGGCTACTTTTTATCCCGATATTCCCACGGGATCGGGACTTACGGGATCAGGACTAAATATGTATTTTGAAAGGTTGCAGTGAGGGGGGAGGCGGAGAGGGTGTAGGGAGAGGGGGAGCGGAGGAAATAGGGAGGGGAAGAAGGGGGAGGCGGGAGAAAATAGTAAGTGTATGAAAACGGAGAGAGGAAGAAATGGGGAGGGGGAAGAGGGGGGGCACGAAAGAGGGAGGGGAGGAAAGTGGGTGTGCAGGAAGGGGGGGAGAAACCTAACCTAACCTACTCCATCCGTAACGGTTCTGTGTCAAAAAAACATTCAGGGTCTCTCTGAAGTCCTAAAAATCTAACAAACTACTGAGTTTGTTTGTTTGAATGCGCTTTGTGTTGGATAGCCCATTTATCGCGGAAGGCTTTAGGCTATATAACATCATGCTGCGACCGACCTGGCGAATAGTAGCGAAGAATCAGTGAGAAATGTGGGAAAAAACGGGGAAAATTATTCATCTTTGAGGGCTTCTGTTTTTTGTTTGAACGCGCTGATCTCAGGAACTGCTAGATCGAATTGAAAAATATAAGCTACATTTTATCCCGATATTACCACGGAATCGAGACTTACGCGGGTGAAACCGCGGGTGCAGCTATCTATATATATAAAAGGGAAAATCACTGACTCACTCACTCATCACGAAATCTCAGAAACTACAAGTGCTAGGAGTCTCAAATTTTGGATGGGGGTTCCTTTTATGACGTAGGTGCTCACTAAGACGGGATTTTGCGAAATTCAACCCCTAAGGGGGGCAAATGGGGGGTGGAAGTTTGTATGAAGGTTTGATTTTTTTTAAAGGTAGAAATGTATAATACATGCATAATATAGCCGTGCGAAGCCGGGGCGGGTCGCTAGTTAGATTATTAAATTTGTTTTATTTCTTTCTATTTCATTAATGTACATCATTTAATAAAAATTCAACTATTCCTTATCGAAATTGCACAATTTGTTGAAAAAAAAAGAACTATTTATAGATGATTTCACGGTTTCGTGTTCGGTTTCGTTTCGGTTCCCGCGGTTTCACTCGCATAAGTACCGATCCTGTAAGAATATCGGGATCAAAAGTAGCCTATATGTTAATCCAGGCCTCCAGCTATCTACATACCGAATTTCATTGCAATCGGTTCAGTAGTTTTTGCGTGAAGGAGTAACAAACATACACACACACACAAACTTTCACATTTATAATATTAGTAGGATAACGAAAATATGTGTACGAAAGTGTAAGCCACTAAGGGACGATTCTTATTGGACCGGGCCATGCCGTGTACGTGACCCGGATGGGGCCCGGATTTGAAACGTTACATATATTTTGTATGAAGCAATTTATATTACACCGTGCGTGATCCGTATCCCGTCCTTGCATGAACAACTCCACGGATCCATCCCGTCTCTTTGGCGGCTGAAAATCCGGTGTAATATAAACGTGAAGCACGAACGGGCTCCACTCCGGACACGGCCCGGCCTGGTCTAATGAGAATCATCCCTAAGTCGGAATTGTGTGAACTTACCTAACATACTGTAACATACCTCGATTATTAAGCTGATGAAGGCGTCCTTTACATCCAATTTAAATTATTCATACAGCCTCAGCAACTATAATCCATTTAGCAAAATTTATTCTATTTAAGACGCCGTTTTGTCTGCATGAAATATGTAAGATGGGGTGGCTTGCCCAGCACCTTTATCACCCTCTCAGCGTCTGGATATGAACCTCTCATGGTCAGCTTAGCTGTATAGATTTTAGGCAAGCTATGTCAAAGTCGTCAACTCACCACTCGTCAGCACGTCTGGAGTCAACTAAGCCACGAGTTTCATCATGTATTTCTTCACCAGAGCTTTGATATGCATGCGTAGAAATCCAAGATAAAATCACTGTACACTTCCGTTTACTCTGCTCTGATCTGTCACTCATTAACCTATTATCAAATAGTTACTTACCTGTCTGTAACTATAAGATTATAAATAATGCCACGAAAATGATAAATTAAAAATATACAATGTGTTTCGACGAGGGTATTATATTAATATGAATGACCCAGAAAATAATTGTTAAATTAAAAGTAGAATATAGAGAAACTATACCTACTTATATCCTCCAACATGTCCCAGGTTTGCTCAGAATAGCATGGATTGAAAGTTGATGGCGCTTTATCACCTATATTCACAAAAATACCTAACATAATGATTCTAATTATAATTAGGTATACCTACCTAGGTAAAATTAATAATTATTAATGTTATAAAAAACAGTAGGTAGTTCGAGTTTATCTGAAAATTTTCGAAAAAAACTTTTCTCTCTCAAAAGTCTCAAAAGTCGTAGAACAAAAACTGTTTGCCTAGATTTCTAGAATAAGACTTAAAACTCCGCACAGAGTTTTCTAAGAATTCCACTACCTCACTCCGCTCCTGAGGATAGGCAGCCTTGTTTTGTTATTTAACGTGATAACGTCTTATAAATCGATGGAATGCACTCATAAAAAATTGTGACGTCACGTTATTGACAAGGTAACCATAGCAACGGTAATACGCTGCCATCAATGGTTACCATCAATGTTTTCTTATGACATTATCACGTAAAATTATCGTCCGTAAACCGACTTTACAGACAACCATTTTTTAAAGTGGAGAAATGAGCCTCATCCATCATCAGAAGATGGTGGACGGCCAGAGATTTACCTACGAAAACTCCACCGGTTCCCTCTCGCCATGGTATCGGGGCTGCAGGAACGTGGTGCGATTCTACCGCAGTACCGAGGATAGGCATCCTAACCGCCTGTCATAATAACAATACCCTCGTCGAAACGCATTGTATATAAACGAACAAATACTAAAACCTTCCTTTAAACAAAGTTTATACGACAGTGTTTTTCATACAACGTAAATCGTACATTTGTTGAGAAGACTTAGATACAGTGTGACGTGTTCGCAATGGTTGTGAAATTGGACAAAGTACCTTTCGAGGATGCCTTGAACATGACAGGTAGGACAATAGACCTGGAACTTACAAAAGAATTTGGAAAAATGTACAAAAAAAAATGTTTTTAGGAGCACTAATAAGTGATCCTAAATTTTTTAAAATATGACAACACAATTATTTTCTCTAAGGACTTAATATTGATGGTGCATATTGATTATTTTTTAAATTTCCAAAAAGTTAGAGTTAAATTTCCCAAATTTTAATATATTTTATTTTTATTATTCGTGCACAAATATTTTATTTTTAGTACATCCTACGTACCATAGATAAATTAGAAAAACCCTAGGATCGTTTACAGAGGTACCTAATTCCATTCACTTTGTGAGTGAGTCCTTTGGTATATTCAAGCTTGAGTTCTTTGGTATGTTCAAACGTGCTTATCTAAATGGCGTAACCCAAAATACCGGGAATTCCCGATTCCCTGGATTTTCGATTTTCGGTTTCGGTTTGTGCCAATTTTGCATATATTGTTTTATATGCATTTCGTAAATATAATTATATACTTTAGAAATCGTAGAAGTTAACCTTCTCATATTTTTACGAGATTTTAGATTTTGCGCTTAGTTTTTCAGGAAACACGGTGACCAAATGGGATCTAAAACTCAAAAATTTAAAGGGTCGTAAACACTTTAAAAATATAAGTACAAAAAAATTAAAACATGACATTATGTAGCACTTGTTATTAGAAAAAACTTTCATGTATCTAGTAACGAAAATTCTCGGGAATCCCAATTCTAATGAACACTAGCACCGAATTCCCGGTGCTGAAGAATTTAATCAGTTGCATTCTCTAACTTGATAGTCATATTTTATAGGAATAAATAAAAAAGTTAAGTAATTCTTACTTCAGTAGGTAGGAAAATATAAGTCTAAAACAATTCAGACAATTATAATGTGTCTAATTGTCTATACATTATATTTTTTTAATTATTATTATACTTACCTACAGTGATTAAGAATTAAAAAATATGTTCTGGATCAAGCCTACTTAAATCCAGTTTTGGACACTCATTAAAAAGATTTTTATTTTTAATTCTTTTTTAAGTTTTCTATCGTCATATCTATATATTTTTTCTTATTTATTGGGAAAGATCCGTGATAACTTACATGTACATAAAAAGGGGTTACAGAATTTTCTTTACCTACGAAACTTGCCATAATTCGACGACCCAGTTGGCACAATGGTCACCAAGCCTGACTGCCAAACACAGGGTTACGGGTTCGATTTCCGCCTCAAGACAAGTATTTATGCTTTGATATTTGTCTGACGTCTGGTTAATTCTATATATTTATTTAGAAAAGAAAAGTATATCTGTTGTCTAGCACCTATAACACAAGTCTAGTTACTTAGCTTGGGGCTAGATGGCGATGGAACTTCCTGCAATATTGATTATTTAATTTATTACGTATTGAATTTAATTTCAGGGTTTGGCACCTTCAACTGGCTCTCTTTCTTCTTATGTGCCAGCACAATCGTTGGCATGTCTTTCGAGATCTTCTCCGTATCATATCTGGTGCCTGCCAGTGCGTGTGAACTTCTAACGACCAGCTCACAGCAAGGACTTATAGCTGGAGTACCACTTATTGGTAAGATACGAGTACTTAGCTAAATCAAAACCTATACATATAAAATCCTTTGTCCTGAATGACTGACTGACTGACGGATCAACGCACAGTATAAACCGTTGATCGTAGAGACCTGAAATTTGGAGGGTGTGTTCTTTGCATGACGTAGGCCCCGGATAAGACTTTTAGATAGGATAGGATTTTTCGAAATTCTACCCCTAAGGGGGTGAAAAAGGGGGGCAAAGTTTGTATGGGACAACATGATTCCAATCTACTTCAGATTTTGCATAAACATTCTTTACCAGAATTGATGGAACACGTGTTTCTTATTTTCTTATTTTGTTGAAATTGATCCCCTAAAGGGGTTAAAAAGGGGTAGAAAGTTATTTTGGGTAAGGTTGGCTTCAAAGTACCATTTTCGACGTCTACGCGGACGAAGTCGCGGGCAAAAGCTAGTCTCCTATATTATTAGATTTCACTTTATGTTGCATAGTTGGAAAAAATAGATAGATAGATAAACACTTCATTTGCACAACACACAAAACATTGAAAATAACAAAAAACACAAGGAAGCTTATTAACTACGAAATTGTACGTACAAGCAGGCGACCTTATCGCTTGAAGCGATTTCTTCCCGGCAACCCTAGGATCCTTAGGAACCTTTGGAAATATCGGGTTAGAAAAGTGTGCATGTAAAAAAGCGACATTAAAAATGGGTAAAAAAAGGGTTGTAACATTTTGCCATAGTAAACGGCCAGCTATATTTTTCAATTGCATAGTCAAATTTCAAATCTATGGCAATGTGTCAAGAACATTAATACAAAAAACAAATGCTCTCATTTTATTTTTTGTTTTGTTTTTTGTTATAGTACATTGCGATACAAGTGTGGTAAATAGATCATTTCATCGAGGCGGTTTATGACGCGCGAGCGGAACGCGAGTGCGTCTATAGAGCCGAGAATGGAATGATCAACACACGTGTATTATTCGACGTTTTTTGTCACAGTTGCGAATAAAAGAAAAGACTTGAAAACAAAAGAAAATAATAAATAACAAAATATTTGTGATAAGTCTATGTTTACAATTTTTTTGGCAATATTTTTTGTTAATTATACTCCCGAAAGGCCAGGCAAAAGACTTTTAACCGATACACACAATATTTTTAGGGTTTTTTTCTATTTGTCGGCTAAACACAGAATATAATGGTACGGAAAAACTGTATTTAAGTAAAGAAAAACAAACAAAAACACTAAATTTTAAATCATTTTTAAGACGTTATCACGTAAAATTATCGTTCGTAAACCGACTTTAAAGACAACCTTAACTGCTGGAGTTAAACCTCTTTTTTGGTACCTACTTTATTTTATTCATCAAAACAGTATAACCCAGATAAATTAAGAATGTTTCATCTACCTAACATGTAATTAGCAGTAAGATACCAATTTAATTTATCAGGATAACTTATTATAACACACTAGTGGCGTCGAGGTAATAACGCACGCGTGCGTAATACGTTGGATTATGAGCCTAAAAGCGGTTGATTAAGATCCACTTTATGAGCAACTGTGATAAAATATTAATTAATTAATATCACGTATCGTCGTAGTAGTTAATTAAATAGACCCTGCAAAACTACTTGTTATTTTAAAGGTATAATAGCAACTTCGCACTTTTGGGGATATCTAGCCGATACCAGAGGAAGAAGACATGTTTTGAAAATATCATTGACTGTAACTTTCTTATCTGGAACTTTGGCTGCCTTTTCACCAAATTGGATAGTGTTTACTTGTTTGAAATTCTGTTCGTCTGCTTCGTAAGTATTGTTTGTACCTACGTACGTATACTAAAACCACATTATGCACCTATATTGGCTTAGACGCTAATCTACTATTCCTTCTGCCTGCCCTTATCCCAATTTGTTTAGGGTTCTTCCATTTAATTTTATTTGTCGTCGCTCACATCCATCTCTCATAATAATAGCTTGCCTCACGTAGTCAATCCATTTTTTCTTAGGTCGTTCTCTTCCTCTTCATTCCTCTACGTTTATACCTACTTATCACTCCTCGAGTCACATGCGTCTCCTCTCTCCTCATTAACTACCATTCCACGTGTTAGATAACAACAATCTTCTTTGCAGTCATTAACAAATATAATTAGTTTACGCTAAAGGCATTTTGCTTTTTTCTTAGTTCTCTTTTAATGAGACTAATGTATAGTCTCATTAATGCTAATTGACATTATTTATCTTCATTGTTTAAGCTACATGTAAATACTTAATGTACCTATACATAACTAGTACATAATAATTGCTGCACTAATTACTTAGGTAACTACATGAATGTGGTTAATTCCATTTTTAATAACACTAGAAGATTGTTATATGCTTTAGTCGATGATCAATATAATTACCAGTAATTAGGCGTTTAATAAAAAATCTTGTACAATTTAACGTTATGTAACGTTGACAGATTCATTCATTAATTAAATTAACTATAATGAAATTTAAATTGTATGAGAGAATTTAAATTCTCGTCAGTTTAGTATGGATTCTAGGTATTTCAGCTAAGATTCGCTTAGCTTTTTAGATTTTTGTAAATTGAAGAATATTATGCTACATAATATAGTATTATTTATCATGTTGATCATTTTTATTTGAATGGAAGTTAATAAAATTACATAATAATTCCCTTAACTCTATTTTACGAAACTGTACTCACTTAATATATGTAATTTGTTTAATTAAAATATAAATGCAAGTTTTTACGTTTAATTCTACATCCGTAAATTAATTCATTTAATGAACGTAAGTAATATTATAAGTTTTTTAAATATTTGTTTGATTTTTCAGGGTATCAAGTGCGGTAGCTATTTGTATGGCTCTAATGAGTGAGTGCACTCCAGCAAAGAACAGAAGCACATTCGTCATTTTAACAACGAGCGTATTTTTAATAGCACAAGGAGTTATGGCAGGTAATTTAATAATTATTTAAATATTTTTAACCCCCGACGCAATAAAATATTTTTAACACCCCGTCGGGTGTTATAAGTTTGACGTGTCTGTGTGTGTGTGTCTGTCTGTGGCATCGTAGCTCCCGAACGGATGAAACGATTTTGATTTAGTTTTTTTAGAAATGACCCAGTTATAAAACAAAACGATTATGTAGTAACCGCATTAAAATATACGAATAAGTTTTTCCAGAAATACAATTTTTTTTAAATACTTTGGACCTCGCACTAAGGTTGCGCCGGTTAAAGAAATCATGGTTTTAAATGATACCTACCATGGTCGGTTATGTACGAGGCAAACATTGAAGTAGCATTAGGAAGTATAGTATACTTAAAACATTATTTAGAACATTATTTCTTATACCCTTACATGTAAACTAGATAATTTATACCAGCAACTTTCATCCAAGCTATTTTATTCCGATATTCCAACGAGGTCTAAACTTACCCGGGTGAAATCGCTAGGTACCGGTACTGCAAGTTATAATTTATAATTTTGCCGGTGTATAAAATGTGTTTCAGCGAAGGGGTTTTAATACGAAAGGGGGTTGCTCAGACGTCTAGGTGTACAACTTTTGTTCTATGATTTTTGAAACATGAAACAGCTGATTTTCAAGTAAAAATTTCCTTAGAATTATCGAAAAAAATGTTCGAATTTCCAAAACTCGTAGAAAAAAGTTGTTCCCCTTTCGTATTAAAACACCTTCGTTGAAACACCTTGTATAGTTAAAATAATAAATATACAACTATTTTTTGTTTGAAAACCTGTTATCTTTATGTTAAACCTAACCAATCGTTAGTGTTAGTTTGGTTACATTATTGTGAGTTAATAAAACACGATAAAACTAAGTACCTCTTATCAAATTACTAAATTATGCATAAAAAAAGCAAAAAATTTACATTTTCTTGTACTTATTTATTCTTTTTGATAAAAACTGTGAGTTTTATTTCGTTCACAACTTGTTTTGCATTTACCATTAGTAGGTATTTTCGTTATTGGTAGGTAAGAGTAGCAAAGCGTCCATACAACCCTATTCGTCGGGTTACGAGTTTATTATGCTACACCACCTTTTTGTGGTGTAGCATAATAAAGGTGGTAACTACAAAGAAAACATTTTTGTAGCCATTGGTGCGATTTTATGCATAATGACCTTGAACTATGTGGCAATGAGGTGTGGCAATTGAACACCCTCCCGACCCAGGAGGTTGTGGGTCCTAATCAAATAAATATTTGTATACATTGTATTTATTTCTCGACGACCCAGTTGGCACAATGGTCACCATGCCGGATTGCCAACCACAGGGTTGCGGGTTCGATTCCCGCCTCAGACAAGTATTTATGCTTAGATATATTTCTGTGGTCTGGTTGTTTATATGTATTACTAGCTGCGCCCCGCGGTTTCACCCGCGTAAGTCCCGATCCCGTGGGCATATTGGGATAAAAAGTATCTTATGTATCCTGGCTCTAAGCTACCTCCCTACCAATTTTCACCCAAATCTGTTCTGCCGTTCTTGAGTTATAAGTGGTGTAACTAACACGACTTTCTTTTATATATATATAGAGATTATGTATATTCTTAAAAGAACAGTATTTAAATATTATATCCGTTGTCTAGCACCCATAACACAAGTCTAGTTAATTAGCTTGTGGCTAGATGCCGATGTGTGGAATGTCCTGCAATATTTATTTATTTTCTAATAATAAGTAGGTTTTTACAAATCTATATATTTCTCACTGAGTCACTCACTTATCATGAAATCTCAGAAACCTCAAGTGCTGCGAGTCTGAAACTTCACATTTTCCTTTTCTTTTAGGGGAGCACTAAGAAAAGGTTTTTAGAAATTTAACCAAACACAAGCTTAGCTTGCCTCTAGATGGCGCTTGTGCAATGTCCTGTTAAGAATTAGTAGATAATTAATTATATATTTTTTCTATTTTCAGTTCTAGTAATACCCATACTTCCCCTGACGTTCTCCTATTATATACCATATTTGGACATTTACTTCAACTCCTGGCGATTGTTGGATCTAATATTTGCAATGCCAGCTGCCTTCGGAGCCCTTGGAATAATACTTTCCTACGAAAGTCCTAAATATTTGCTCAGCATTGGAGAACATGATAAGGCTATGTCCGTTTTGCAAGGAATCTTCAGGATCAATAGTGGAAAAGATGCTGATTTATACAGAGTAAGTTGGCTTTGTGTAGTATGCGTCATAAGTCATCATAAGTTTGCTACCCATTTGGCACAATGGTCTCCATACCGGACTGCCAAACACAGGGTTGCGGGTTCGATTCCCGCCTCAGACAAGTATTTATTCTTAGATATTTGTCTGTGGTCTGGTTGTTTCTATGTATTATAAGTATAATATTTCAAAAGAAAAGTATATAAGTAGTATATCCGTTGTCTAGCACCCATAACACAAGTGTATTAACTTAGCTTGGGGATAGATGGCGATGTATGGAATGTCCTGCCATATTTATTTATTTATTTATACTATCAAGGACTTACGACCGTCTTCTAATAGACGTTACACACAAATATAAATACTTGAATTAAAAGTACTCAGTGTGATTATTGTTTTAAACATGTTAGCTATGTCTTTAGTTGGCCGAGTGGTATATGCCGGTTCGATCCACAGGTTACGTTGTAATGTTAAAATAGTGCTGCACAGGATTGTAAACGTTACGGTGCCAGTAGAGTTTTGAACGTTGATTGTCTCTAATTGTATACGGGCTATTTTCCGCCACTAAATCTTTTCAGATCGGTCCTTTTTGAATGAGAATAAAGTATAGGCTTACCAAGCACCCACTACTATTTTAGCTTAGTCGATCGTGTCCAGTAGAAAGAACTCATTAATAGACACCAATTTTTTCATTAAGTAGGTTGAAATTTAGATTTTTTCAGTTTTACGTTTGTTTATCATTTTGTATTTATTGTTTTCTTTACTTTATAAGTTATAGTAAAATAAAAAGTTAAAAAAATTGGAATCTGTTAATGAATTATCTTTACATACCTATCTAAATATTCTTTTGTGAAATTTAGATTTTTTCAGTTTTACGTTTGTTTATCATTTTGTATTTATTGTTTTCTTCACTTTATTAGGTATAGTAAAAAGTTAAAAAAAATTGGTATCTGATAATGAATTATCTTTTCATACCTATCTAAATATGCTTTTGTGAAATTTTCAAAAAAAAAACTTATTGCATAATTTTATGTCTCTCTTTTGACGTCAATTACTTAATTACTTAAAATAATGATTTACTTTGTAATAAAAAGGTTGTTTTTTATATTTTTTATTACTTCGTCTTAGGTACCTATTTTTCTTTTTTTTTCAGGTGAACTCAGTTGTTTTGGATGAAGAAATAGCTGGTGCTGTGTCAGGGTTTTGGTCATCGCTAAAGGCACAGACACTTCCGATGTTGAGGCTACCTCTACTCAGGGACACTATAGTGTTGTCATTTCTGTTCATTATGGTTTATATTGGGCAAGTACCAAAAGCTAAATATTTTTCGCCTATAACAAATTATTGTTAACAAATAAATTGTTATTAAGTTTAACTCAAACACTAAAATCTTTGTCGCTTCTTATCAAAACTTAAATAGAAAATAGATGGTATAGTTTTTTTTTGGAACGAAGTTCCTTATCGCGCGTTGCGAAAGGGGGCTAGACGGAAAAAATTAAGACCAAAAGTTGTAACGACACTTTTTGCTATAGTTGAAAGCCGTGTGGCGTGCGCGTGTTTCTCTGTCTGTCTCTATCTCTATCCCTCATAGAAAGCAAGACAGTTTACTAAAATTGTATTCTCTTTGTTATAGATTAAATCCCTTTGTGGTATGGTTACCGTACCTATTGAATGCCATCATGGTCTCAGTTGAGCATGGAAACGAAGACTTTACACTCTGTGACATGATCAGATACACCAAGAACAACACAGTCGTTGATCAGGTAGGTACCATACTAATAATCTTGAACAGAATATACACATCATTAGCATCATATCAGCCACAGGACGTCCACTGCTGAACATAGGCCTCCCCCAAAGACTTCCAGAGCGATCGGTTGCATGCTCTCTGCGTCCAACGAATTCCCGCGACCTTAATTATGTCGTCCTACCATCTAGTCGGAGCGCGCTGCGCTTTCCGGTACGTGGTCTCCAATCTAAGACTTTTCGGCCCCAATGGCCATCAGTTCTACGAGCCACATGCCCCGCCCATTGCCACTTCAGCTTACTAACTCTTTGTGCTATATCGGTAACTTTAGTTCTCCTACGAATCTCTTCATTTCTGATTCGATCTCGTAGTGAAACCCTCTCCATAGCACGCTGTGCGACCCTGAGTTTTCTTATGAGGCGCATAGTGAAAGACCACGTTTCTGAGCCATAAGTCATAACTGGTAACACACACTGGTTGTAAACTTTCGTCATGAGGCACTGAGCAATACCCAATAACGATAATAAGTATTTGTCAAATTATAATACGTAGTTTAGAAGGAATGATAATTGAAATACAACCTACATTTTGTCTTCATCGTACTTGGGTAAAAATAACCGATTTTCTTGCAGCAATCATTAGATAATCTACTTGTTAGTCATATCGCATTTCAGGCATTCTGCTTCACATATTACCCTCTGGCTTAGGGCAAAAAGCTTTTTAGGCCAACCTTTTATTTAGGCATAATGCCTTCATTAGCATCCCGCTTTTTAGGTAACTTGATCATAAAGGTAATTTAGCTGACAAAGAGACGAGACGGCTCTAACAAAAAAAAAATAACCAATACCTTAACCAATTTAACGAGGTCTACGCGTCAATACTTCTTTTCTTTGAGCATTTGTGTCCAGATACTAAGATGATTCTATTGCTAAGTTACAACTAAAGGTTAATACTGATCATTTATGTTTTGTTTCTTTTCAGCCTGATGGCTGCACACTAAACGCATTTGCTATGACCATCCTCTGCGGTATAAATATTATAATAGCACTTGTCAATATGTTTACAAGTTCCATCAGTCGATGTGTGAGCAGAAAAATAATCTTTATTACATTACAAGTAAGTAAATAACTGATTTTTAATGCTATTATTTATATAATTTAAACAAAAATAATAAAAAAATAAATAAAAACAGAATAATCAATTATTCTGGTTTGTAATATGTTGCTTTGCACCAATCTCCATAATATGAGCAAAGAGAATTTAAATACTACGTAAGAAATATGAGTACTATGGAGGTAATTGTTACTTTGACAAATTCTAAGGAGATTGCATTGTGGTAACCTCATTAGAATACCATTAAGTGTGAGTAATAAATAATTAGGTACTGGCTGAAACATTCACGGGATCGTATTAAAATAAATAAAAGTCAAAAAAGATTAAAATAACAATTCAATAGAGGTTTTTGGCGGGAACGAGTTAACAACATGTCGTGCTGCAGTTTTATTTTCATGAAACTTAGATGTAACCTGAGTTGAATTGTATAATTCTGGTGGAATGTTATTCAATTTAGTTCTGTGAAAGTGCACAAGTGTAGTGAAAGTAAAAATCAGTGTCAAACATGCAGTTTTCACGTTGCCTCCAAATCTCCTAATAAGGTTATGGTAAACTTGCCACCGCTTTACTATAACCCCTGACTTGACGGACTATGACGACTTTGACTGTATTGTAACACTTTAGGCCCGATTTATGAAAAATCGGGTCATAATTTGATGCAAAATATAACTTGACACTGGCTAAATGCACACGTGCGAAGCCATAATAAAAGAAAAAAAAAAAAAAAAAAATTCAATAGAGGTTTTTGGCGGGAACGAGTTAACAACATGTCGTGCTGCAGTTTTATTTTCATGAAACTTAGATGTAACCCGAGTTGAATTGTATAATTCTGGTGGAATGTTATTCAATTTAGTTCTGTGAAAGTGTACAAGTGTAGTGAAAGTAAAAATCAGTGTCAAACATGCAGTTTTCACGTTGCCTCCAAATCTCCTATTAAGGTTATGGTAAACTTGCCACCGCTTTACTATAACCCCTGACTTGACGGACTATGACGACTTTGACTGTATTGAAACAGTTTAGGCCCGATTTATGAAAAATCGGGTCATAATTTGATGCAAAATATAACTTGACACTGGCTAAATGCACACGTGCGAAGCCATAATAAAAGAAAAAAAAAAAAAACAATTCAATATCAGCAAAGAGATGGAGGTTGGTTACGGACAAAATGTTAAATCATTGCATAGCATCTTCATAGCGATCTCCATTCGTCCGTAAATAGATGATAGAAATATAATCGTACGTTAAAAAAAATGGTTGTTTGTGAAGTCGATTTACGGATGATTATTTTACGTGATAACGTCCATAAGGAACCGATTTTTTTCCTTTACATTAGTCTTCTATTCGTCACTCGTCACCATAACACAAGCCCAGATGAGCGATATTATTATTAAATAAGATAAAACAAACACGAGACGGTCGTCATGGTACCCGAATATGACGCATGACGACACACTTTTTAACCATGACGCATGATGTCACACTTTTTTGTGAATGCAGGTGTTCATCAATTTAATAGACGTTATCACGTCAAAAGGGGAATACTTAATACATTTGACCGTTACGTATCTCACCACGTTAGGTGAAGATGCTAATACTAAGAAGATACATAAACACTCATGAGTTGAAGACTTGGGCCTTCGAAAGGCGCTAGTAAAGGTAGGAAGACAACAGCGGAACGAGACGCTTCCGACCTGTCTTCCTTTTGTAACTGCACGGGCCTAAAGTTTAAATTATCTTCCCCCAGTTATTGCCGAGTGTAACAGCAATCTGTATCAACGTGAGCACAGTATGGCAGTTCACCGCCTTCGGTTTCATGGTCTACCTCAACGGCGTCATCAACTTCGGCACCCTCACCTCGTACTGCGTTGATGTCTTCCCTACCAATGTCAAGTAAGTTATTTGAGGACAAGCAAATATTCGGGATCTTTGGGTCCCGAAGCATCTTCCTTTTTCAGGAGTCTCGTCGCGCCTTAGGGCGCGTTCCCACTATGTCGTAACGGTTAATTTATCGTCGGGTGACTATCGTCTAGCTGTTCCCATTATAACGACAATCTGTCGTAAAAAAAATTTATCGTTTAGCGTGTCTGCCTTAATGCTAGCCGTTCCTATTGTTATGACAAACTGTTGTCACCGCAAAAAAGTCATAGACGACGACAATTATTAATCGTGTCGTTATAATGTGAACAGCTCCATTGCAATGCATAAGCCACAACATTTAAAACTACACGATTATCTGTCGTCACAATAAGGCAAGGTCGTAAGAGGGCGCATAAGGTCAGTTTAGCCATCCAGAGGAGAAATGGTGCCAGCCTTCTCGGAATAAAACCTGGAGGGCGCTTGATGATATTTCTTATTTATGTGTAATATTTAAATAAGTTGCTGTTGTGTATTTTTATTACTAATTAAAAAAAATAACTTTTTTTAAAGGTCCTATACAATGTGTTTCGACGAGAGTATTGTAATACGAAAGGTGGTTGTTCTAGATATTTAGGGGAATAACTACGTCATATCGACAATATGTATATTTATTATAAAATAAATTGTAATTATTATTGTACTTACTCTAAACTTTACTCTCTAAATTTTATTTATACAATTTAATTTAGTGTTATTACAAAGTTTTTTTCATAATCAGGGCTATGGCGATTTGCGTAACAGTGATGTTTGGACGTGGCAGCGCTTTCGTCGGCATCAACATTTTCAAAAACCTTCTTGAAATAAACTGTGAACTTGCTTTTTACTTATTTGGAGGAATAACTTTGAGTAAGTACTTTCGTGTATTGAGTTGTGTATTTGTATTTAGGGTTATCACCCCTTCACGTAAAATCTACTGAACCGATTATGTTAAAACTTAGTATGTAGATAGCTGAACACATGGATTTATACGTAGGTTACTTTTAACCTAAATACTCCCACGGGATCTGGTTTTACACAGGTGTGAACGCTGGCCACAGCGATGTTATGCTAAGTAAATTAATATAATGGTTATGAATTACCTCTATTTTTATATTAGCTACGGCTACTTTTATCTGGGTCTGTAATAAATTTTATCTTGCTTAGGACCTGAGATTTCGTTGACGTAGGAGTTGACATTTTCCAAAAACGGTCTTAGCGAATGTCTACGATAAAATCTATCTATCTGTATGTCAAATTTTTGCCCGATCTGTTATTTCATTCTGCTCATTTCTGTTCATTGATTTTAGATATGCGTTGATATAACAGTCAGTCAGTCAGAACTTTAAATGTCACACCTACTTCACGATTTCTTTATTTCAGTTGGAGGTCTAGTTGGATTTATGCTGCCCTCAGATAAAGAACTTGCTGATAGAAAAGATACAATAAAACACGAACAAACCACAGACACGTAAAATTTATTAAGATTATAATTTGTAAGGATTCTAGTCCATTCGCTATAAGTTTGTAGCTATCTGGTGAAATAGTGTAACGACAGATTTGAGGATTATGGCAGCAAAAACACTAAAGTTATAAGGCCTTGTGTTATTTTTAATGTGCACAATAAAGAATTTGTGGCAATGAAAAATACAGAGGAATTGCCAAAGCAAAAAAAAACATATTTATGTTGCCCCATGGCAAAAGATAGACTGAATTACATTTGGAAAAGTGACAGAACGACTAACGAACACCACTGAGGGTAATGTAATCCAAAAGAGGGTTTTTTTAAATAATTAATTTAAGAATAATTTTTGTTCCAAAACTTTTCGTATATCAAATGTTTTTATCGTATAATCTGTAGATTTTGGTAAAATCTAGACCATTTGTAACGTTTGAAATAGTATCTTAACTATATACAAAAAAAAACAGACAAAACCTTTAGGTCAATAATCTCTAATTTCAATAACGTAACATCTGATTTGGTAGTAAAAACAACCTCAAAATTTTCAAGAAAAGTTCGAATTTTCAACTGTCGTATTTAGAATGTTTTTGCATAGACGTTTAGAATATCAACTCCCTTTTAGATTACATTACCCTCACTGAAACACACTGTATAATACTACATAACGATAGTAATAT
This sequence comes from Idaea straminata, assembly GCA_951213275.1. NCBI lineage: Eukaryota > Metazoa > Arthropoda > Insecta > Lepidoptera > Geometridae > Idaea > Idaea straminata. The sequence continues at coordinate 4,050,287 of OX577857.1, forward strand.
AGCTCGGGGTACACCATTCGAACGAGAGTAGTGCCTTTTTAATCTTTTTTTTGTTTCTATATCTGGTTCAACTACTCTAGTGACGGCGTACGAGGCTAAAAAAATAACGCAAATTGATTATAATTATTATAAAAATAATTGGTATTTATGCTGATCTACCACATTTTTGTTATTATGCAGTGTTGACAAAACACCAGTATTGTTAATTTTGAGGAGTGAGAAGAATTATTAGTTCAATTGGTGAGATTAAGACACATTTTATACGTTTTGATAATAAAATTGTATCAGTTTTGTATACAGTAGCATTTGTAGTATTATTTTAAAGTAGTAATAAAAAGATTATTATTATAAAATAGAAATATGTAGTTTTTTTCCACAAAAGATTTTTTTTTAATGCTGAATGATAATAAGTTGTGTGTTTGATGTGTTTGACCCAGGTTTGACCCCATCTTACGTTGAATAATAGTGTCGAAACTAATAAACCGATTTAATTACCGTTTGTTATCTAAAAACTGCCTATACCGTGAGTACTCTTAGCTATGTTTAATGTAAATCGGTTGGGCAGTTTCAAAGTGTTTGCTTTAAAAATACTTTTTCATTACTCATACTCCGAAAGTAGGTCTAAAGGAGCCTGAAGAGCGTGTAGAAAGAAAAACTTTCAGCCCTAGGGAAAATCGCTTTCACTGACAGCTGTCATGTCAAATTATGGCTTCGCGCGGCTTGTGCAATGTGCTTGTAGCCAGTATCAATATCATTACGCATTAGAAACTTCAAAAACCTAACCTCCATGCTTTAGGTAACACCAAAGAATAACAATTATGGCTTCACACGGCTCATGCATACTGCCAGAGGTAGTATGGAGTATGGAGTCTTCTCATTCACTCTCGTTATTATGAAGAATTTTATGTATAATTCGTAATGAAAAGCAGTGTTTACCTCGGGTAAAAGACTCATTAAGTCCCTCGAACTATTAGCGCCCTCGCTACGCTCGGGCGCCAAACTCCGTCTCGGGACTCAATGAGTGACTTTCACACCTAGGGTAACAATGTACTATTTAGATTTTAATTTATCTATACTTATATCCTCCATAGATAAAATTCTCGTGTTGCGGTGTTAGTTACATATGTTCACCTAAACGGCTGAACCGATTTCTATGTTTTTTTTTGTGTAGGTATATTTCATTAAGTCTGAGAATCGAACATCAATTTTGCTTTTGTAAATGGTTAAACAACGTTTAACGGGATAGCTAGACATAGAATTCCACGATCGAACCACGGTCAATAATCACCTACATAGTAAACACCATCACGTAATATGATGTACTATGATAAAACTTACTGTGTGAACGAGCACTTACGATTACGGAATTTTACGAGTAAGTTGATAAAATATACATTAATATATTTAATGTTTGGTCATTAATTATGCATAATTTTCGCATGAATTGGGCTATTCTGAACATCTAGGAAACTACTTGTATACAGGCTGTTTTCCGCCATTGGACCCTTTTTAATTGGGTCTTTTTTGCGTGAGGATGGAGTAGGCTTGCCCAGCACCTACTACCCTCTCAGCTTAGTCGACCATGTCCACAGGAGAGAACTTGTCAATACTTCTGGAGCCAACTAAGCCGCGGGTTTCATCACGATGTTTTTCTTCACCGTAAGAGCGATGTCAATTAGCGCACATAATTTTTTCTAAGAAAAATACATTGGTGCACGGCCGGCCGGGATTCGAACCCATGACCTTCAGAATGAAAGTCGAGGTATCTACCACTAAGCCAACATCTAGGAAATATACTTTCCAATTGTCTCCCCTTGTGGGCCTGCAGAAGGTAGAGATGGGATGAATTGTCAATTTGGGGGCCATTTAGAGTGGTCAAAATTGATAATACATGCACTTAAAACCTGATTAATCCAATTACCAGGTCAGTGTGACCACTCTGTCTTAAGTAAATGTATAAAACAAACTTTGCAGAACTTTGGTTTATCAAAAAAAAATTTAAAAAAAAATTGTATAATATTATTCTAGTTCATTTGGTCACTTACCTATTTGAGATTTTTAAATGGGCGACAAAGTTAAACAAATTTGTGAAGGTATTTATTTTTGTACATAAGTTTGTTTACTCAAAATACAAAAATATTTCAGGGCTCTTAACTAGATTCATCCAATGGTTTAAAGAATGGTTTGTCAGCTGGAAGCAGGAACCCGATTACTCCGGCAGCTGAAATATCAAAAATATTAAAATATTGAACAATTGCAATAAAATAACCCAATCTATTCTGCGTATATGCCCTAGATTTGTGGCGATCCAAATGATCCCAAAAACCTAGGAAAGTCCTTGTGCAATGTTATTCTTCATAATTAATCGTATTTGCACGCCACCTGAGTTCCTCCCTGGATTACTACATTAGCACAAATACACTAGTACAAATATTTTTGTTGCATAAAACCTATAACTGCCATGACTATGCCCCTATGTCTTGGTTTTTTTCATTTTCTAATTATCATAGAAAATAATAGTTAAAAAACAAATTATATATATAAGACACAGGGGCATGGTCATGACAGTTATAAATTTTATGCAACAAAAATATTTGCTCTAGTGTCATTTATTGTCCTGGGAGGAAACAGTCGACTACGTATGTATGGAGAGAGCGTCGGTACTCTTTCCTCTTAAGATAAGACATAATTGGATTGCTACTGATTTCCGTGTAAATAGACGTAAAGTACTTAGTTTGCACAGATTATGACAATGTTTATAGCATAGATATAGTGATTTATTGTTACTTTCTCAATAGCTAATAGCAAATAACCCACCTATCGTAAGACTTGCAAACATGTAAAAAGCGGCTTCGCAGTTATATTCTAACAAGCTCTTTAAAACATTGATTCCTAAAATTGTTACTCCACGTCCCAACATCAGCATTAGACAAACAGCTGTGGCTCTGAAAATAAAAAATAAAGTAATAAAATGAAAAATTCAATAGTACAGCAAAACAAAAACGAATAGTAAGAATGCAGTGTTACTAGACAAAAATATACTAACTTGACATAGGTAGGGAAGAGATCAACGGTAAACGAAGAAAGTAAACCGAAGTTAATGACTTCGAGCATAAGTATGAAGAGCAATACAGCACTGAGGATCCACTGAGGACTGAAGTTGATACAAAGTGCTGCGACTCCTGCTACTATCTGAAACAAAAAAACCAAATTTTTATACACACCATATATACAGCCTATACCTACTATGTATATGCAGGGAGTAAATCAATAAATGGATGCACAAACTGTTTTGCTTCTCCAGAAAAATAAACTGAATTGTCCACCAATCTTTGCTTTTTAGGAATTGTCCTACACATGACCCCCGGTTGACGCTAAAAGAGCAAACGATTAACTGGTGGCATGCTTTGGCCAGCGGCTCCTAACACCACCTCCTGGATAAAGTCTTGGTGCCCACTTGGACACCAAGACTTGGGAGTCGTCGCGTTCCATCATGTCATCCAAGCATGCCGTCCTTCTAGGCGAGCATGCTACATCCTCGACCTCATCGTCGCTTCCCATCAAATGAGACGAGGTTAAAAAGCCATAGAAGCACTTTGAGAAGAGGAAAAAGTAAATAATCATGATAAACTGACCTGTATACCAATATACATGCGTCTTTTGCCAATAACATTAAGAAGCAAGCCAATTATGACATTCATCAGTGCAAGAAGCATACTGATGCACAATACTACACTCATCCCGGTATTATTCATTGAACAATCTTGCGGCTGTAACATACAACATCATAAATATAATGAAAATACTTCCAAAAGTAACTATACTGATTAGGCATCTTACCTCTTCTACATTAACAGTGGTGTTCCGTGACAATCTAATCATCTCACATATACTAAGTCCAGTAGCTCCCTTATCTACAGATGACATTAGAGCATCTAATATCACTGGTAACCAAACTATGAAAGGATTTGCACTAAAAACATATAACATGTTTGAAATGGGTAAACCAACTTTAACCTATTAAAATAACTGTTTAATAGATAATAATATCTACTTACCAGAAGAATACAATTATAAATAATGCAGCGAGTATTAAAGTTCCTCTTAGCAATGGAAATTTGAACATTGGTATTGTTTGTGATAAAATTGATTTGAAAAAATTCTGATCCGTTATAGCTGCGGTGTCTTCTCCGAGGACAACTGAACTAACCTAGAACATAATAGCAAATTATGGGACTTATGAAATGGATAATGAAGTTTAAAAGTATAATAAGTTATTATATTATAATAATTAA